>VZSJ01002480.1:2518016-2627305 GCA_013398405.1 Pheucticus melanocephalus
TTTTTTTTGGTGTTACAGCTGTAAAGAAATTGACCTTTTTCAAACAGCAACTTGCATGTTTACATTTTTATTTTCCCAAGTGAATGCCAGGTAAAATTTCAGGTACAAAATAAGTTATAAGTGAAAATTTGAGCAGTTAAATCTTTAACTACCTTAATGAAAGAAAAAAACCAAAACCAAAGTGCTATTTGTTTTTTGCATTTTATATCTGTAAAAATATACATACCAGGCATTAGCAAGAATGATTCAAATAAAAAGCAGAGGAGGAAACGAGAATTTCAAATTATAAAATCTTGTGCATGGTCTGTCTGGAGATGGACAAGGTAATTGTAGATTTTGAGATGAAATTCACTCACTTGGTGCCTCATTGACTCTGGATAGAAGATGTGCTTTTGAAGTGCTCAAGTATACCACAAAATATACATAGTACAGGAATCATATCAGTGACAGACCCTACATGGGAATAATGTGCATTGACTCCATTACTGCAGAAGGCTGATCAATTGCTTTATTAAGCTATTACTACATTACACCATACTGAACTATACTATACCACACCATACTATATTACTAAGAAGAAAACCATTGTCCTTGAAAGACAGTCACGACACACACGTGGATCCAATTGGTCGATGAATCAAAACACCATCACCAGAGTCCAATTAAGAAATCCCTCTTCAGTAAATAATCTCCATAACAGATTACACATGTGCACAACAACAGATGCAGCAAGTGGAGATGAAAATTGTTTATCATACTTTTTCTGAGCTTTCTCACAGCCTTCCCCAGGAAAATCCTGTGAAAGTCTTGCATCTCTCTCTGTTCAGAGGGTATGTGAATATCACACACAGGAATATAAAGCAGTGATAAGAACACTGAGCAGTGGTTAACACACTACAAAGAGACAGCAAGGAATGTCAATGTACTGTATGAAGCAACAGTATGCCCATGTAAGTCCCTATTTTTTAACACATGCAAGCAGTCTGCAATGAGGTGAGGATGTGGCTGATTCCCCCATTCCCTGAAACAGCTCCCTGGAATTGCCAAGTCACCACCTTTCAACTTCTAGAAAATAGAAAGTGTCTTACTAGAGGCATAACTACTATGAGGTCATGATAAAAAGTAATACAGAACCATTCAATCCTGCTCTCCCACGGAGCAGATAAATCTTGTCCCTGTGTCTAGATCTGCAAGTAACATATTCCTTAAGACAATGAACATCCCAATCATGTCTTTAAGCAGAATTCTCAGTCTCCTCCTTTTATTTTGTTGTAAATGTAATCTGATGGTATCACTCTCACCTTTAAACCCCCTTTTAAATGCAAATAGATGTTACCATGTGTGTTAAGCAGGTATTGCTTAATGTTTATAGGAATCTTTGTATTTTATGTCCTCTTTGGCAATTTTTTAAGTGAGGCTGGGGCTGCAGATCAGATTTTATTTGGAATACAATCTTGTGTTTTGTGCATCCTAATCTGAACTTTGCTTGCTTGAATCTGAGAAGGGGGCACCTCCCAAAATGATCCCCAGAAACCACTAGAGAACCTCAAAGAGGCCCATGCAGATGCAGCCAGAAGTACTGCACAAGGTAGCCCAAGCTAAATGACTGTGTTATGTAGGTGGTGACTATGTATTAGATAGAAGGGTTTATGTAAATTTTAGTGCATTAGTTCTTTTTGTTTTCTTTCCTGGCATGCTCAATCTGTGGAAAACTTCTACCTAATGCCCTGCACAGTCTTCTTTGTAAATCTGAGTCATTGTCCATGTTCAGAGAATTATCAAAATTTGGCAACATTAGGATAAGGCTATTCTACATGATACAATTTATTTTCTGCACGGCTCACTCTTCCCCATTCTGCCATGGGTCAAAGACCTACTGCTCTCATATGAAAGTTTTCTTTTAAAGAAAAGAAAAATGAAATAAAATTTCTTGTTCTGTAATTATTTTATTACTGTAAGAATTTGCAATGTTCAATCACTGTAATATGTAGGAGGGTAGTACTTTTTCAACCTGTTTCTATCTGTAAAATATGTTCAATTTCCTATCAGTGAGGCTACTGAAGGGCATAATGAGAGGCTAAATTACTTTTCTAGAAAATGCGCTTTTAAACGTTGGTGAAATCCTGGGTTTTGTCTGATCTAAACCAAAACACAAATGTTTTCTTGAAGTGAAGCAGAACACTGCCCATTCAAGCCAGTAGATGATCTGATTTCAAATGTTTCCTTATCCAAACACAAGAGTGATCTTTTCTATATGGAACAATTTCCTGAACAGCATTTTTTCCTTATTTCTTGACGTTGCTTCTAAATAAACCTCTTATAGAACTAATCATATACTTGAAATGAATCAAACCTGTAATCAAACCTGTAATCAAACCCAGATAAGATCAGGGCAGAAGAAATATTCTTCAGGGAAATTTACTAACTTGAAATGCTGCAACTGGATCTTAAGGCACCTACATGTTTTCAGAGTATGTGACAGCTTTGAGCACCTACATTCTATGGATCTTTTTGTGGACCTGGTCCAACATAATTAAGAATTCTAACTGATCCCACACAGCAGTTCAAATGAATTTTAACTTCCATTTTCAGCTTTCTAACCATGTACAAAGTAATGGACCCAAGGGAAAGATATAAATCCCTGTATTTCAGACCAGACTGACCTCTAACTGTCAAGAGTTGGGAGGAAATTCTGTCTGGAAATGTTATGTCTTAATTGTCTCTTGCAGAGATTCTTGAGCTTTATTGTGAGGCACTAACCAGCAAAATTATTAGTTTGATTCAGAAAAGTCTTGCCCATGCCAATGTCTGAGCTTTTCAGCTACTAGTCTCAAAACCTAGCAGATTATTTTCAGCTGCCTAAGTACAAAACTGTAAGAAATAAAAAAGTTAAACTTAAAATATTTTTTTTAAAATAAAGAATTGTATTAAGTAAAATGCTTTTCTACTATGAATACAAGAAATGAGAGCTATTTTTTGTTAGTGTTATAGTATTCGTTAAACAATGTCCTCACTATATGCCTATTATTCTACATTTAAAAAGAACTAATACAGAGTGAGATTTTCAATATATAGTTGCTCTGAGGTACTCCAGTGTGATCAGGGAAAAATACCTCTGAACACAAAATTTCCATGTGGACTCAAAGGAGAAATGTTTCTTGATTTAAGAGGAACTTCTATATCAATGCAGCTTGTCATGCATAGCATGCAATTTATAATAATTACTTTGGTACTATGTTTCAGAATTGGAAATTATATAAGATTTTTAAGATCTTAATGCAGGATAAATATTGATCCCTGAAATGTTTTTTGAACAGTAACACTTTTAAAATATGTTTAGGAAAAATGTTAATGTAGAAACTAGAACTGCCTAAGTGCTGTCAGCTAAATATACAGTGGAGGGAACCCCAAACTTTTATCTATATAGTTTGCATGTGAGTCTTTTTTGGATTCTGTTACTTGTGCAATGTCTACAATGATTGCACTACCGAGTCCAATTGTTATTTTTAAATTAAACAGGATAACAAGCCATATTTCACATAAGAAAGTCAAGGGTTCAAGGATTATTACCTTTCAACAAGATCAATAAGGTAATCACTACAGATCTGTACAGTACCTTTACTAGGCAGCATTCAGGAGATAGTAATAGATTTATTTAAAATTAATTTTAGTTATTTTAATATGAAAGATTTCATAGTGGTTTAGCTCTTTGAAAATATTTACAGGTAAGAAACAATAGCACTTATGGGACTGGTGTGTCTGCTATTATCTAGTGGCTCTTTAGGACTTAGTTCTGGCAAAATCTCCCTATACACTTCATTATTGTTGTTATCCTGTGTGCTAATTATCGCTCTTGTCTTGTTGGAGCTCTGAGACTCTAGAACACATGTATTGAAAAAGTGTGCTTTGCCAGTTGGGGGTGTCATTATCCATCCTTTACACTCCTTAATGCCCATGAGAACATTAGCCTAAAAGAGAAGTTGTCTAGATTGGAGCAGAGAGTTAAAATAGGACTGGCATCTGGATTCAGGTAAGTCCTGAGCAGATTACATAAGTGCTGAAATATTGAAAAGAATTCCATCTTTCAATTACATGAAAAGTCCAATTTTTCAGCAAGGAATGATGAAGCTATTGAAACCATGTTTGGGGAGCGTGGGTGTTATTCTCTATTTTTTGCCTTTTTGCCTTGTTAAGAAGAAAGACATTTTTCTATAAACAGATAGATGGGAAAAATTTTGTTCTATGCCACAATCACTGTGACAAGTTAGGCTACAAAAACTCTATGGGAAATACAGCCTTCTTAATCTTTGCTCTTCCTTCTGAATTACTAGGAAGTGTTAAAAAGCAATCAAAGAAAAAAAAAAACCAGATCAAAAGAACACATCTTTGGATGCAAAACAAAAATGGGATCCAAAGCTTCTCATCTAGTTTTGTTTTTTGATTTTTTTTCCCCATGAAAAGGTACAGTTGCTGGCTTTTAATTCAGGTCCTATTCAATATCTTCATGTTAACATAATCAATTCTATCCTTATACTACTCAAGAAATACAATTTTGGGAAGGCAACTTAATAAGAACAAGTTTCTTGCTTATAGCTGTCAAGTCTGCCTTTCCAGTGAAACCTAAGTCCTCAAGAGTCATCTGCTTCCTTCCAGGCACTTATTCTCTCCTGGTACTCATTCAAAACACTGTTGAAATATTGCGGGGGCACAGAATTCTTTCTGCTTAAACTTTCTGCAAGTCTGGTACTTCTAGATTTCCATCCCATGTACAATGGATAGTTACCACAATATTATCAGGCTTTTGGTTTGTTATCAACCAAACACCTGATAATATTGCTTTTCTGAATTATAGTTCAAAACAGTGACTCCTTTATTCTCTTTCAGTTGTGCAGAGATTTTAAAAAAATAGTAGTATGCAAGCCTTTCTGGCCTTTCTGGCCAGAAATGTGTATTCCAGCCTTGCTGGCCTTAGAAATGTGTATTCTGAACAACAAGATCCCTTGATGCTTGTTTATGCAAAGGAAATAAGCTAGTTCTAAGCAGAAGTGAAATTCACAGCTGTTTAATGCAATAAATTCAAGTTTCAGTAGCAATGGATCTATCATGGAAAAAACCATTTTCAAGCATGTCTCAATGTAGAAAGCATTGGAAGGAGCAAGGAGATTTTTTTAGTTTTTTCATATCCTGCATTAGCAATACACCCATTGTATGATTTAATTACAGTTTAGCTTATAATTGTATTAGCCATAAAAAAACTAGAGGAAAAAAGTTTAGGAAAAACATAAACGTATCATTGGCTATAAGGAATAGCTCTGATATGGGACTCATTGAAGAGTCCTGCTCTATTTAGCTTTTGAGACAAAGAAATGGAGATTTGTAAGGACAGATGTAGAGATCACTAAGAACTTAATAAATATCCGTGAAATCAAGTGTGGTGCGGAGAACATAAATAAGAGATAATAGTTTAAATATTGCATTGTTAAAATAAAAAGATTACACCAAGAGAAGTCAAAAGTAAAAAAAAAAAATGTGTAAGAAGTTATAAATGTTTTTTTTTTCTTTTCCCCTGCTTGGGATTTCTGAAACCAACCACCAAAAGATGCGGTGGGACTATTTCCATACAATAGAAATATATTAAAAAGGATAGCAGACACATTTTCAAGGATAGGATTTTTGATTCTAAGGCAATCTATTACTTAGAAAGTCTGCAAATGGATGAATGCTGGAACCTGAGAGGGTAATGAGAAACCACTAGATCAATGTTTGCCATTAATTTATTTTTTCTAAAAATAACCAGGGTGATGATGAAGGCTGGCTTGTGTTCTAATTCACAAGCAAAGTAAATAAAGTTTCATCAGTTAGATTGGTAGAAAAAGCAAACCCCCTGAAAATATTTTTTCATTGCATAATCATTATAGAACAAGAGATGGAGTGTGGGAAGAGGACAGAGATGTCAGCAGGGTCACAGTGCTGCCTTCCAACACAGTGGTTTCTGTGTTTCTTGTGCTAATTGTAATTCCCAGATTATTCACTTTCTACCTAATTGGTTTGCAGTGACATATTCTACTTTGTTCTGTTTTTGCTAATCATATTTATGTAAAGAAATTCATTAACATTCTCTCAATGTATTAGTAATATGTTAATCCTCAAAATATATTAATATCTTTGCCACAAAAATATATTCAATTTGTTCTTTTATTAAGTTTCCCGGCTCATTTTTATTTCAAGGGCTGTTATTTTAGAACGAAAAAATAAGTTTCTTTACCAAAAGTCAGCATAATTCCTACCAGTGCTAGAAAACTTGAGCTCTTATTCTACCCAGTACTTCCACATGAAAAACATCAAAACAGGAAAACTGTACTCATTTTCAGGATCTGAAATTGAAATTATTCTACTGAATCCATGTAAAAAGTTTGAATTGGTGTCCAGTAAGTCAGACAGTGGCAGAAAAAGGTCAGTAACAAATGATTGCAAGTTGGAGTTGCTCAAGTGAATACGGATTATTTGCTGAAAAGGTGATGCAGCCACAGATTAAAACAAACACCTGTGAGGAGAATGGGTATACAGAGAATGCTTATACTGTCATGATGTCAAAGGCATAAAATTTATTTATTAAAAAAAACCAAAACCAAGAAACACCAAAAAAAACGAAAACCAAAACAAAACAAAAAAACCTTTAAACGCGGGATTAACATTCAAATAATATCACAAGCTTGCATTCTGTTAATTGCAAGGGAGCTGCATCAGTCTGTTTTATTATTCTGAAATACGCAGTCAAAACATTAGTTTGCAACAAGTTTATGGTAGTGACGCATGATAATATTCCTGTCCAAACACAATACAGGTATTATTTTCTTCACCAATTCATCAAAATCCTTCACCCTTTCCTTTCGATAGTCACTCTACAGTAAGGAACTCTAATGCCTTTACAAACTGCCAGATATAAAGCATCCATCCTCTTCCACAGCAATTACGCACTGAGATCTCATTACAAAATGACACCGCGTAAGGAATGCAGGCGGCACCAGCGGCTGCAGCGGCCCCAGCGCAGGGCACGGCCGAGCCCCTCAGCCCCGGGGAAAGTCTGGGCAAGAGAGGGCAAAACGCTGCCCGGCAGCCAGGGCTGAGCCAGGGGAAGCGAGCGAGAAACAGCCCTGCGAGCCCCGAGGGGAGAGCGGGAGCAGGGCCGGGGGCAGGAGAGACCCGGCAGGGATGGCCCTGCGGCCTGGGAGAGAGCCCGGCCGGGCTGGGCTGGCCCTGCGGCCCCTGGGAACGGTCCGGGCTGGAGCAGGGAAATGTGAGAAGGAAGAAATAGTAGAGAGGAGCTGCGATGGACTGACAGCAGCCTCGCATTCCCCATCCCTCTGCACTGCTTGGGTTGACGAGGCATAGCAGTCAGGAGAGAAGGAGCAAAGCTGAGCCTGAGAAAAGGGAAGGGGTGAGTGTCAGGAGGGTTTTCTCATATTTCTCTTTGCTTCTCACTAGGTTGTGCACTTTTAATTGTCAATAAATGCATTTTTCCAGAAGTCGAATCTGTTTTGCCCATGTCAGTAGCAGAAAAAGGATCTCCCTGCCTTTATCTCGATTTCTTTTACTTTATTTTCTCCCCTGGGCAGTTGAGGAGGTGGAGTAATATAGCATCTGTGAGGCATAGGCAGCCAGCCAAAGCCAGCCCTCCACAAAAAGTATGGTTAATTTTGTAATTATCTACTTATGAAATCAAGCACATATTCCAAAGCTTGCAGTGCTCAGTAATTTAAAACTGTCCTCTTTATTAAAAAAAAAAAACCTGTACCCAAAATGCTGTCAAAACCACATAATATCTCTATAGGTAGTTCCTATTTATAGTTATAATTAATATCATTTTTTAGGGTGACTGTATTTAGAATAAGACTTCAAGAGACAACTATAAAATAGCTTTTATTGTCTATTTGATGCTTTAAAATCTTCACTTTTTAGAAAAGGTTCCATTTTAAAGGTAATTAGTAGCTTCAGCTAATCAGGAAAAACACCCTCCTTGCGAACAGAAACATGACTTCTCTTTAATTTACTTTTTTAGTATTTTAACAACGAAACAAGACCATTTCTCTGCCAAAAAATACATTAGGTAAAGAAATGGAAATATTTCCAGCAGCATCACTAGAGTTTGGATCAGCACCTTGTCTTTGATCTGTAAAGACTAATCTATTTGCAAGAACTAAATTGAGGTCTTGATTTAATAGTTCCACCAGATATATAAGAAAATTAAAGATCTTCCATTCACTTTTTATGAAATATTTTTACTTTGCCAAGGATTCTGTTAAGAATGTGAAGACATATATCAGCAGAATCTACTCCTCTCACACATTACTCTGCATTAGGAGAAGAGATTACCCCTGTCTCAAATGTCCTCAGAGGGTTGGAAGTTGCTTCACTGCAAAGATACCTGGAATCCTAAACTTGCCTTTTCTTTTCCTAGAGCCAATCTTGAGCCTTCCCCTCCTGCAGCTCTGCTGGGGGACCTTCTAGGTTTCATGAGTTCTGCTGGTATTTTTTCTTTTGACAGTTACATTAATTCTCCACAGCTTCTGTAATGAAAGGTGAACAAAGTCTTTTCTGAGTTCTTTCTAGGGCTGGGGATTCTGTAAGATATCAGAGACAATCCTACAGGATATAAATATGTATATCCAAATAATACATATCTTGCACTGATCTTTTCAGCTAGTTTCAGTGTTCGCCCCCACTCTGGCTGTGCTATTCAGGATCTGCTGAGGAAAACTGTGGTCTCTTTCCCTTATATATCAGTATCAGTATCTTTCCCCTTATATCAGTTTAACTCCCAGTCTTTCTCTACAACTTAATCATATATCTGTGTCTGCTTCCTCATGTTGCAAGACTAGAGGACTCATATTTAGCTTTTGAGTCTTTTTCTATCAAATAAGCATTTTTGGATGGAAGACAGGTTTCTGCTAAAACATAATGCACAATCTCTTCCAAGAAGTTCACCAAGTTCTAATATATGGCCAGAAAATGATGGGTGTGAAAGGGTAATTGGCTAGCCATATAAAAAGGCTTTAACTCTCTTCACATCTTTAGCTTAATCATTTTCTTAAGGGCATTTCTGTTTTTGTGGTCTCAATAAAGGTTAACAGAGGTCTGCTGTAAAAAGTGTTAGCTCTGTTTAGCCTTAGCTTGTTATCGGGTCAGCCCAAATAGAGAGGAAGTTCTTCAGCATAGTCCCAGATTCCTTATTTCCCTTCTTTTTTATTTGGTTTTTTCCTTTTAAAAAGTACATATATCACATTGATTATGGTCTTCATGTCCTTTCATAGCTTAGTATATTTGTACTTAGTACTATACTAACTACTTAAACTAAAATTTATTTATTTCAATGCTTTAATTATTTTACTTTTCCTGACAGAGACACTGAGAAAGCTTTTGCCCATTATTTATTTCCCTGAAAGGTAGTACAGCCAGTTTTTGCCAATTCATATTGCAGTGGTTGACATATATCACCAGCTCTCAGACACCTTCTCCTGTCCGGTGTTACTCGGCAACAGCATGTCTGGTGCTGCATTGCAATGGCAAACATTCTGATCCCTATTTCTGTGGAACTAAGTGGCTGACATTTTTCTATACTTGATCTTTTTTAAAAGCCTTTGGTTTAATTCAAAAAAGGAAATTCAGTATAGGTTTGTTTCACATACAGTACTGCAACACGGATACAGTCTGGTCTCAAACTGACGTAATATTGAGAATTTTACATTTTAAAATTGTTTTCTGTCTTTTCTGCTTTATTTTTAAAAAATATATATTTATTTTCTATTTCATATTAAAACATGTAATAATATTCTTTCTAGAGGATTTCTAATTTTTGTTCAGGTGTGCAAATGCATTTTAATTCCAACAGCAACAGTGCAAATTTAAAAAGGAGATAATATTTGCCTTTGCTCCCAGGTATGAACCAATAAAAATAGACAGAGAGCTTTGATCCCTTTCTCTAGATAATCGTGGATGGGACACATGCTGGTTTAGACACCTGCTGTAATTTACAATAGACTGAAGATATCTCCAGCTGTGCCAAGTGTTGAACACCTCAGGGGAGCATTGCAGAAGCTGACTGCCACCATGGCACAGGAGAGCTTTTCCTGCTCTCTGTTCTTGATCTCTGTCACCTTCTGGTCATCACTGATGCTCACTGCCAACAAGATGAATGATGTAAGAACTAATACCACAGCACTATCTCAAAAATCCTGTCAGGTTGAGTGTTCTGCTAGTTTAGGGTAATTTCATCATGATATGAAGCAGGGGAGGGTATGGAAAAAATGAAAAGGAAGCCGTGCTGTGATAAAGCAGCTGAACTTTGGTGCTTTTAGGCTCAAGTTCAATCAGTAGTGTTGTGTGCATTACTTAAAGACCATTGAATAATATGCAATATTTACATGGACTGTCGGGCCAAAGAGAAGCAAGACAACATGTCTTTTCCAGTGACTTTTGGTGCACTAATAAATACAGAACAGTGGAATGTTCTGTAAAATATGCTGGAAGGTACATAGTAAGACTGTAATTCCAATGGAGGTGTTCTGACAGACAAGTAAAGAGGACAGGGAAGACAGAATTGTCTCTTAATGGAACTTTGGAACTGTGACATAGAATTATGTGAATGAATTACAGTCATGTCTTTCTTTCTCATTCATATAATGCAATTTAGTTTAATAATATGTGGAAAATGAAGTATTGATGACAGCAAGTAATTTTTTAAAGGTCCTTTTTGGAGGGGCTGCTTTGCAATAACGCATTAATAATTGGGGGGAAAAAATCAGCAAGATTTGAAGTCACTCTTCCCTGTAATGTTTCATGACATTTTGAAATCATTCTTTAAATTGCATTGTGAAAAGATTGAACATTACTTTTTGAAATGATCTGCAAACTGAAAATTCTGGCACTGCAAACCTTGTCTTTCAAACAATACTTTTTCTATTTAAAATATTTTTTAATTACTAATGGATGTGTAAATAAATTTTGAGAGTTTTTTGGTATGAAATAGTGACAGAAGGGCATTAAGTTTCCCTGCCAAATACTTCAAAGAACATTATGCAAATAAAACACAAATATGTATTTTTTGATTCAAGGCTGAAGACTGAAATTTCAAGTGCAATAGACAATTGCAAGAAATATAGTTCCATCAGTGTGAAAGAATGTTACCTAAGAGCCAAGTAAAACAGTATTTGAATTCTCCTTCCCTCAGTTTCTGCACATGCACAGAAGATAGATTATGGTAAATAAAAAGAAATTATCAGCTCCCACTTAGCTTATGTATGTAAAGTTATAAAACTGAACATCAAATTTGAGATCAATGATGACATATCTATTAATCCATCATCCAAGTATTCACATTTGATATATTAACACTTGCTAAACCTCACAGCTGCATATTAAAACTGAAGTATAAATCATTTAACAACAGTTGGAAATAGGTGGTGAGATTGATTTTCTTTGTTGGCTTTTCCACTCAATATATGAGTCCTCTTTACCTATCTTGTCAAGTTTTGGTAGGAAAATCACCTTCTGTGTTTTTTTGGGGTTTTTTTTTGTGTTTTTTGTTTGTTTTGTTTTGGGGGTTTTTTTGGTTGGGTTTTTTTTTTTCCCTCTTCTAATCAGCAGCAGAAACAAAAAGGCTTGTAAGATCGCAATCTTGTGCTATTCTTTCTGTCTCAGATAACTTTCATTTCTTATATTTTCCATGGAAAGCTAACCATAAAGAAACCTCTCTTCCAATCCATTCAAACAAAAGAGAGTAGAGTCATGGCATCATGCATCTTCCTCAGGTGTGTGGAACTATGCTACTCAGTGCTAAAAAGCAGCATTTGTTGATGTCTGTCATACTGCAGACCAGTATCCAGGTCTGTGAATTTTCCCCTCTGCTCTATCCCTATCTTACACTAGAATGGAAGAGAAAATTATTCACCAGTAATTATTTGCCCCTCAGACAAGACAGGGTAAGAAAAATAAGAATAGAATAGAATAGAATACTTCAGTTGGAAGGAACATACAACAATCTAGTCCAACTGCCTGACCACTTCAGAGCTGACAGAAATCTAAATTTTATATTTAAGAGCATTCTCCAAATACCTCTTAAACACTGATAGTCATGGGGCATCAACCACCGCTCTAGGAAACCTGTTTTGGTGTTTGATCACCCTCTTGGTCAAGAAATGTTTCCTAATAGAGAAGACCTCCTCTAATGCAGCTGTGAGCTATTCACATGAACCCTGTCACTGCATAACAGGGAGAAGAAATCAGCACATCCCTCAGATGTCTGTAGAGAGCAAGGAGGTCTCCCTCCATCCTCCTTTTCTCCAATATAGAGAAGCCCAGAGTTCTCATTACTCATCAGCAGGCATTCCTTCCATTCCTTTCATCAGCTTAGTTGCCCTTCTCTGGACATATTCAAGGACATTCACATCCTTCCTACTCAAGGTGAGACCACACCAACACTGCAGGACAATCTCCTCTTTTGATGGGCTGGTGATGTGTTGGTGCACCCCAGGATGTGAGTTGCCCTCAGGACTTCCAGGGCACATACTCCTGACTGACAGTGAGCTACTGCCAACCAGCCCTCCCAGGTCCCTTTCAGCAGGGCTGCTTGCCAGCTGCATGTCTTCTAGTCTGTACTTCACTGGGGTATTGTTCCATCCAGACAGCAAAGTTCTAAAAGTCTACAGGCAGTTAAAGTTCTTCAAAATTGTACATATTCTCGTCCTAAATTCCAGTGATCCATATTTAGCTTTCAAAGCAAGCAGCATGACAGATATTTCATCTCCTGCCACCTCTTTCTTAATGTTGAAACAAGCAATCGTTTCCCCGATGTGTTACACACGTGCATTTCTGGCAATTCCAGTGTCCGAATTTCGGGGGTTTTGATCACGCATCAGTTCAGGCAACATCAGGACTGCTGGCAACAGATGGGGTACACTGTCTCAAAGAGGGAAAAAAAAAAAAACTTTACTCAGATCTTAGCAGAGATAATTTTACACTTTTACAGTGAGAGCTTTGCGCTAGATTTGAAGGGGAAGGGGATAAAAATCAGGACTAGACTATCTCCATGTGCCAAATGATGAGCCACAGGGAAGATGACTTGCCTGGTTGAAGAGAGTTGTGTCTGGAATTCAGGAAAAAAGTGAGAGTTTATGAGATTTGGAAGAATGAGCAGCCCACTCAGGAAGACTGCAAGGATGTCATGAGAATGTGCAGAGAGAAAATCTGAAGCAGAAGAGCTCAACTAGAATTTCATCTGACTACTGCCATTACAGACAACAAAAATGTTTTTACAAATGTCAAAAACAGGAGAGCTAAGGAGAATTTTCATGTTTTATTGGAGCAGATCATCTTGAGTATGATCACACATCATGTGCAGAACAACCAGGATAGCAGGTCCAGCCAGCATGGGTTTATAAAAAGCAAGTTCTGCTTGACTAACCTTGTCTCCTTCTATGCCAAGGTGACATGACAAGGTTGTAAATGCTGTCTCTTTGGATCTTAGTAAAGTTTTTGATTGTCTTCCACAACTTCTCCTGAAGAAAGCAGTCATTCACATCTTGGCTGGGTATATTCTTCAGTGGGTTAAAAATGGCCAGGATGGTCAACTCCAAAGAGCAGGGATGGATGCTGGTCACGACTAAGCTTCCCCAGGACTCAACACTGAGACCACTTTTCTCTAATATCTTTATCTATGATCTGGGTGAAGGCATCAAGAGCACCCTCAGTAAGTTTAGAGGTGATGCCATGATGGGTGGCAATGTTGATCTGCTGGAGGGCAGCAAGTCTGCAAAGGCATTTGGACAGGCTGGATTGATGGGGCAAAGCCAATTGTATGAGGTTTAACAAAATTCCTCATCCTGCACTTTGGCTATAAAGCCCCATGCAGGCTGGGGGCAGACTGCCTGGAAAGGTACTTGATGGAAAAGGACCTAGGGGTGCTGGTTGACATCCAGCTGAACATGAGCCAGCGTGTGCCCAGGTGGCCAAGAAGGCCAAAGGCATTCTGGTTTATGACAAAAATAGTGTGCTCAGCAGGACCAAGTAATCATTCCCCTGTACTCAGACCAAGTGAGGCCACACCTTCAGCCCTGTGCTTGGTTCTGGGCCCCTTACTACAAGACATTGAGGTGCTGGAGCACATCCACAGAAGGGCAGCAAAGCTGGTAAAGGATCTGGAGCACAGGTCTGAGAAGTGGCTGGGGGAGCTGGAGTTGTCTAGCAGGAGAAAAGGAAGCTCACAGAAGACCATATTGCTCTATACAGCTGCCTGAAAAGCAGTTGCAGTGAGGTGGGAGTTGGTGTCTTCTCCCACATAACAAAAAACAGGACAAGAGGAAATGGTTTCAAGTTGTGGCAAGGAAGGTTTAGATTGGTTATTAGGAAAAAATTTCTTCATGGAAAGGGTGGGCAGGCATTGGAACAGGCTGCTGAAAAAAGTGGTGGAATAATCACCCTCTGAAGTGGTCAAAACAATCTGCGGATGTGTCACCTGGGGATGTGGTTTAGTGGTGGACGTGACAATGATGGGTTAACAGGTGTATTCTGTAAAGGTCTTTTCCTGTTGTTGTTCTCATTGTTCTAAAGTCTCATACCTTCTTTCTCACAGGCAGCTCGTCATAGGGATGTTGTTCCTACTCCCTCATCAGGGCTCCTTCCAGGCCCTCCCTGACTGGCCCACCCCCTTTTATCCCCGTTATCTTCATTAGCCACAGCTGCTGCCCAATCAAGGACATTACAGCTGCAGCCCAGTTAGAACAACTAGGATCGGGGCAAGGCCACTTATACAATACATAGATTTTACCATGGCTCACAGGCCACCTATACAATACATACTAAAGCTCAGAGATCACCTATATTTTCCAACCTTAATGATTCCATGACTCTGTGTAACAGGCCTATGGGAAAATTCTATGGGATATGGAATTAATCAGTATTTAGTAGACTAGGATGCCTTCATTGGTGACCTTGCTTGAAAATCCACCCTTTTATGTAGCAGTACTGTCTGAAATAAGTTCAACTAAATTTCACTGAAATCAAAACCACTAAATTTCCCGCAATCTTACCAAGTAGATAAAAATCCTGAAATTTCCAAAGTGACAGAAAGAAAATCATAATTGTGTGTCAGTGAAATTCAGAATTTTGTCACTGTTCCAATAAATTTTGTAGATACCTTTCCAATACATTCAACAGATATAAGCCAATATTAAGACTGGAGATTCCATTATATTATACAAATGTATGTATTCAGTTTCCCTACAAATATCGAACTACCTATGCTGACACATTCCTAAGTGTCCACTTTATAGACTAGACTAAAGGAATCCAAATGAACAGTTTAGTCCAATTTGAGATACTCAAATTCAGAAACCTTCACTGATCACCTTAGTTTTACCCTTTCCTTTTTAGTTCTATTTTCATTCTCAAGCCTGTCACTTTCAATTTTCCTACTGATAGCCATCTGTAATTCCCTCCTGAATTTGCTTGTGTTCTCTTAGTTCCATTCTAGTTTTCTCAGTACCTTCTCAAGACATGAGAATGCAACAAATGGGTAGAGAGAAGCAGAAACTTTGTTGTAAAAGCAAAAAGTGGGAAAAAATTTCTCATTTGATCATTTATGTTGAACATAAATTCTAAGAATGACAGCTGGAAAGTATTCTTTTAATATAATCGAAGCAGAATATCTTTTTTTTTATTGAAATTCCTTTGTGACTTTATTTTAAAATAAAATTGTGTCTATACTGAGAAACTCTAAAAATGTTTTATGGATTAAAAATCATATTTTACAGTGAAAGGAGATTGTCTTAGAAGTTTTGCACTGACTTACTCATGTAAAAATAACTTGTAAGAAAGAAAATACTTTAAATATTTCCTTGTATGTGTTTTATGTACCACTATTTAATTTTTAGAACTTTCATCTCAAAACCATGTTAATTACACATTGTAAGTCAATGTAGTGCTTATGAATAAAAGATAGTAAGGAAAACTAGAGAGTTTGACTATTGTTACTTACAGACTTTGTGTTGCTCTAGCACAATGAAATATTTAGGTGTTTCCATAGATCAGTGAAAAAAAAAATAATCTTCATCACAGAAAGCAGATTATTTTGGTATACAGATATTCTTGGGTTAATATCATATTTAGGTAAAGTAGATTTTCAACTCCCATGTTATTTTAACTCTGAATAAGGGTATAATGAACAATTTTATCCTCTAAGAGAAATAATAATCTTCTAGTCACTGTCATTATGAGAAGCTGCTCAAATTCCTGATTCATCCTCTACCTTTGGTTTGAATTCTAATTCTTTTAAAGTCAGTGGTCAGAGATATGCACAGTATTTCAGAGGATGATTTATTAACCCATGTTCAATTGCACTAGTATTTCTCTCTATTGAGAAAAGATGTTATTATCAGCCATAATATATTGGCACTTCACAACATTCAGCAACGAACTGCAAAACTCTGTCTTCTTTGGCCATTTCCACTGGTAAACTTCTTAGATTAACACTGGTGTCTGTAATAACGATATATAACATAGTATCTTCTGGTATCAGCTTTAAAATCTGCTTTGATTACCCTAGTTTTCAGAAAACAGACATTATTGAATGTTGTTTTATTTAACATTCTTCCTGTTAAGAATACCCATCATTTGCTATTTGTGTCACAATACTTCTGAAAATTTTATTTACTATTTAAATACAAAAAAATCCCTTTATCTACCTAATGCTGAAATTAATGTCAAATCTTTTAATTGGATACTTTTTTTCACAATCTCTTTACTAACTTCCTCTTATCTATTTCCACTGATTCACCTTGTGGTGCTGTACCCAGTGCTTTTTACCAGATAGGAGAGAGCTACATTTGTTTTGTCTACAAAAGTCCTTATGCTTGTTTAAAAAGAACAAACCAAATATCACCTCCCCCCCACCAAAGAAAACAACAAATAAGAACTTAGCTTGCAATTATCTACTTTTCCATTTAATCTCAGCTATTCTTTCCCTCTAGATTAGTTCAGAAGTAACACTCACTCTTGGCCCTGAATCAACTTTTTGTTCTCACTCTTGCCAATGTAGATTTTCACTTAGCAACAAGTGGTGCTATTTGCAGCAATCATATGAATCATACTTTTGCAATTTCAATATAAAACTCTCCCCCATTGTAGAAAAAAAATTCCTATAATTAGAGTTATCTGAAACTTTAAGGTCATACAAAGTTTAACTACCATTTTAGACAGAACAGATAAAGTGTTGCAAGAACATATATCCTTATTCAGTGACAGAAAGTCTAAATGACTGCTTTTAGCCTGGTATGACCTGCAGTAACTATAGAATTATTGCTTAGTCAAGCAGGGAGATAGCTGCTAGGAATTGAGCCACTGAGACATTTTTGGATAACAGAAGATATAATCTGTTGTGAGTGTGGTTCACTGAAATGTCAGGTTTAAGAATAATTACACAAAAATGTCAGGTTTAAGAATAATAAGTGGTGAGAATTTGTTACAAAATAAACTGTGGCCATCTTTAAAGTCTATTTGTCTTGTTAGATTCATGACCTTGCTCTGCCTTATGCTAAACTTAAAGAATGTTAATGTACTAAGCAAAGCCTTAAAGAAAAGCAAATGAAAACAACAAGCCCCAAACAAAAAAAAAAAAAAAAAAAAAAAAAAAAAAAAAAAGAACAGGATAATTCCTATCCTTACTTTTAAAAAATACCAGTATTTGAATGAAGAGTCCTTAGAAAAACCTCTTTCATAACAAGCTTAATCTGGATCTTCCTTTCTAAGTTCAGTTTTTGAAAACTAAGTCCATTTAAAAATTACAGAACCTTAAAGACACAAATTACTAAAGCTGACAAAAGAGATACAAGACTGGTAGTGATGCTAGAGTGGGACTAATAGTGGCATATCTAGTCTAAGACTTTTCCTCAGCAGTATCTTACAGCAGGTACCCCATGGGAAGATGCAACACATTATCACAGTCTTCCCCTAGAATGTTAAAATCAGCCTGTCCTTCCTCTGACATATCTCCATGGTCTTCTTTTGTCCAGTGAGATGATTGCTCTGTTCTATCCAAAATCTGTGGGATTTACTAATTTTTCATACCATGTTGTAATTTCAATGTTTGTTTCTTTTTCATTCACTCCCCTATCCAACTTTTTTAAAGCCCTACAATATATCAACTTGTCTGAAATTTTGTGCAATGAATTTTTCAGGCTCCTTTTTATGTTCCAGGAAAACATGTTGTATAATTCAGGAAAATATCAGTTTTTATTGACTTTAAGGCAGACAGTTTTAAAGTTTATTTAATGTAATTCCATTTTTGTGAGGGAGTCAGAAACCAGCTGTATGTTACTTAGCTGCCTGTCACAGTCAATTTATATACAGGGAGGAATAAATGTGATCTCTCTTCTAAGAAAAAATATTTTTTTAAAAAAGGGAGTTTTGGTGTATTTAGTTATCTTTATTCACTCTTAGGCAATGCTGAATTTTCTTCTCTCTTTCATTAAATAGAAATGTTCAGAGGCAGTTTTAAACAACAAAGGCCAGTAGCCCATTCACTGAGAGCTAAGTTTTTCTAGTTGTAGAAAATTTACTCTGGAACAAAAGAAAGGGCACAGTTAACTGACATTTCTCTCAGTAGCAGTGACAGCTTTGAAAAAAATATCAGTGCTCTTACTTACATGGCAGCATCCTTGTATCTAGTTCAAGACTTTGTGCAGCACACCTGTGAAGGCATGGGGGGAGGAAAAGGGAGCAGCAAGGGTCATAGATGGCTCTACACTGCCAAGAGCTGTACTTTATCTCCTGTCTGGCTATGTATTATCCCAGAAATTCAGTCTCTAAGCCTAGGTACAAATAATTGCTGAGGTTGCCAACAAAAGAAATAAACTGCATTTGTGATGGAACAAGGCTTGCTGTCCCTTAAATGTATGACAAAGACAATAGTCATCTCACTAGCGGAACACCTAGCCTTAAAGTAGGGCATTGGCAAGAGAACATTCCTAGCCTTCTCTAGCCAAAATTAACTGCTCCTTTAACCTCGATTGATGTAATGGAACTGACATTTGCTCAAGTGCAACACTCTAAAGTACACATATATTTTTTTTAATATAATAAACTTATTTAACCTGTTCCTTTAAAAGGATGCTAATTTTCCCTTTTCTAATGAGATTTCGATTTTGCTTATGCAACATTGCTTCCATAGATGCAAAAAATTCCTGAATTTTTGCTCAGGCATGTGGTGTGGTCCCAGGTAGCTACAACATATTTCTGTTACATTTACAGTGAAAATTTTACATGACTTTTTGCTTATTAAAAAAAAAAGCTAATTACCCTTATGAATTCTCTGAGGTTAAACTGACAACTGTCATTTAGTATATTACAGTGTTTTGCATGGTGCACAAAGAAATATACATACTATATAGGAGTAGATTAGAATGTAAAGACTGACCTGCCTCATTGTGGGTCTTAAATAAGCCTCCTCAACATGTTAAAATGACTGCAGCAATTCTGCCTCTTGTTTTTCTTAAACGTGCATTTTAATTCTATTTGATCTAAATTTTTTTCTCCATTCAATGATTTTGCTACCTGTTTGATTGAAGAAAATCTGCATTTCAGAACAAAGTCACAAGGGTTTTATCTCTCATAGAATATTAATGCAAATAATCAACCGTTTTTCTCTTCA
This sequence comes from Pheucticus melanocephalus, assembly GCA_013398405.1. Classification (NCBI taxonomy): domain Eukaryota; kingdom Metazoa; phylum Chordata; class Aves; order Passeriformes; family Cardinalidae; genus Pheucticus; species Pheucticus melanocephalus. Next base: position 2,537,716 of record VZSJ01002480.1, read on the forward strand.
CAAATAAACACCTCTTGAAATTCCCTTGAATTAAGCTAACCTAAATGTATGCTTTTGGAATGTGTTGACAGTGTAAGATAGAACAGATATAATATGCCAAAACATTAATAGTGTGTCCCTGTTGCTTTTTATTATTATTATAATTTCCTGGTTCCTTAGGTAACTAAAATCTGTTCAAGATACATAAGACAAGACAGGATACAATCCTGCGCAGATACGTGGAAGGCACACATAATCTTCTAAGATTATTAAGTGTTTTCTAAAGCAAATCCTAAAGTGAAGAAAGCTCTCCTAAATGTACACTGGTGGTAATAAGAGTAGATTTTGGTTTCATTGTTATGTAACACAGTTCAGGTGCCATCTGGATGTGTTGTCTCCACATATCTTGTGTGTTCATGCTCAGTACTAGCATGCTGTCAGCTGAACAGCAGTCATCTATATTAGTAATGGTTGTCACAGAGGTGAATAATTTGTATATTCACTGCTTTCCTAATCTCACACTCCACATATTCCTCTCTCAAAACAATTATGCTACTATTCTAAAGTCTTAAAAAGAAGCATAATTGTCTCCTTTTAATACTGCCTCATTTTGTTTGATTTTTTTTTTTCGGTTAATTCACTGAGAAGTGGTGTAAAATCATGGAATTGTTTAGGTTTGAAAAGATCTTTAATACATTTGGACTTGCTGATCTTAAATATCAGCAATATCTTATATCAGCAAAATCAGATATCAGCAATATCAGCAAGTCCATTACTAAACCATGCTGCTAAGAGTCATATCTACATGTTTTTTATAAGACCTCCAGGGTGGTGACTCATCCATTTCCCAGGGCAGTGCTTCTTGTAAATTGTTAACAGCCATTTTCTAGTGTTGCTTATCATTGCAAATTAAAGCATAGGATGCTTGGGCGTTTGTTTTCAAATAGGCTCAAATTGCAGTACAACTTGTAGAATGATTTCAAATTATTGGAGGACTTCAAATTTTATGGGTACTTCAGTATGGAATTTAAAGCACTCCAATAATTTTAAATCGCTCTGTCTTGCACAAAGCAATTTAAATTTATTGGAAGTGAAATTTGGCAGTGATCAGGGCTCTGGGCATCTCAGCATACATTGGTTTAAAATTAAAAGAGCACTTTAAATTTTTATAAGCACTTCATTTAAAGATCGGGGCTCTGGTCTGGGATGGTGCAATTTACAGCTGGTAAAGGTTTTCTCACTTGCACTCAAATAAAAATAATAATAAAAAATAGGCTTCTTTATACATTATTATATTACTTATTAAAATGACTATATTATTTCTTAAAATAATCTTATTTTGCTTAACAAGAAATCTAAAATACAATTTAGACAGAAAAGTAAAAAAAAAGCAAATAAGGTACAATCCTGTTAAAGCTCTCTCACCCCATTAGTTTCAGAGAAAGCCATTGCTCAACTAGAGAAACCAAAACCCAAAGAAATCCAGACAAAGGTGTAATCAAAATATACAGATAATGATAAAATGATACTACATAAATAAACCCCAGCTATCCTTTTTCCTCTCCTCTTTTTGTCTGCCCCTAATCTAGAATAATCTTGTAAACGTCACGGAACAGGAGCAGGTTTTTAGCTCTGCTGGACGAGGTTTAGTACAGTACAGGTGTTGACAGCTGTGCAATCCTCCATGTGCCTACAGCTATCCATGTGAGCTCAAACTAAAATAAATGCTTGCAGGGCAGCGTCCTCCCTGGTCGGGCCGAGGTGTCCCGGCGGTGGCGGCAGTGCCGGGGCTGTACCGGGGCTGTGCCGGGGCTGTGCCGGGCCTGTGCCGGGCCTGTGCCGGGGCTGTGCCGGGGCTGTGCCGGGGCAGTGCCGGGGCAGTGCCGGAGCAGTGCCGGGGCTGTGCCGGGGCTGCCCGGGCCGGCCCCAGGCGGTGCCAGCGGCTGCAGCGGCCCCAGCGCAGGGCACGGCCGAGCCCCTCAGCCCCGGGGAAAGCCTGGGCAAGGGAGGGCAAAACGCTGCCCGGCAGCCAGGGCTGAGCCAGGGCAAGCGAGCGAGAAACAGCCCTGCGAGCCCCGAGGGGACAGCGGGAGCAGGGCCGGGGGCAGGAGAGACCCGGCAGGGATGGCCCTGCGGCCTGGGAGAGAGCCCGGCCGGGCTGGGCTGGCCCTGCGACCCCTGGGAACGGTCCGGGCTGGAGCAGGGAAAAGCGTGAGGAGAAGAGGGAAGCCGCAAGGAGGAGCTGTTACTCACTGACAACACTTCCCCATTCCCCATCCCTCTTGGGCAGCTCAGGAATGGAGTGAAGTTGAAGAGGGAAGAGGGCAGCAGAAAGGGCAGGGTACATGCAGAGAGAAAAGGGAAATTTTTTTCATATTTGCTTTTGCCTCTCACCATGCAACTTTCTCTTAATTGTCAGTAAATGAATTTTCCAGAAGTCGAATGTGTTTTGCCTGCGATGATAACTGGTAAGGCATCTCCTCGCCTTTATCTCAACCCACAAGCTTTCTAAGTCTTGTTCTTTCTTGTTTTCCACCCCATCCCTTGGAGACTGGATGTGGGGTGGTTAGCTGAACAGATGGATGAAAGTTTGGCTGTTGGCCAAAGCTAAATCTCAAAAGCTCCCTGGTCTAAAGCTACTTCAAAGACTTTTCAGTAAAACAAAGACTTCTACAAATCTGAACTCCAAGGGTAATCCCAAATACCCTAGTACAGAGAGTGCTAATTAGTTCAATTGTTTTGTCTAAACTAGAGAACTGTGTCTAAACAGCTAAAAGGGTTTACACTATGGAGAAACCCTCTCTCCATTTTTGAAGGCAAGTGTAGCTTTTTTCTTCCAAGGCTCAGCAATGCATGTTACAGATTTTAGACCATTTATTAAGACAGCACAGTGAGAATAAAAAACTCTACCCAAGTTTTCTCTTTAGTTCTATTACCCTAGATGGAATATGATGGGCAGAATACTTAAAAAATATTTAGGAAAAATCTATGAAGTCAACATCTTGGCACAATTCAATTATTGCTTCATTATGTGTTTTTTATAGGATACCACTTCAACAGAGTGAGGTCCATGGATTTGTTACAGATTTTTTAATTATTTTTTTCTCTTTTTCTTCTAATAGAAGTCATCCTCAATGCATATTGTCAATGTATATTGTCACAAGTCGTGAATAAACTGCCTGGATGGATGCCATGCATATGTTTGATTAGAAGGAAATATGATTCTACTAGACATTATTGGGTTCCACAAGACTAACTTCTGGTAACTGAACATTCACAGTCTGGCAGGCACCTTCACAAATAAATCCAGAATGGTTGTTCACGGTAATTTGCTTCCAGTGCTATTCTTGGTAATTTAATTGTAAATTAAACAGTTTTACTGTAAACAGATGCAAGATTCCCTTGCTCTGCTGCCCTGAGAGGCTGAAAAAATAAAATTAATAATTTTTAACATCACCTTTATAACAATTCTGTATCTAAATACAGATAAACTTTATATCTTCATATAATGATAGCTTTGGTTGTTTAGAACCACATACTAATTCAGGTTGAAAGGGGCCTCTGAAGATTGTCTCATGCAACCACCTGCCCAAGCAGTCTCCACTACAGCAGTTTGACTGGGACTGTGTCCAGCTGAGTTTTGAGTTAATTCAAAACATACTGACATCCTGTACAAAAATTGGCAAAAATTGGCAAGGAATCCTCAGCTGACTTAAGGGTGGGTAAACAAACCATTACCATGACGTTAGATTCATCATTCCCATGAATCCCACCCTCATCTTTGCCACTGGATTGCCATCCATGTCTGATCTGTGCTGATCATTGGTGCTCCCAGCATGAATGACAATTGCCCAGCTCTCCACTGCCCTGTGAGTGTACAGATGAGTCTCAGTCCCTCAGGACTGGGCTGTTGTGTTAGACATCCAGGATTATCCACAAGAGGCTAATGCAGTGTCTTCCATTTCCATCTACGACCTCCCAAGCATTTAAACCCCTAGGTTTTGCTGTAGCCATGGGCTCAGCACCAATAGAAAGTTACTTCAGCCCAACAGGTCAGCCTAGGTGTATTAGTGGAAACTGATCCTTTTCATGCATATGTAGTCATCAACTTTGGTGGCTTTTCAGAGCAAACGTTCTGATTTTGGAGCTCCCATAAGTTCTCTACTGGTTAATAATGGTAAGAATTGCTAGTGTGAGCTGAGTGTCCCAATTGGGTGAGGAAACACCAGCGACCCTTGTAATCAGGCCATTAGTCTGCTCAGTAATCCCATTCTCTTGGGACTTCTCTGGCAAATGGAACACTCACTTAATGCCCATCTTTCAAACCCCATCTTGAAATACTGCATCAGCAAAGGATCTGGACATGCTTTCTGAACATGAGCCAGCATGTGCCCCAGTGGATAAGAAGGCCAGTGATGTCCTGGCCTGATCAGCAATAGTATGGCCAGCAGGACCAAGGCAGTGATCATCCCCCTGTACTTGGCATTGGTGAGAGCACCAATTGAGTATAGTGTTCTCTTCTGGCCCCTCATAAGAGGGACATTGAGGTGCTGGAGCATGTCCAGAGAAGGGCAACGGAGCTGGTGAAGGGTTTGAAGCATAGGTCTTATGAGGAGAGGCTGAAGGAACTGGGGTTGTTTAGCCTGGGGAAAAGGAGTCTCAGGAGGGACCTTATCACTCTCTACAGCTACCTGGAAAAGAGATAGCCAGGTGGCAATCAGTCTCTTCATCCAGCTAGCAGGTGACAGGACAAAAGGAAATGGCTTCAAGTTACACCAGGGAAAGTTTAGACCAGATATTAGGAATCATTTCTTCCCTAAAAGGATTTTCAAGCACTGGAACAAGCTGGCTGGGTAAGGGATTGAGTCACTATCTTGGGAGGTATGTGCCACCTAGGGACATAGTTTAGGGGTGGTCTTGGCTGGGTTGACAATTGGACTTGATGATCTTAGAGCTCTTTTTCAGTCTCAATTATTATGTGATTCCAAATGCCTCTTAAAAACTGACTGTCATGGGGCACTAACCACTTCTCTAGGAAGCCTGTTCTACTGTTTGACCACCTTTTCTGTGAAGAAATATTTCCTTCCTAATGTCAGGTCTGAATCTCTTCTGTTGTATCTTTGAAAATTCCCACAACTTACAGTTTTAAGAGACTAGGATCAGGATGTCATATTACTAACACATAACTACCACAGAATGCGACAACATTTCTCCTTTCCATGCATGACATCTGTAGACTATGTAATGAAATAAACTGAATCTTGTTAGCAAGTTAAGGAACCTCTTATCTACTGTGGGCTGGTGACATAGATTCATGCAAATTCCCTTTACTAAGAGCAATATCATTACGGCCTGAGTTCAGAAAGGTAAGGTACAGAGAAAGAACAGTAGGAGGACCTGGTTGCCACCAGTGATTACCTGATTTATGTCAGAAGCAGGTGAGTCAGCACAGCACATCTGTTGGCTCCCATCCTTTGTGATGGCTGGGGCTCTGAAAGGAGGGAATGGCTTGCAGTGTCTTATAGCACACCTATGGGCAAATCAAAGGCAGAAAAGTGAAAAAAAAAGCAGCTTACATGGAGCTCTGTGTCAAACTCCCCTTGTGTTTGGCTGTGAAGTTGTCTGACTACAGTAAATCACTGTGTAATGAAAGTGATTGCACCCTGACCCTTTTGCATCCCCTTCTCCATGTAGGTCCAACATAATTCAACATTAGCTCTTCTCAGATTTTCCTATATATGCTTTATCTATGTTGCAAGCTATAGAGTGAGCCTTGCTACAGTCACACTTTCACAAATTCAAGTTAAAACCTGTTTTTTGCTGACACCTTTGATGATGATTCCTTAAATGGCTCAAACCACTCAGTTGAAACAAGGATAGGGAATGGGGGTTGCAGTCAGTTCACAATGCTGCATTTCTGCTGCTCCTTCCTCCCCACACTCTTTCCCTTTTCCAGCATGGCATCCCACCCTTGCAAGACAGTTCTCCATGAACTCTTCTAGTGTGGGTCCTTCCCACATTTTTCAGTTTTTCAAGAAGTGCTCCAGTGTGGGTCCTTGTACAGAGTACTGTCCTTCAGGAATGGGCTGTCCCGGCATGGGTCCTTCTAGAAAACCTACTCCATTGAGACCTGTCTGTGAGCTATTGCTTTCTTCAGGGCACATCCACCTACTCTGGCATGGGATCCTCCACCAGGCTGCAGGTGGATCTCTACACCTTCACAGTTTCCCATGGGCTGAAGGGGCACAGCTGCCTCACCATGGTCTTCACCATGGGCTGTACAAGAATCTCAGCTCTGGTGGCTGCAGAACCTCCTCCCCCTCCTTCTGCACTGACCTTGGTGTCTGCAGGGCTCTTTCTTGTACATATTTTCACTCTCTCAGCTGCTGTTGAAAAACGTTTTTATCCATTCTTGATTATGGTATCAGAAAGATGCTAACATTGTGCCCTCTTGGCTCAGCTTTGGCCAGAGACAAGGCTGACTTGAATCCTGCTGGGAATGGCTATTTTGCAGAATCACAGAATATTCTGAGTTGGAAGGGGTACACAAGGATCATCAAGTTCAGCTCTGAGGTGAATATCACATATGGGGAATCTGTCCAACATGAGGGCAGCTTCTGTTGTCTTTGCGCAGAAGCCACTCCTGCATCCCCTTGCCCCCCAGAACTTTACCAGATAAACCAAATACAGTAAGGAGCAAAAGCAACAGCAAAGATCTTAAGTGAAGTATGGACAGACCAATTGGAAATATCATTAGAACTACAGAGACAGGCAATATAAAATCTAGCAGAACAAATGACAAGTTAAAATTATGCTGAACTTTTTTTAAACAAATTTAAAGTGACAAGTCAAACATATGCTGTGTCAGAAATACACACTGTTGCTCAAGGGGTTTTTTTTTTTGCCTCTAGTACTATGTTCCTTCACAGTAATTTTGTTGTCACAATTGAATGTGAATTTCTTTTTAAAAATAAAACACAGCCACAAAACCACTTTCTATAATCTTATACCTTTTCTCTTCCTTTCTCTCATATTCCCCCATCATTTAAACCTACTTTTGCCGGGCCTTTTTCTTCTAATATTTTCATACTGAAAATCTTTCTTGGACATATTCATACCATGTATTTTAACCCTCTGTTTTTCTGGTAGATTTCATGCCACATTATGAAATAATTAACATTAGTTCTCTATGTATTTTACTAATTCACCACTATGTCAGCACCTGCACTGATGGGATGTCTGCAGTGTTCCAATCTGTAGCAGTCTTCAGTACTGTATTGATCTTTAGAGCCATTGTAGATTAACTCAAGCAAGTATTATATGTTTTGGAAATGGTATATTGAAGGTGAATATGGAACTAAAGGTGGAAATACCTTATTTACTAGTACTGGAAGCTTTATCCTGCTCTTGAATGAATATAAATCAACTGCCTACTTACTTTTCAAGACTCTCTACTTACTTTCCATTGATCTGTTTTGCAGCAAAATACAGAATAGCATCTTTCATCATTTTAGCTGGTTTTGTTTCCACCGTGGGAATCTTCTTTTCCAGAACAAATGGCTAACGATGCTCCTTAAGTATGCCCTCCAAAGTTTAAAATTGGCCTTCTCGTGCAAGAGTTATTATTATATCAGTGGTTATTAAATGACTCCACAAATCCTTGAAGATATATTTGCAACAAAAATTATATGTCACTTCTCCTGTGTGACTACTTTATGAATTTTCCACTTAGATTGTACCTGCTCATAAAGCGCTGACTACATAGATTTTAGGTTATTTAATAGACATAAGGTTTCTGAGGAACAGGAGAAGATCTGTTCTATAATATATTCTCCCTCTGCCTCAGACAATCTAATTTTGGTTTAGCTTTTTAAACCTTGCTCACCTCACAGCTGATTATTCTGCACATTTATTAAGTTATGTGGGGGGAAAAAAAGCAAAAAACCAACCAAACACAAAAAAATATGCTTCGTTCACTTTGAGTTTTTTAGATTTTGCCTTTAAAACAGATGCACTTTAGGAATTTAGATGAATGTCCTGTTTGCTTGTTTCAATTCCTTTGGGGCCATAATTGTCCTGTGAAATATTTCCCATCTAGCTTGTATGCCAGCTCTCAACCTGACAAAATTTAGAATAGTAAAGATACTACTTAAATAAACTCCATTTTCCAAAATATGGTTCGTAATGAAAATACTGACAGGCACTTAAATATAGTTACATTATAGCCAATAAAATGCTAAAGTATATTCTTTTTAAAACATTCAATGAAACATGACCTAGTGTCAGCTAATTCATGGTTACTGGAAAATCTAATTATGTCAAATAATGATTGTGTTAAATTCCAAGTTTAATTGCATACAGTGTATAACACACCCTCCACATACCCCCTACCCCCTTTCCCCTTTACAAAGCACTGGATGACTCAGTTACTTGGAATCAAAATTTTGTGGAAGTTAAGACTGAAAAGAATACATAAACATTAGACACTGAATACCATGAGATGGATACAAATCAAACACTGAACAGCGCCCCCACACTCCCTCCCACTCACCCTAGCATTTTTAGATGCCTTAATAGCTTGGAAAATCTGAAAACAAGAGGGATTTAAGAACAGCTGCGCACCACTTTGTAACATGTATTAGATTTAGGCTCCCAAATCTCATTTTTTTTTTAAATATGACTTAAGAGGCCAAATTACTACAGTTTCTATGCAGATCTTTCTTATTTACTGTCACAAAGCCATCTGAAAGGAAAAAAAGGTAACAGAAAAATAATTTAAAAATACACAGTTCTTCCACTTGCAAGAAATTCTTCACGAATCTGCCCCTTTCATATATAAAGCATTTTGTTCTGCACATTCAGAGACAGAAGTGTCTGCTTACAGCCACTACTACCTTGCTAATTAGGCCTGTGGTACTCTACAGCTTGTAATGCATCCCCTTTCCATGATTTGGCCATTTTTAACTTGATCATTTACGTTAAATCCCATTTACTTCCTTCCTTGCAAAGGGAGAGGGGGGAAAGGAAGGAGGGTTGAGAGCACCTTTTTTCACAACTTCAAATGTAAAGCTATCTTTTAATACAAAACCTTAGTTCCAGTAATAAATTCAGTCACCTGTAGTAGTATTTATAGGCAACACAAGGCATTCCTCCCTTCCCCATTGTCTGTCACTGAGATCCCCCTAAGCTAGGGACTGAAATAACAAATGGCCCAAAAGCTACTCCTGATAAGCCTTATTTTATTAATATTTTCTGGCATGAATCCCTTCTCAGAAAGATGATAAAAATGGAGCAAAAATAGCTAATACCTGCACTACTGAAAGGTATCTTTCCTCAGGTGAAACCACTTGATCAAACATTATTTTATGACCTATTCAGAATAAAAATGAAACTTTTACTTTATAATTGTCTTCAAAATTCCAGAAGTTTTCCCCTCTGTGGTGAACAGGTGCTGAGAAATACCTAAACAGCACTAACAGATGTTAGCATTTAGGTTTAAATATCTCATATTTCTTTTTAGCTTATCCACCAAATCCATTTTGAATTACACTTCAGCCAGTGTAATTGTATCATTTGAGAATAAAAAAAAAATATTTTTAAAACTCTAGTTTTACCTTTAGCTTGAAATTAGGTTTTCATCATAAAATTACACCACAGAAATCACACAACACCATGTTGGGGATTACAGAAGTTTTAGTGGTTAGAGCAGACATGAGGAGGACAAGGATTAGATGGTCTCACCTAATGGATAAGGTCAAGAACTAGGAGTGGGAAGAAACTCCAGTGTCAAAAGTTAACACCCGGGGTCAGGGTGGCAAGCTAGAGTCAGAAGAAGAGATTACGGGTCAGAAACATTTTTCAGACAGAAAATGACTGTTCTAAAGAAGATTTTTGCTCAATACAATTAGGGTCACACCTGCAAACTCTGTGGCTGAGATTCCCTGTGTTAGGCTGAGGATATAATGCTACTGACAACACCTGTATTCCCAACATGGCTGCACAAAGAAGAGCCCTGCCAACTTTGAGTCACAGTTAAATCTTCTCTCACATTGTTTAAATTATGTTTTTGTTATTAAAAGTTATACAATATAGCTAAGATGCAAAATTCTCACAGAAATGACACCTGTGTTCTCATAGGTGTTCCTATTCTGCCCAACGGATAGCTGTACTAGTTACAGACTTCAAGTACATAGGCTTTCTCCCTCTGACAAATGATGATTATGTTTTAAAAGACATAAAACAATGTATTATGCAACATGAAGTTTTCCCTGTTAAGTTGTATTTGATTTTGACACAGAGCAGTGCCATGTTAAGTTTAAAAATGTGAAAAAAATTGTTATTTTTGACAAAACCCCATGACAGGTGAAAATTCTAACAAAACTCTTAACTATTATTGATAATAATAGTTATTGTTAGTATCAGTAAAATTATTGTCTGACACTATTTGTGTCTCTATTTAAAAGAGGAAAGATTTCCTATTGATATAAGAGGGATTATATTCAGGTGCAAGATGCAGTTATTTATAATTCCCCAGTGCTAAAAAACTTCATTTACTGTTTGGAATATTGAAAAATTTTTCCAAAATGCAGTTTCATTTTCATATCACAGTGTTCTTTGCAAGTACAATTCAGCCCTGTGTGACTTTATTGGTCATATATTGCATCATAGCACTGACAAATACATTCACTTTGCAAAAGTGGAACACCAAATATTTCTGTTTCAGCTAATGTGTTCTTTCTTGAAGTTCAGCTTCTGTACAAAATAAGACTTAGGTGACTGTGCCCTGTCTTCATCTGTCATGGATGACAGGTACTTTTGAACACATTGCTCGATCTCAACAGGATTTGACAGAAAAATGTGAAGACAGAGAAATGTGAAGCCCCTATCTTGCCTATGAAAACTGACAGCTGAGTGAAATGTATAGGCTTAAATTAATTTTGCAGGCTGGAGAAGGCAAGTAGAATTCAGTGCCTAAACCCGCTCACTTTGGAAAGCCACAGTGTGAATTATCTCTCAGCTGCCCAGTCAGAACAGGGGCATAACCAAACAATCCACAGCAAATGACTAATTTTACCCAGGAAAACATGTAAAGTATATAAGAATAGACATCAAAATATTAGGTAAAGGATGTCTTGGGAAAAATTCCTTATGTGGAAAAAGTCTGTCATTTTAGCTTAATGATTTCTGGAAATATTTTTCTCTCTCTTCTTCCCCCCACCAGCCTTTTCTTCTCCCATTCATCAGACAAAATTCTGAGAACAGAATTAGCTTCTTTTGTGTTAATTTCTGTACATCATCTTTATATCTTTATATGCAGTACATATGGGAGGTAATGGAAGGGGAAAAAAAAGATTTAGTTCTGGATCCTATCCTCTAATGCATATCTACATCTCTAACTTTTCACAGGGAAGACCTATTGACTAAAAAGGCATTACTTCTGTAATCATGTAACACAGTAAAACTGGTGTGAATAAGACAGGAGACATAACCTTTGCCAGCAATGATGCCACAGGAAAGGAATTAGTATGATTTTATTATAGAGTACTCTTCCAGTGGAATATTTGACTTGAGTTTCTTAATGAAGCTTTAATACATTTCTGTTTTTAGACTAATAGCTGTTCACTTACACACACTCAAAAAATTATTTATACCTTTTATACTGAGACAATGTCTAGAAGGGATATGGATTTATGCCTACTATGCCTATGATAAAAAGATGGACCCCTAGGAGCAGAGATCTTAATACAAGGATAAATGAAATATATGGCTCTGGAAGAAGCCATCAATGGAGGTGGTTGGGCTTGGCACTTTGCGTGATATGGCCCAACACACTGTCTACAATTTTTAAATAGATTTATCTGATAGAATCTCAGGCATGCAACAGAAACAGCCCTGGTACTGTGAAGAAATACCTTTCATGAACAGCAAAAATTAAGGGAGAAGTTCAGAGGCAACCAAGCTTAGTTATGATGAACACCTCTGTGGATATTCTGGCTCCTTGTAAGAACCAGAGTCCTGCAAAATTTCTGTTATTGGGATGTTACAGAGTGTATCTTTGCTCTATCTGCCTATTTTAAGAGGGTATGTATTGAGACTTGTAGGTTTTATTTAAATTTGCTTGAAAGTGGTTAGTGGGTCCAAGTGGTTAATCTGAAATAAAAAAAATGAGGATGACGCATGACAGACAGTGCTATTACATATGCCTCATACCTTTAAGAAGCTGTAATAAAGAACTTAATATTGAAATTTTAAGGTAATAAATTACAATATATATGTCTTTACTGAACTGAAATACAATATACCTTATTATGTCCTTTAAGTAATACCAAGAGATGAGCTCCCAAGGAACATCTAGTGTCCTTTACTGAATAATTCCTCCAATTCAGTTTTGTGGCAACAGTTATGAAACGTCTTTTGAATATTATCCAACAAATGATCAGCTGAGACTCAAAATAATTAGGAGGAAAGTAATCACAATTATTTCCCTTGACCTTAAGAATCACTTATGGTGACATACCACCCATCCGTTCTCTGAGTCAGGAATTACTTCTTTTATAGTGAATCAGTCTCTGTAGTGGTAGAACTCGTAGGAAGCACAAACTTAGCATCATCTGCTGTAAAGGTCTCAGTCCAGTAACACACAGTAACCTTATGGACAGCCTTAAAGGATTTGCTGAGTAAGAGTGGATCTACATGAACAATTAAATTTGGACATGATCATATATATGCTTGAGTGACTTCAGCTTTGAATGCAATGCTGTAAGGGTATGAAAAGAGATTGTCTACTCATGTAGTTGAAAGATTAGCCCGTCGGAATACTGATGTCATTAACCCTGAAAAGCTATTTTACATAAGGACCAAGCTAATAACGTTCTATATGTGTATTTTCTATATATATGTCTGCATGTATATATATATATATATCTAAACATACAATATCATTTTACAGTCAGAAATGGAAGAGATACCAGAGGCTTTGAAATATAAGAATAGAAAAGGTAGCTTGTTTCATGTTCTACAGATACACCAAAATAGATATGCAAGATATCATTATGAAACAAAGTGATCAAGCTATCATCTGAAAATGTCACCCACAACAAAAATAAATCTGCTCTGCAATTGACTATATTTAGATGAATTATGTAAAATCATAAGCAAAATGCTAAGTAGTCCTTTATAGTATCTTGAGCTGAGATTATTTATAACTCATTAAGAGATTTATGGTAAATGGGTATGTGTTGGGTTTTTTTTTCTTCCTTAATCATCCTGGTGAAGCAAAGTACTGTGAAGGTCTTATAGGACCTTCAAGGCCAGAAAAGTCAAGCATATACAGTCATCATAGCATATCTGTATATAGTCTCACACTTTCAATCTAAAACATTTCACTGCCAAAGGGTTGCAAGTGTAAGTGGAATTTCACAATCTATCTCTTCTGTGCTTACTCAGCTGCCCAAAGTATTAAGTAGTTGGTCAGGAAAAATCAATGGGTTCCAGAAGTACCAGGATAGACATAATTAATGTTATAAATAACTGTTAACACTATACCTGAAATAGTGGCAAAAAGTATCTGTTGATGAGATTTATGGAGCTTGTCAAAGTTTTTCAACTGTGCTTAGCGTTCATTCTTGCAATGGATTTAATCAGTCTTATGATGTACCAATTGCAGCAAGAATACAATAATGAATTAATTGTCTAATTATCAGCACCCTTCCTGTGCTCATAAAAAAAAAACAAACCAAAAAACAAACAACCCACAACCATAGAACAGCCTGATGTCTCCCTATCTTTAAAATAATCAAGTCACTCTTTTTTGTAGCTTGTTGACCTTAAAGTCCACTACAGCGAAATATCCTGACATCTACATGTCCAGTCATTAAATTGGTACTGGATAGAAAGCACTTTCTGATCACTGTTGATCTTCAGTGAATAATACACACAGGCATAAGCGGAGGGGTCATGGGTAGCCTTGCCAGTTCTTATTGTTATTCAATGAAACTCAGAGGCCAACATTTTACCATATTACTAAATAGAAGACTTTCTTCTTTGGCTACAAAATAGATAATAATGCATGCCCATCAGTTGTGTTCTTTGTGGGTGGAATATAAACTGTGCAACATTAAACGTTATGTAGCCAGAATTTAATATGACTTGTTTGATTTTCTATTTATTTTCTGTTCATCCTACATTTATAATTTATGGTGGATGCATGGAATACATGGCATATAAATACATCTATTTTTTATATAATTAACAATTTCAACAGAAAATTAAAAGACGCAGAATGTTTAAAGTAGAAGTAGGATTCGAGCATTTGGAACTATGCCTCATAAATCTAGTTTATGGGTGTAAAAACTGTGGTAATAATTTTGAATAGAAAACATCTGTGCCCAGATTCACTACTGCAAAACCAGGATTACAGACACAATTCTCACCTGTATACTGACTGCCAGTTTTAATATGACCTGGTTTAGGGTGAAAACCCAGGGAATTTTTTTTAAATTTTGTTAAGTCAAATAAATCACATTTTAAGCATTTGAAAGGATGAAATGTTTATGCTGAAGACAAAGCAGGAAGAGGTAGGGATGGGAACTTTCTTCTATTTTCCATCAATTCTTTTTAGCTTTTTAGATGCCTGCTATCAGCAAAATATTCTGGCTTCCAGTGGAGTGCTGTGACCTCATCTGCAGGTGTAATATGGGAATAGACATTCTGGGAAAGAGAAGAATTCAGACAGAAAAGTAGTGACTTCAAAATCTTGCTGTTAACCTTTCAGCATAGGAGGTCTTTGGAGTATTTTCAGATTCCATTATCTCTCCTCATTGACAGACCCTGGGGAGACACAGTGGTGTGGTTTATTCTTCTAGAACTAACAGGATGCTGCTTTCCCTAAGTTTACAAGGTTAATTTAACTACTTTTTGTCTAGATTTTTTGAGCTGGCACTTGATCTTCGGTCACTAAGTTAATCATTCTAATCCTTTTATGAGAAAACTATTGTTCACATCAGCTTGCCAAAGAAGGAAACAAAGACTTTCTAGTATCATGATTGCTTCTTAGATCCTACCAGCCAACTACATAATTTCCAGCTATTAAGCAAATATGTTTTCAGAACTTTACTGAGGAAGGAGATGTAGACTTACTGAGAAAGTTATTAAAATATTTTGTGATGGGACAAGCAGTATTTTGCTTTAATTTCTTGCCTCCCAGGATTATTATTGCATTCTAACAGCTCAGAGTCTTAATAGTGAATATTTTAACTCCCAATTTGTTTTCAGAAATATTAAACTGGATTTTTAAGACAAAATATACATTTCTACTTGCTCAACAGTTTGTACAAGAAGTAAGGAAAAGGGAGAAAACAAATCAGCTTGTGAATTTTCATAAGTACATAAGAACAAAGAAAAGTATTTCAGAGTATACATATCTGAGCTAAAAAAGAAAATTAAAAATGAAATAAAGTCAGCTTGCTGAGAAAGTAGAACAACTTTTATCTGGACTTCAGAAAATCCTATTTTAAGCTTTTGCAATGAATGAGGCAGACCAGGCATGTATGCTGCCGCACTCTTAAGGGGAAAACAGCACTCAAAATATGTAGATGCCTGTGGTCAAAAAGGAGTGGCAAAAGTCAGATGGTCTACAAAAACTTAAAAAGTTTTATTAGGAAATTATACAGATGGCATGGAAATTGGGATAATTTAGTCTCTTATCCTGTAGTATAAAATTAATTACAGCAGATTTGGAATAAGGAATAGGGTGAAAGAGAGGCAGATTAAAAAGAAGCAGAGAGAATAAAAATGAAGAAAAGAAGATCACCACTCCTGGCTGCAGTGTTTATCCAGATGGTGGGATGTACAAGGTCCTGGGGGCACTGCCAAAGTTTCATGAGGGTACCTTTTTGTAGACAAGCTTTCCTCACCCCAAGTTTCTCATGTTCTATGCAAATTAGTTATCATGCACAATTCATTCATCTAAACCTTTCTGTAACGGGTTGAGGGCTTCAGGGGTTTTTGATGGTCTTGATTCCCCTGTACTGGATAAGCCTTTGGTCAACAGTCCATGGCCACTCCTTGACCTCATTCCTGCTCTTGTGCTATACTGTGTAGTGCTTATGTCCAGGAGCTAGAACAAGGATGTTTGTCCCAGAAAAATGCTGCCCTCTCTCTGTGT
Organism: Pheucticus melanocephalus; assembly: GCA_013398405.1. NCBI lineage: Eukaryota > Metazoa > Chordata > Aves > Passeriformes > Cardinalidae > Pheucticus > Pheucticus melanocephalus. The sequence goes on from VZSJ01002480.1 coordinate 2,553,860, forward strand.
AGCCTTCCTCTTCAGCCACATTCTGTTCTTTCTCACAGTGTAGTCTCAGCAACAAACCTTGGCTGGTTCCATGGCTATCCACCTGTTGGTGTTTGAGATGGACACATCAGCCCCTTTTCTTCTGGCCTTTTATACCCTGTCAGTCCTCATGTCCCATACCCAAGTTATTTACATATGAAATGTATTTCCAATACTTTGAAGTTATAGAGTGAAACTGGATGTCTTCTGTTGTGGTACTTTGCGTAGTGAACTTCAGTACAAAGGATAAGACATTAGTAGGATGCCAGAACTTTTAGTCTAAAGCCCTGCTCCGCTGAAAGCATGAGAGGACTGCAGACACAGTAGTAAACACTGTTACAAGTGTAACAGCTGTCTCAGCTTGGAGCAGGAGCCAAGTGCCATTGGACAAATCCAAATCCATCGATGATTTGCACATGCTGCAGCTTCCAGCAGTTCGCTGAAACAATTAATTTTATTCTGAAATAAAATAAACAATTTATTTAACTGTCACTACAGAGGAAGATTAAAACAAAAAATTAATCCTGCTTCTGTTGGTAGTAGTTTTACTTAAAGAAGATATTATCAGTTAAGATATTTCATTGTGTGGGATTCGTGCAAATATAAACTGCCAGGCATTTGCACCTGGAGCGTTATTATTCCTAATTTTTCTTTTGTACAGCAAAGTCTGTCATAGCATGCCATTGGAGATGCCAACCCTTAAACTCATTGAATTAAGATAATCCTCCCACTCATTTGCACTTTGGCTTTTTGATACCAGATGTTCATTTATGAGAGAAATCACTTGGTAATAAACTCTCATTTCCAAGCATTTCTAACTTCAAACATCTTTCTTTAATAACTCAGTTTTAGTCATAAATGAACTTCCATATGGTATTAGTGAAATGTCAATAGTCAAGAAATAAAAAATTCTAGTGTAGAAGCATCAAGAACTATTTGAATTGAACATTTCAAAACCCTCTCTCTCTGTAGTCTGTGGTTTTCAGAGCACCATTCTTATAACTCTGGGCTGAGCACACATGGGATAACGAAGGGTAGCTGAGCTCTGGCTACTTCTAGCAAGGTCAGAACTGAACAGGTAATAGGCAGGGAATCTCTCATGGAGTCAGGAGGAAAGAATGAGGGAAATAAGAAAATATTATTGATGATTCTGCAGGTTTCAGCAGTTCTGTTTGGAGAAATGATACAGTCCTGGCAGGTGTGTATGCCCATGGGTGTGTAAGAAGGATTCAAAATAAGGTAGAAGGACATTTATGTTATTAAATATGTGTCTAGATTCTTTCCAATATCTTTCCAAACATGCTGCTCCCATGGGATATTTCCCAGTTTGCTGTGTCCCAGGGGTCTCTTCCAGGAATCCCATCCAAAACAAATAAAGGCCAATTATAAACATTTTATCTAATTTGAGTATGTTGAATCACTGTTCTGACTCAAACCCCTTAAAATGCAGTTAATTACTACACAAACTGCTTCTTTCTTCCCAAGAATCAGCACTGAATTCCTTGATCTTACTTCCCTCTTATTCTAGTATTGTGGCAATATTTTTAGAGTGCATGTAGCACCAGATGATAGACTGTAATGAGATTTTAACTTTCTGGCACATAAGAACAGATAAAGTGCTGATGACATTATAGGTTTTCAGCTACTGCCAACACTTTAACAATATTCTAAAGTTAAAAGGTTCTTAAAATGTGGGCCACTGTAGGTGCACTCAGTCGAGTCTTTACCACAGATATAATAACAATTCACACCTTCAATCTGAGGCTTGCTAAACTCCAGGGATATCTTGTGATGCACCATTGGGATGGCCACAAGTCTGCAGTTTGACAAGGTATACTCTTCATCTTAAAGAGTGCCAGACACCTGAGATTCACACTGATTTCACTGGCAGAGAGAAGAAAAAAGGTGCTTGACTACTTCACACACCGGGTCAGGTTCTGAAGGCTTTTTTTTTTTAGCCATTAGAACACTCTGAAAACCAAATCTACAGAAATTGCTCTAATTGTAATGAAGGAGTTCTTTGGCCTGTAGACCTTCCTACTTAGCAGTCTTACACAGTCATCAGCACAAAATTTAGCATTAAAAAACCCAAAGTGCAAGTAAGCAGACAACCTGTCTTGTCTGAATAATTTCAAATAATTTCACTTTCCCTTATCCTTTTGGTAAAGGTTTGAGACAGATGAAAAGCCAGACAGCCAGCATGACTCCTTTCAAAATGAGATTGGGCAAAATAATCACCTTAGACGCCTGCCTAGCCCAATGCCAATCAAGACATAGTGTTTAAAATTGACTCAAAAATTAAATTAGAATGTACTGGGTACAGAAATAGTGTTAGTTCTTCAAACAAGATTTTAAGTTTTAGGCAGTGGCATAACGTCTGTTATGCAGAAGCCTAGCAAGTCTGAAGGTTGTGGTAGACTATTTTCTTAAGCCAGTATTTGCTGTGAGGTTTGGCAAATAAAGCTGGAATCCAGTGAAAGAGTAACAGGTAGGCTTTTCACGTGGCATTATTTTTGAGCAATATTTTCAAATACCAGTAGAGCCTAGATTTTCAGTTGGTATATCTGATGCAGTTCTCTTTCCTCCACCATTCTTTCCTGGTACAACAAGCATGATCAGGAGTTCGTATTTATTCCATGACCACTGAGCACTGGAGAGCAGAAGCTAGGTAAAGTTAAGGAGAGTGAAAAGAAAAAAGTTATTGTTACTTGTTTAGCCTTCCTAGACTCAGCAGATCCTGATTATATTTGTTCTGAGCTCCTAGCCTTTTCCTGCTGCCAGCTAATATATTTTCTGAAATTTAGGCTCCTCTTGCAGTTTGAATCTGTTCATTCTGCACAGTGTAGAGTTTGCTTCAGTTAGAGATAACATAATGTACTTTACAGACTTCTAGATTAAGCTGTAATTTAAAATACATATTTAGTATTGCAATTTCAGCTAGAAGCACTGCAATGTCAGATACCCTTGGATGTCAGATGCTCTTGGATGCCCTAGATTGGCCCTGTAGCACTGTGATTTCAGGTTCACAATTGCCTAAAGAGCTGTCCACCTCCCCTGGAGGTCATCTGGACCAACCACCCTGCTCAAGGAGGGCCACATAGAGCAGGCTGCCCAGGTCCATATCCAAATAGCTTTTGAATATATCCAAGGATGGAGACTTGACAACTTCTTTGGGAGGCCTTGCCAGTGCCCAGTCATCCTCACAGTGAAAAAGGGGACCTCCTGCGTTTCAGTTTGAGCCCATTACCTCTGGTCCTGTCACTAGGCACCACTGAGAATAACCAGATCCCTCCTCTTCACACCCTGCCTTGAGGTTCTTGTAGACATTGCTGATATTTCCCTGAACCTCCTCTTTTCAAAGCTAAATAGTCTCAGTCTCCCTCTTCCTGCATCACGAGTTTACAGTTCCATTTAAATGGTTAGGTGTAGGAACTGAGTCAGTTCCAGAGAAAGTTCTATGCAAATAAAACCCCAATGCAAAAAACAAAATATCTTTTATAAATGAAAAAAATAATAATACAAGTTTTTGGAGGTCCTTAAAGTTTCATAGTGAACGTGATGATACTTTAGTTTTTTTCTGAACGGATGGGTGCTGAGACTGCATTTGAAAAATAAAGAAAAATAATTTGTCTTACAAATAGAGAGCTGTAGAATTGAAAGCTGTTGACATTTGGAAAAAAAAATCTCGTATGTTTCTGAATACATTAGAGTCCTAAATTATTCTGGGGTTTTGTATTTAGACAGAAAAACAAGTGTGTTGGAAGTAATAATAAACAAACCTAAAATCATATTTCGATTAAATTCACCAAGATGCAGAAATGTATATTTTCTAAATTTCATTATTCTTCTTTTCCCTTCAGTCCTCAAGGGAAAGCTATTGTTTGTTTTAAGTGGAAACCCAGACTTGCAGAATTCATTGTTATCCAGAGGAGCAATGGAGTCTTCTGAAGGCTACAAGAAAGACCCCCTTACAAAGAATCTCTGGATTTATTTTTCTCTCAGAAAAACATGAATGCAAAGAACATTTGGGATTTTGAGGGGACCTCTCTAACACAGTTTTCAAGTCAGTTGATTTATAAGATTAGAACCAGAAAACCCAACACTTCCTGCTAATTAAAAGATAGCAATTTCTTTTTTTACTCTGTGTCATATACAGACACAAAAACTCGGACTTTCAGTATTTGTTGCTCTGAGACTTTTTCAAAATATAACCAGGTTTACAAATTCAACACAGACTTCAGACAGGTGGATTGAATGTTCAGGGAAAAATTCTGGGGAAACTCCACTGAAATAAATGGAAATATTCAAGGAAAAAGGTGCCGTCATAATTCAGCAAGTATTTTCTATGAGGTAAATGTTTGTGGGTGAATTGTTTCATTTCCACAGTAAACAAGAAATGAGCTCATTGTCAGTGGGGTAATTAATTGTGAGAACCTATAAATAACCAGTACTGCATTTTGTTATATATTCTGAGAGGCGGTTCAGGAAAGGAAAAGTGTTCTCAAAGCAGACAAATGAGACCTAATAACTTTCTGTTCTCAAATAAGAGCTAATAACTTTCTGTTCACTTGCATTTTTTCTTAACTGAACAAAATATGGGTTTTTATAAGTAACAGCACATCATGGACATTTGTCTAAGTAACCAGTCTTAGCTGGTTGGAATTGCGTTGATGCTTCAAACATGTATGACCCAGTTGCTGTGAGGCCCAAGGAGCACAGATCAATGAGCAGCAAACTTTACGAATGCAAAGTGCAATCCCTGTGTAGGAAAACTCAGTCAACTTTTAGAATTCTGCCACTTAAACAGGGTCATGGGACAAGCAGGCTAAAAAGAGTTCAAAGCCACCCCAACCCAATCCTCTAGTGCAACAAAGGGCAAAAAAGACTTGTTTTGCCTTCTGCTAATTAAAATGACCCTTCATGGGAAGCTATTGTGGGAATATAAACTTACAATAAAGTCTGTCCTCAGTTTGAGTTAAGCTACAGGATTGTTATAAAACGACTTCAAATAGGGGAAAGAAAGACACTTTTCCATCTCTGTAGTTGAAATGCAGTTTGTAGGGCTTCCTGTAAATTTGTTTTGTTTTGTGATGAGTTTCATACAGAAAATTTAAGCAAATATTAGTAATGATGCATATTTCACAAAAACAACAGATGTGCCTCCAATGGAGTTCCTGAGATTTGAGATTTTTATCACAGAATGATGCTCGGCAATTCACCTGCTCCCAGCCTCCTCACATTTCAGTTTGGTGTATGTTACCTCAGGGTTTTCAAGCACATTACTTACTGAGAAAAAGCATTCCAAAAACTATGATACTTGAGACATTAATTTAGAAAATCTAATTTAAATATATAGTGTATCTGATGTTTTAGTTCATATCATTTCTTTAAGAAGAGGTATGTTTGTTATGTTTCTCTGAAGCATTCTTTTAATTAGAGTTAAGGCCAAGTGATAATTCATGGGGCTTGAAAATGAATCTGATACACCAGATTTATTTATATTTTTTAGAAATAATGAATATTTAGATGTGTGTGAAACACAAAAATTTAAGATTTAGACTCAAAATTGTTTTGACATTTCAGGAATACTAGATTCTGAATTCTGTACTTGTTTTTAAATAGTCCTACCAGAAATTTATAATGCCTTTTTAAGAAGGGTTTTTTTTAAACTTCTGCTCATATCCCTGAATAAAGTGGCTTATCACTTTTTCTATGTGATAAAAATAGGTTATTCTAACTGCACAGGTTCATCTTTTGATGTTCTTCTAGATGTCAATCTAGATAGATCACTGCTCAGGAATAATTTTTCTCTCTTCTTGGATGCTGACTTGAGATTTTGTCCCATCAATTTTCTCCATATTTAGTTAGTCCCAGGATAGCCATTGCATTCAAGAATCAAAATTAAACAATCAAGTTTGCTTAATACACAAAACTGTGTGGGGCAGTTGACATGTTGGATGGAAGGGATGCCATCCAGAGAGACCTTGACAGGCTTGAGACATGGACCTGGGCAAACTTTGTGAAGTTCCACAAGACCAAGTGTACGGTCCTGCATATTGGTCAGGGCAATATCAAGCACAAATTCAGTCTGGATGGAGATGGGATCAAGAGCAGCACTGAGGAGAAGGACTTGGGGGTGTTGGTAGATGAGAAACTTGACATGACCTGTCAGTGCACACTTGCATCCCAGAAAACCAACTGTATCCTGGGCTGCATCAAAAGAAGGATGACCAGCAGGTCTGATTCTACTGCTGTACTGTACTTTTGTGACTCTGCCTGGGGTACTGAATACAACTCTGGGGCCCCCCAAGACAAGAAGTATGTGCACCTATTGGAGGGGGTCCGGGGGAGGAGGGTTATTAAGATGATCAGAAGGATGGAGCACCTCTCCTGTGAAGACAGGCTGAGAGAGTTGGGGTTGTTCAGCCTGAAGAATGGAAGTCTCTGGAGAGACCTTACAGCACTCTCCAATACCTCAAGGAGGCTACAGGAAAGATGGAGAGGGACTTTTCACCAGGGTATGTTGTAATAAGACAAGGCTGTAAACAAAAAGGGAGTAGTTTTGGATAAGATATAAGAAAGGAATTCTTAATTATGAGAGGAGTGGTGCATTGGAACAGATTGCCCAGAGAAGCTATGGATGCCTCATCCCTGGAAGTGTTCAGGGCCAGGTTAGATGGGACTCTCAGCAGCCTGATCCAGTGGGAAGTGTCCCTGCCCATGGCAGAGGGGTTGGATCTAGATAATCTTTAAGGTCACTGCCAACCCAAATCTTTCTATGGTTTTATGGTTATATAAATGTCTACCTCATTATATAAAAAACATACTTAATAAAGCCAGATACTTGTTCTTTATTTGCAGCTCTTCCTATTAAAAATCATTTTACGATACACTTTGACTCCCTATTTCTATGTCTTACAGCACCTTTCATGGAAGACATTGATCACTTTATCAGTAAAAGGGATATTTCAACTATACAATCTTTTGTTGTAGCATGCCAGTAGTGGTGCTCTAATTCTTGCTTTATCTAAGAAATTGTTTGCATATTTTTTCTGTGAGATGTTTTATTTTAGTGTTGATCACACAGGTCCCTATGAACATTAGGTACCTGAAAAGTTTTGGCATCATGACTGTTTTCTAATGGCATTTTTTGACAATTCTATTCCTCCTGGAACATTCCTTAGATCAGTCTTTGATGTTGTTGCATATACACATTATGTAATGTATTGTATGAAAATATTGAATTTTAATTGATTTTTAATAATGTTATTTCTAACATAGTAAAAATAAAATATCTTGATTGTGAAAATAATAAAATGGATAATAAAGAGAGTCTACAACTGGGTGCTTGGGCATAGTGATGACAGTTTTGAATCTATTAGATTATGAGTGTCATAGTGTTTTGCATCTGTGATTACATTCAGAAGTTAAAAAAAAGCAGGCAGGGAGGAAAACAGTGAAAAAAAGACAGGATTGAAAAACCTGACATCTGCACAGGGTGAGGAAGGATCTACAGAGAATTGTGTTTCTGTCAGTAAAGAATTATTGCATGACAGCAGACCATAAACTGCAAGGTAAGAACCTTTACATTTTTCGGTAACTAGAAGCACAGTTGTGTCTGTTTCTGATACTCAGAGCCAGACTTTCCTGTCACCAAGTATTTTCTCTGAACATATGTCAAGTGCTGCCGAAGGTATCAGCATAGCAGACTGAAAAAATCTGCTTTGGAACAAAAGTATCAAGTATCTTATTCTTTGTAAACAATATCACAACGAGGTTCCTACTTTTAACTCACAAAAAGGTGTGGCAACTTTTGTAAAACATCATAGGAAATGCATCATTTATGAGAGGTACAGAATTGAAAGGATGTTGTATTTTGAACCTCTTTTTGTGTTTTTTTTGCAGAGTATTCTGATTTTTATGCCCTCAATTATTTCTAATTTTTGGTAACTCAAAATTTTGAACTTGGCCAAAGTTTTAGTTTATGTGTTAACTTTTTATAATTATGCAAAGATGTTACAAAAATCACAAATGACAATAATTTTCATTATTTTATCTTTACTGATGCACTGCAATGTAGTAGTGGTAGTAATAATAATAATAATAACAATAAATACATACAAGCCCCAGATGCCATTTGTGTGAACTGTCACAACCTTCTGTGTTTTAATATGTTCCAATCAAAATAAGTTCATGTGATCTGTGAAAAACTTATTTGATAAACTCTAGTTTACATAACAACAAAGACATTCAGGATACTGGGCACAAGGAACTCTTGACAAACTATTTTAGGTCTGCATGGTCAACTTTGTTCCAAATGCCATATTTCCTATTCAGACTTAGGCAAAATAACACAGACACCTAAATTAACAAGGTAGTCTCCAAACATTTGCAGGCATTCAGTGAAGAGGCAATTGCCAAAAGACAATTCACAGCTAGGGACCAAATTAGATGCTCTAAAACATTTTTTGAGAAGCTATTTTTTTCCCTGGTTATGTCTAAGAGAAACTCAGGAATGTTTCTTGGGATAGGAGCCCTGAACTTGTCTTGGTTTCATGATAGGATATAACATAGCACACATCTCTTCCTTTCCTAGTTATCCCAATCTATATGCTAAGTCTTTTATATTATTTTAGTAGAATAAATATGTCATTCAGGATATCCTCCAAAATAAAGGGTTCAGAAGTTCAAATTATTAAACATACAAAGAAAGGTATAGTACAAATACATTAATCAAGATCCAGTGAAGTTTGAAAGAGCATTTTTACATCCCTTTTCCACAAAATATGAATGGTCCTTGAGAAGAAAATCAAGACTAGAAAAATACTCCAGGGGAACACAGCAATGACATTCATTTGTTTAGTAAGCTTTGTTTTGTTACATAAGTGGCTACTATTGACTACTTCAATATATAGATATACATTCTTAGGTGAGTCAGTCTACTTCTGCTCATCAAAAATGAATAGTGACCTGCTCTTATAGAAGTTGCGCACTAATTTAACTTCTGAATAACCTTTCCATACAAGTTAAATCATTTTTTTTTCTCCATTTTCAGTTTAACTCAATCTTATATCTCATTTTCTTTTTAATACTTCTGATTATATAAGATTAAACTCCAAAGTAAGCTGCAAATTTTGGACATTTTGCATGACGTAATAGTCTGATTTTATAAGACCCACTTGTCTCTACTGACAACCAATAAAACCTGCAAGAAGTCCCACAGGCTCACTCATCTCAGAAGACAAATGTAGCATTTACTTCACAATCAGTATGTGGAACATGACCATCTCCATCAAATGTCTGGAATTCAAGAATAAACTTCATAAAGATTCAGTGAGCTCCTTGTAGTTACGTTCCAATCTGAACTGTGTCCCAGGGAAGGACATCGCTGCTCTTTCAATGAGATTGCTACATTTGTATTTTATTGCTTTGAACTTTGGAGGACAAGATGACAGACATCTAAACAATACCAAAAATGAAAAAATGGATCAGTTGGTCTGAACTCAGGCTAGAAATGCTCCAAAAGTAAATTCACTGAAATTTTCTTTATAAATGTTTTCTCCATAATTTCACTGAAATTTTTTCAACCTGGATATTGACCAACGAGTTTCAATTTTGGCTGTTGCAATATGAAGAATCTCATGGCTTAATGACGATCTCAAAAATTTAAAATGGTTTTACTGAATGTTATCTATGTAAAGTCATGAATTCTTTAAAGCAATTAATCTCTAATGGAAATAATACTCTTAGGTTCAAGGGCTATGACACATTTTCCCCAAGCTGTGTAACACATCCATGCCAACAGAAGGATAAGGCTTGAGTAAATTTTTAGGGGAGGAGACATCTGTTAATGCTGAAATATCACCCCTATAAAAAAGACTTCAGCTACAGCTTGCAAGTACCTCTCTAACACATAAGGTAGAAATAAAGACAGTCTGTCATCATAATGGTCATGAACAAAAAGTTATTTCAATTGCTCTCCTTCTGTAATACTTAAAATCCAATTCTAAACAGATTTTATACATCTATAGAGACCCACAAGTTTAACCATTATATGATAACTCTGTTGTAAAAATCTTATGAATTGTGTACATCATATCAAAGCCCAGGACTCTGATTTGGTATAATTCAGGTTTACTGGAAATTAATAGGCTTTGGGTTCAAGTTTATGACCAAGGCACAAACTGTTCGAAGCCTGAGTTCTGACCTTCCCAGTTAATAAGTCATACAATCCCTAAACTATCCACAGGGATCACATGCTTGCTAACAGGAAAATTACTGCTTCTCTCAACATCATTGGCTATTGAGAATTACCTGCTTGTGAACAAAAGGCACCTGTCTATAAATCTGTGACATAACCATTGGAATTGAAGACAGTATAAGCAAAATAAAGTGATTGTGTCAGCAAAACACCTTATTTGTGTAAGGAATAACTTCTATATTACAAACTTAGAATGAAGTGTATGACACATTTCATTTTTTTCTTTCACAATAATAAATGAAATACATTTAGTAAAATGGTAGACTTGGCTGAACAAATAACAAATAATAATGATGATGTCTGCAGAAAAATCCATAAAACCTAATTATTCTGGCTTTTATCCAGCATATATAAAAAGCTGGAAACATTTTTCTTTGCTGAAGCAAGATGTTTCTGACAAAAAATATCAATAACTTTATTGAGATACTTTTACTTCACATGTGAAATGGTAATTCCTCGGAAATTTATTTAGCAATGAATTTTGTTGTCTTGATAGAACTACTTTTAAACTCTAGATTTTTTAATGGAAATACTTTACATGAGAGGACAATAATAAAAACAGAAGAAGGGGCACAGTAGGGGCCAAGAAATAGCACCACATAGACAGTATAGTGTCTGTGAATACTGTATGGTTAACCTTGATTTTATTGGGCATAACACAATTGTATATTAGTAGACGTTTAAAAAGAAGGAAGGAAGAAAAAGGAAAAATAACAACTTGATTTTTAAAAGAGTCTAACCAATCAAGAAAATGTATAATTTTAAGAATTTATAAACTAGAAGTTTACAGTAATTTTCTCAAGCACTCAGACACATTGCCCCTTTATATTACTATGCTTTATGAATTATGAATTTTGGCTGATGAGGAAGCCTAAGGGTGACAATGTAGCTTCAGTGTCAGTAATGCATTGTCATTTCACGCTGTGTGAGTTCCTACGATACCTAGATGAATTTTTCAAGCTTAAATAATGTTACTGACTGCCAAAGATTTTATTAAGAGGTCTGATGATATTATATGCTCTGCTGGTAAGATACTAATCCCTATTAACTAGAAAAAAGGTCAAATACTTTGAAAGATTGCCTGGGCTTTTTTTGTCTGCCCGGGGTGTTCAGATGCAGTTATACTCCCCCACCACAATTCACGTATTTTGCGTCAGATAGTGAAATCGAAAACCATTTTCCCAGCATCAAGAAGAATGAAATTTGAGTAGAAAAGACAGTTGTTCTGTGAGGTTTTACATGGCTCCTGTTACCAAGGAAACTATTTTAGCTTCGAAAGGTTTGGTAATGGTTGCCCTAGCTACAATTCAGGCAGTATAGAACAAGAGGGGCTATTTATCTCATGTAATTATAGATATATACACACATAAACACACTTACCCTCACATTAGGGAGGGACAGATCTAGTAAAATGGAATTATGAAGCCACTGAAGTTAGGAAAACATTCTGAACAACATTTGAGGAATGTGTTGGTAGAAGAGACACTTGCAGTGGCTTAAGTCAATCCCATCCCACACCTGAAAATATGATGTTAAAAGTTAAAAAGAAAAAGGAAAAAAGAAGAAAAAAGATAAAGTGCAAATTAGAGAACTTGTACATTTACTTAATCAGGTACTTAATATTTAAATTGTAGAATCAAAAATTATGAAGAATACAGAAAATTTATAGTTTTGAACCTGTGGAAACAATTTTTTTTTTACCTTAAAACCTCTGACTGAATTTGAATTGGAAATTCAGATCCATTATTTTAAATACAACTTTAATATTTTACTGATACTTTACAGTAAAACATTCTTTGAGTTAAAATGGAAAGGACAATTCCTAAGGATGGACTTTTAGACACAGGAGGTGAGTAAAGCAATGATGCAAGACACCAAGTAGAAATTCATTAGCTGGTTGGAAAATCAATTGATTGTACTGTATCACAGGAGAAAGTTTTGCAGGTGCTGATGGAGATTAAAAATTCTCCAGGAATATCAAAATAACTTATTTTTTCTATGTAGAAAACACAAATCCATTTTTAATGTGATCACATGCAAAGTTAGGACAAAGTAGGGATATGAGCATAAAAAAGCTTGCATAATACTGGGTTTGAACCTATAGTAACAAATTAAGAACAGTAAGAAATGGCAACAAGAAAAAGGAGGAGATGGGTACAAGTATAAAAGGAAGAAATGTCCGTCTTATAAATTATAATTCATCCAGCTGATGTCTGGATGAGTATCACAGGCTCTATATTTTTTAGAATAAAAGCATATTAAATGATCACCAGATTTGTGGAGAAAAAGGAGACTGATTTATTTATTTTCTTCTTATGAAGACCATGATGGTCACTCCAGAAAATACTAAAAAAGATATTCATTTATCCCACTTAGATTTAAAATGACCAAGGTGAAATGTTTACATATGGAGAGTTTTATTTTCATTGAAAAAAAACCAAGATATACAAAATATCCACAATTTTCTCCTATATTTAGTCTTAAAATCTAATCTATTCTTTCAAAGAACTCTTTATGAAAATAAATGCCATATAATAGATGTTTAGGAGCATTGTTTTCTTCTCTTGTGAGGCTTCAGTGTGTATAGGAAACAATTTTTTATTTTATTTCAAAACACTTAAAGTATTTTCAAAAAATGTGAAAAAAGGCATGCATGACTCATACAGTAATTTCAGCTTACAAATGGATAAATGCCAATAAGTCAGAGAAAGCTGCTATGTATTTCAATTGGTTTTAATTCTATAAAATATATTTTCTGTTTTTATTATGAGGAACCGCAATATGTAACCTTGAAAGAAATTTTATTTAGCCACAAGTGAAATTTTGTATGAGGGTATGCAGTGATAGGACAAGGGAGAATGGCTTTAAACAGGAAGAGGGTAATTTTAAATTAGGTATTAGGAAGAAATTCATTACTGTGAGGGTGGTGATGCACTGGAACAGATTGCCCAGAGACATAGTGGCTGGCTCATCCCTGGAAGTGTTCAAGGCCAGGTTGGATGAGGCTCTGAGAAACCTTCTTTTCCATTTTTTCCTGTGTATTTGCATACCAGGTGAATTTATTTATTTATTATGCCTAGTGGAAGGTCTAGTGGAAAGTGTCCCTGCCCATGACAGAGGGGCTGGAAGTAAATGATGTTTAAGATCTCTTCCAACTGAAATCCCGTTATCATTTTATGTTTGAGACAATGATTATTTTTCCTCTAGAGCCAGAAGGAATATCCGGGGGGGGGGGGGGGGGGGGGGGGGGGGGGGGGGGGGATAGGGGGTGGGGGTTGTTGTTGTTGGTTGGTTGGTTGTTTGTTTAACTTCTGCTCTTGAGTTTTGCTTTCTAACAACTCATTACTGAGTGAAAAGTCTGAGTTTTTTCCGTGATCATACATGATGCTGATGAGAAAATAAAGAGCTATCCATTCATCTATTTTCATGATGTTCTGTCAAAAAGAAGCAAAATGATAACTGAAAAAATGTGGTCCAATATCAATACAGTTCATCATGGAATTAAGAGATAAATTGTGAAGTTATGAACTTCTATTTTCTGAAATACAAACTCATCTCTCTCAGCAGCTCCAGCCAATCAGACTTGAGTTTACATATTTTCTTTAAGAAAAAAAAAAAAAGAAACAAAAAAACAAACAACAAAAAAAGCCAAGAGAAAACAACCAGCCAACCAAACTCAAACATTCATTTGGATACTAAACCTTTGCAAATACCTTAACACAGAGTTGAAATAAAATGCTTACAGTTTTCAGGGAAAAACAGTTGAGTCTGTGAGGGTAAGTCAGTTTTAGGAGACCAACTGCCTATTTGAGTCTTAATCAAGTATTCAAAAGTGCTCATATAGAATGAACACACTGTATCTGTATTATCATAAATTAATTCATGCTGAGCTTCTTTTAAACTCAGACACAAACAGAAAACAGGGAATATTTACACTGTCCTAAAAAATCTAATGAAATATTAAATAATCTACATAGGATTTTAAGAGGTAGTTAAAGAAAACAAACTTCTAAAGTTACAAATATTGTGATCATTATCTTGCTTCTCTGTAGTACAAGATAATATTAGCAAAAGACTTCAAATATTATATAGTTCTCAATGATATTGTGGTTCTTAACTAATAAATATGGTTTATTATGTTTTTTTCCATGTATCTAGTAATTATTTTGGCCATTAAACCAACAGTAAGACCAACTAGACTTCCAGAATACAATCTCCCTAAAAATATAAGCTGCTTGTCCCTACTGCTTATCTGAGTCAGCTTTTTCTCAATTTATTATCCATGGCAAACCTTCACTACAATTGAAGAGCTTATATACTTTTAGCTTTTAGAATGAAGTACACACTGGAAAAAAAAAAAACAAAACAAAAACAAACAAGCAAAAACAAGCTCTAAACTTCAACAGGCTCAAGTGAATATTTCTTTCTGTGGACATCATCAAGCCAACACATTTCGCCATTCATTGAGTCAAATGATACTTTTCCTTTCATCTTAAGTGGAAGGAAATGGTCTCCCTCAGACACGAACAATGTTACTTCTTTTTGGTTGCGCATTATTGATTACTGCATGGGGAAATATTGCACCTGCTCTTTTGAAGAGCTCCTCTCAGCTGAATAGGACTCTTCTGCTACACTAAAACATAGACTGAAAAAAAGGCTGAGGCACATAAACACATTTTCCAATTTTGATTAAAAAAATACATCTGAATGTTTTTATCCTTATTGTAGGCATAATTGAAATCAATAAACTGTAATGTAGCACATAAATAAATTCAGTATTCTGATTCAAACAGGTGTCCATTCCTTTAAAATAAAATAAGGAAGAAAAAGTAAACACATAGAATTCAACCACTACTTCCAAGAAGTGGACTGGATTTGAAGTAATGCGTCACTGCCTATCTACAAACAACATTTGATTTAAAGCCACTAGGTGTCAGCATATAAGTATTCCTAAAGAGGTTTATCTGCCAGAAAAACTAGTTGGCAATAAAAAAATATGTAAGATTGTAGGTGGTTGGTGACTCTTTATAAAGCCATGGAAGAAAGCTATAAACTTGTCAGGCTCCCTGATAAATATTAGGACAATTGAGGAATATTTTTCCACATGATAAATGAGTCTGGAGTGGCACCTTCTGTTTTTTTGATAAGATACTCTGGATATTTTAACTTATAGAGACCTTTAGTGGTTTGACTTCAAAATAAATGTCTTTCCAACCTAAACCATCTGATAAGAGCAGGTGGCCTTGTTGTTGTGAGACAGATTCTTCATATTGACATGTTTTTGAGCCGTTTAGTTCTTGTACTGGAATTCCTCAGTAAAAATCAAGTTATTGTCTAGTAGCATTCTGCTGTCACTAAGACCCTAAAGGAGCCCCCCAGTGAAGATGACAAGAGCACAGAAATGAGGGGCAGATTTAAGTAATTTATCTTACTAATGATCTGTTATTAAAGTAGAGCTAATAACTCAAAGAAGCAAGATGCTTAAGGCAGGTAATACTGCTTTAGCAAGAACACTGAAATGACAGTGTACTTCTGTCACTGTGGACTGCTACTTTTGTGCTTCTTCTTCTTTATATGCAGGGGGGGGTCCAAGTGTCTAGGCAGAGTATGTGACCAAAACTGATTAGTACTCCTGACTCATCCCTAGATTTTTAGCTATTGACAGACTCCTGGAATGTCTCTTCATGTAATTCACTTAAGGTGTTTTGTTATGTTTTTGTTTTAATAAGTAGTGACATTTCCTTGAATTTACATGATGCTGTTTATTGGATGTACTGTAACTGCCTAATGAAAACTGTAGATACACCTCAGAGAATTCAGAAAGGATCTGGAGGGGTTTAATAGCTATTTAAGTATGATTAATGAAATATCTAAAAGACACACTAGTTTGAGAGGGATCTAGATTTCATAGCCACACTTGCATAGAGCCATAAAGATTGTACACTGATGTTAAAAGAGTTGGGTGTGTATTTTACTCCTATCATTTTCTGCATAACTGTCCAGACTGTGTGACTAATCATAGTGAAGATATTCTAAATATAAACAAGGTGGCTCACGCTGAAACCGAGCATAAATGTCTCCATTTTTGTTAAAGTATGGGGGATGCTTTCAGGTAAGGAGCAGCATGGTGATTGATGAGAAAATAGATAAAATAGATCTGACAAAAGTATAGCTCATTTATTTAATCTTCTAACATGGTAAGGATGTAAACTAGACTGTGTCCCAAAGCTAGTAAAAAATTAACGCATGAAGAGGTGTATAGTATAGAAAGAGAGCATGAGAGTACATGCAGTTCTGACAGATGAGGAACAAAATCAGAAGATACCTACCATCTTTGGCAGCTTGAAAGGAAAATCAGACAAAAAGTCACAGCAGCTTGTTTTTCCCCCCTAATGTTGACCAGAACTACTCATCAGTGTTGTGCTCCTTAAGTGATTTACTGTATATGTGTATAGTAAATTCAGCAGAATAAGAGAGAATATTTGGCCCTCTGTCCTCAAGAGATCAGGTTGTCCTACTGTCCCTTGCCCCAAGAAATAATTCAGAACATTTGACTGGCACAATGAAGCCATGTAGTACTGATTGATGATACAGATCTACAGAGAAACCTTTTAAAGAAAATTTAGTTTTCAGGTGCTATATTAGCTTTTATTTTCCAGAATTTTCTTGAAAATTCCCCACTCTTAAATGCAAGGATGCAGGGAACATTTTTTCTCCCACTGGGGAAACAGTAAGAAATAATAGCATTCTCCTATAAAAGGTTTTTGCTCTTCTTTCTGCTTCTAAAATATAATGCTGTGCAGTTGTCCTTATGTAAATTTACTTACAAAAGCCCAAGTGTTGTTCTAAAAGAGTTTGAGTATCAACAAATTAAGCCTTCAAAAACATAATGGTTCTGCAAAAGTTTGTGGAGAGATCTCCTGTCGCAGGGACTGCTGACTCCTGAGGGCAGGTGTTGGCACAATGTATGCTATATTGCAATGAAGTATCAGAGAGAAGTAGTTTTCCTATCTTGCATCTTTCAGCACAGAACCAAAATGGATGAGAGGATTCACAAGATTGTGCAGTTCTTTTGAGGTAACAGCAGAAACCTCATTGTGACGGTGTTTACAGGGGTCTTATGTTGAAGGAAGAGACTAGGATCTGACTCTATTTTTCAGAAGGTTTGATTTATTATTTTATGATATATATTACATTAAAACTATACTAAAAGAATAGAAGAAAAGGTTTCATCTCAGAAGGCTAGCTAAGCTAAGCTAAGAATAGAATGGAATGAATGATAAAGGCAGCTGTCCCAGACTCTCTGTCCGAGCCAGATGGGCTGTGATTGGCCATTAATTATAAACGTCCAAGATGGGCCAGTCACAGATCCACCTGATGCATTCCACAGCAGCAGATAACCATTGTTTACATTTTGTTCCTGAGGCCTCTCAGCTTCTCAGGAGGGAAAAATCCTAAGGAAAGGATTTTTAATGAAACTATGTCTGCGACCCCTCATTTTACATCTGTCTTCAGAATGGCATCACCTGAAGTGCTAGGAGGCTTGTAGAGCAATGCTCTGTGAGTTAGAGGGGCAAGGAGCCTGCTGCCATCCTTGGGAAGTGCCTCACAGCCCCGACCCCACTTACTTACTGCCCTACTTTACTTGTTGGGGCACAATGGGACAGTGCCAGCAGAGAAAGGGAGTAGAGGGAAAGAGAAATGAAGGAAAGTGGTAGGAGTGGAGTGGAAAAGAGAAGTGAGGGATGTGGTCGTACAAGAGAGTTGCCAACCTGAGCTGACCTTCAGCAAGAAGCAATAAGATCTAAATGGCAAAGACTTCATCAGAGAAGCTGAGATTAGTCGTATTCTGCAGGATACACAAGACAAAATGGTGTCATGGCTGATGTGTCATTCATTGAATGTCTTGGTTCTGTCAGAAAAACACAGGTTTTTCATTGCACACATTTAAATAAACCTGGGTTAATGAGGACATTACAAATGTAAGGCAACATGCACTTTCCTGAAGCCTAGTAGATCTGGAAATAATTGCCTTGGAACTTCTGGATGCAGATGCCTCTCCTCTGTCCCCACCCTGTGTTTCTGTTCACTCTCATCACTGCTCAGGTCCTGAACCAGGAAGCAGGAGTGTATCTGGTGATGACTAAAGGAGGCAATTTTTTTCTACTAAGAGAAGAGGGCTGCTGCTGTCCACTCCATTTCATCTGAAAAAGTCAGGAGAAAGAGATAGATGACAACAGCTTGAAGGAAATGCAATCTGAGCATGGCAGAGACATTCTGAGCGCATTATTCAAATGATCATGTGTACTTGGCAGGAATATTTTTAACATGTCTTAACTCTTGATTTCAGAGTTCTGAAGGGATTCTGATTCTTAAAGCCCAAGTAGCTTGATAGTTATAGAGATGTATATCTTAGTTGTTTCTTTAAATTTTTAAAATATGTCAGCAGCTGCAATACATACATATATACATACCTACATACATACATTTTGCCTTGGTTAATTACATTTTCTCAGCATAGTGACAAGATCCTTTACCAAAGGCTACACTTCAGCATTATTTTAAGGGTTACCATCAATTCACAGAGCTATTACCTCTTTACACAGGAATAATTGAAATGTTTTTGTCTAACTGTTCAATAGGTACCCTTTTGCTTCTGAGTGGTGAGAACTTCGTTCTTTCTGGACTAGTTTGGACTGAGCAATTCCCAGACTGCCAGTCTCTCCAGTTGTACCCCAGCAGCAGTGACAAAAGATGGACTGTCATGAAAATCCCTAGCATCTAAGATGTGAGCAGTAGGCAGGTGTCCTGTGTGAGGAATTTGACTGAATTCTTGCACCAATAATTCATGGTAATGCTGACTTTTAGGTGCAGTGCAAGCCATAGCCCTTTCCTTACTTATTGCTCCAGAAGGAGTGAGAAGTCTGATTGCTGTAGGCATATTTTTCTTTCTGACAGATGTTAATGTCAAAGGATATGTGGGTTGCTCTGGGTACTATTTAATGTCATCAATATTTTGGTGCCTAGCAAAAGCTACTGGGGCATCCATAAACATGCAACAGCCCTGGAGAGGCCAAGAGAAATGGGGAACTAATTGTGTGAATTGGTTCCCTCTAAGAGTTAGTGGTTTAAACAAATTATTATTAAAAAAAAAATTCCTGATGCCGTTGGCAAAGGAGCACTGGACCTATCTTCTGACACATTCAGAAGCTACCTGGAGGGAACTCTAAAATTGGCTGCCTTTTATCTGCTAATGCCCTAACCCAGGAGAGCACTGGATCTGACCCAAGCCGGGAGAGCTGGCTTTTTCATTCAGAAGGTCTCTTCAGGAGGCATGTGTGAGGTTAATAAATCTGTCTCTTGCTGGGATTCCATGTGGTGGCTTTAGCTCTTCCTCTAACATGCTTTATTAAATCAGTGCCCTTTTGTATTTTGAAGCCTCACAACAACAGCACAAGCTCTTTGGATCAAATGCACGATAATTGTAATTTTCTCTTAGAAGGGTTGCAAGGAAAACTGTCTGTCAAAAGCAGCTGTTCTAGAATGCATAATTACACCTGTCTGTCTCAGCCAACATTGTCTGTGTAAGACATGACAAATTATTTTAAACTTGCATATTATTATTATTATTATTATTATTATTATTTGAAGCTGAATTGTGAACTATATTTAAAGTGTCTTTCTTGAGCCTTGTCATGAGGTAGCTGAGACAGCCTACACTCACCATTTCAAACTTTTTTTACTCAAATAATTTCTGCTACAATTTAAGAAGCTTATTTCTATTTCTATCATGAAAACATATCTCTAAATATGATACTGTTAAAGTAATATGAATCTCTTCCATGTTACTTGCTAACTCTTGGTTTGGATCTGTATGCCTCCTTATATCTTCTGTTTCACCTGAATTTCAAGGTTCTCTATACAGTTTATATTTTACATTTCCCATTTTTACATTATATAAAATGTAAGTAGCTCATAAATATAATGATCAATTATGCATACAGTTTCTTGAGGAGGAAGAAGGTAATTTTCTAAAAGAAACTCAAAACAATAGAAATATAGGAGCAAGAAAATAAATTAAAAAGTCTTCATCTGTAATTTCATCTCAGGGAAATATTGCTATGACTGAATTTTTAAAGTTCTATTTCAAACATGACTTAAAAAGATGAGCAAGCAGTGCATAATCAATAAGATAAAGTGAGACAAGGTGATCCTTTCCCTCCTAGTGCTCACCAGAAAGGAGAAATACTCTAATTTCAAAGCTGGAGATGCTTTAGTTTGGTTTTTTTAGCATTGCAAGTTTATACACTAAAGCAAAGACACCTGGTAAAAAGTGCTTCACCAAAGCTCAAGATTCATAGCAAGTTATGACAAGAAACACAAAACAATTCTTTTCTTTTTCAATAAATAATGACTCAGGCAACTTTCATTATGTGTAATCACAGTTGCTTTCTTCTAATAGTGTTTCCAGGGAAATAAAGAAAAAACACATATTTGTCAAAATAGTCACTGTTAACATAAAGTGACCATAGAGAAGAACTTGTAATAGTGTAGCATAGAGGACAAATATGGTAAAACTGACTTCATAATTAGACATGACTGAGGAGATCATTGAGGAGATTTTTCCCAAGAAAATAGTTTAAAATTTGAAGGCTGATTCCCTGTCACATTTGTAACATTTTTGTGTTTGTTTTCCATTAAATACAGGCTTGTATATTATTTCTAAATCCTGTCTTCTGCTCCAGTAATTATTTTCTCAGGTATTTTTATCTCCATTTGCAGAGAATCCAGTGCAATATCATCTTCAAACCCACAAGGACTTTCTTGGACTCAGTGTGCTATGAATGTTTATTTGTAATCAAGGAAGCCCTTTTAAAGAAATCACATAACAAATTATATTTAATTTCTGATTATCTGCCATGAAGTATTCACAGGGCAATCTAAAAGGGGAAATATTTCCTAATTAAAGTTAAGAAAAGAGTTTTGTGCTTTCACTCCAGGCAATTAAATGTAACATTTGCATGCATATAATTCCATGGGAAACAAAACCCAGGAAATGTCTGTTTGAGTGCCTATTAATTAAAAAAATCCAGCACTTCTCTAGTTGTACTGGCTGGCCTTTTATACATTCTCTATAGGCTAATAATTGAATCAAAGTGTGCACAAAATGACACCAATAAAGGGTTTCTGAAAAAGATCCAATCTCTGTTAATAGTAAGCATATAACTATTTTTATTTTCATTAATAAATGTGTGCAATCCAAAGGAGTATATGATTCCATAATAAGAGATACCATGTATCAGATCAATCAAGTCCCTGTCGTGTGCACAGAGACAGAAGAATTTGGTAGCCTGCTCTTGGTGATGTGCTTTTCTTTTTTTGGTGATTTCTAGCCTGAAAAATGCAGCAAAGCCAGAAATCATTATCAATATAGAGAAATCATTTACTTTGGAGAAATTCTCCTGTAACAGAAAATGGAAAATTGTTGAGGAAAATACTGCCATTTGCTACTCAACCTGCAGTTATCTGTAGATAGAAAGCAAGTTCAACTAAACCCTATGAAGCTACAAAGTACTGAGCCAACAGTCCATTAGTGTAGCTAGATCAATATAAAAGAAAGAAACATGGCCTTCATTTTGCTTCAGCACTTTTGAAGATGACCTGCTGAAGATTTATCAGTTTTATATAGAAGGATTTGCCATCCTCCTCTTTATTTCCTGAAAAAAAACTGTACAAAATGAAATACAGGAAAATATCTGGCCAAGAAAAGTACCGTTTGAAGACATGAGGACATTCTTGCTTCTAGATTTTGTCAAAAAAAGAAAATTGAGGGTTGATTTGTAAGGCTAAGTGTTTATTTTCACATGATGACAAACCTTTATGTGTTCTGTAGTTCTCTGCTCTTCCAGTGTGCTAGAGATTTTAAAGGATATCTTTTAGAAGTTTACTTTAAGCTTAAACTTAATAGGTATTATTTTATGTTCATTTTACACTTGTGCTGTAGCACTATGCCTCATTTGGCACAAAAAACCCAGCAGTCTTGTTCATTGTGGAAAATGAGAAAGTAACAATGATGGAATTAGTGTATAATGTACAAATGGAAAGCATAGAGAGAAAAATGGCAGTCAGAAAAGAAAGATGAGAATGTTGGGATAAGAGGACAAGAGGTTGGTGCACTGAAACCAGCTGGAGGCAAGGGAAATGGAATGGCTAGAAGCACCCAGGAAAAAAAAAATCAAGACCAAGAAGATGTTTAGTTGATTCATATTTGGAGCTAGGCAATAAGTTTTTAATCAATCAAAATTTCAATGATTCAATAAACTCTATACCTCTCTTAGAGAATTCAAACCTATTTCATATTTTCTCTCAACATATATTTATCACTAGATATATTATCCAAATATGTAGGAGAATGACATTTAGGATAAACTCCACAGTTGCTCTCTGAGCATTGTCTTCATACTCTAACTTGTATTTGGGGATGAAAACTCCTGACAAATAGCTAAGTATAGGCAAAAAGCACAAAGGGTTAGCATTTCTAGCACTCTTAGACATTTAATATTGTTTCTATGTCTGATTAAATCCTGGGTTAGATTTGACAGAGACAGGGCCTTCATCTCCCCCTTTTTTTATTTAATAAACTAAAACGTAATTGAAGCTGAATTGTCAGTATTATTTTACAGGCATTCAAGTGTTTATCCTGTCTTGTCATATAAATGAAAAAAACAGCTTTCTTAGAGCAATGTGCCACTTAAATAATACCCATATCATCAAAACACTGCAGAATTAGTCTTCTTAAATAGTTTTTTTTGTCCAGGTAGTGTGTACAGAATAACAATTATGAGAGGGAGCTATATAATTAGTAAGTACTATTAACTTCTATGCTTCAAGTCCTTTTCTAAAAATTCCTTGATTTTTTTTTAATTATTCTCCTGTAAGAAACATTTGGTCAGGCTCTTCAGTTTTTTGGTGGTGGCTTTTGTTGTTGTTGTTTTAGTTTTTTAAAATTATTTTGCTTTGTTTTGTTTGTTTTCGGGTTTTTCCACTGGTTTACAATTTTAAGTGGTGGCTACCCTAGTGGAAAATTTTTGAAAATAATTTTAAGAGTTGTTAAAAAAAAAGGTTATTTAAAACATGAAACAGGGAGCATGTTAATTTAATTCAATCATCCTGGCAAGGATAAAAAAACCACTATCACTCTTATGCTACCATAAATGGAGCAAAGATATAAGTCAGTTTAGACTACAGAGCTCAGAAGTATTGCTAATTAACATCTACAGGGACAGCAAACCATGGCTGCAAAAGAGAAGCTTACCTTTTTTTTGATCAGGGGAAAAAATATTTCAGAATGTTTCTAGGTATCATTGAACAGCACATGACTTTTGCTAGGCCTGCAGCAAAATAAGCAACAACAATATGTTTGAAACAGTTGTCTCTGATTTCTGGATTCAGCAGCTTTTAGACATCAGAGCTGCACAAATTTAAAGATGATAATGTGAAAGAAAGTAAACATTAGTATTTAATTACATTAAATTGATTAGGAAGAAGCAAGCTCTTGATTGGGTGCACATTAACTTCTGTCTGTGTAGCATACAAGCTAGTTTGTTAGTGAATATACCTTTTAGAACCTTGAGAAAGGTAATGATGAAAACTACCTCAAAAGTATGTGAGCCGAGGCCTACACAGCTCTTTCACTCACTTGTCCAGTTTGGCAAAGAAAGGTATTTCTCAGGTCTTTGAGAAGTAAAAAAATGCATCCAGTCACAGTGAGGAGAAATAAAGTACTTATTTCTATCATGGACGTGAACTGGAGCTGTTTTCCATTCTTTCCATCTGCTCATGAAAATTGCTTCTAAAAAAAATCTGCTTTTGACTAAAATAGATATCTAAGTTGTGACTTCAACATATGCACAAATCATTTCATTAAACATAAAATTTAATGTGCAAAATATACATGGAAAGCAATTTTTTGCATATTTGCAGCATTTTACGATTCAGTCACTAAAGCAGCATTGTTCAATGTTTAAAATACAGCACCTCTGCTAAGAGCACATGCAGGCCTGGTATTAGAGATATGGTACACTTAATGAACCTGGGCAAAAAGCGTATGCTTTGTCAGCCACAGTTTTTCAAACTATCAAATAGCAGAGTAAATACTTTTCTCTGGAAGGTAAATATATGCCTTAGGGGGGATATTGTGAGGTTGCCTTTTCTTTAACAACTGCACAGGGTGCCTTGCTTGGGAAGAAGCAGAACAATGTAAGGTACATGATTGATTATTTCAGTCTTTTCTTCTGAACATAGCTTGGTCATTGCATTACTTGATATTAATTATTCTAGTTGTGATTTCAGTGAACAACTGTTATTTTTCAGATTTACTATTACTCAAGAATAGTGTGCCCAATGTTCAGGACAAAATATGGAATCTATAACACCTTTTGAAATGGATTTTACATCTCAAAGAAGCCTCAGTTTGATGAAGAAAAAATGTCACCATGTTCCATTGAATCTGTGAGACTAGTAAACAAAGACATTTATGTGCTAAACAGTCTTTCTAAACAGTCCAGTAAAGAAACTTTAGCTCCAATCTTTAAAACCTCAAAGTGGAAGCAACTCATCTTATTATTTTTATGTTGTGATTTGTTATATAATGACAAGAATAATCTTTATCACTTAGTTCCTTACTTGGCATAAAATTACTTTTTGGACTGATCAAACACCTCAGGCTTTGCCTTAGTGTTTAATCAGTTTCAGCAGCTGTTCATAGCTTCAAATACTACAGAGCAATAAAATTTAATTGCTTAATTAAACTCAAACCACAGTTGTCTTTTTAACAGGCAGAGAGTTGCCTAGCTTTTGGATACTCAAAAACAACCAGAGAGCAAAAATGACATTGCTCTTCTCTCAAGGATGGTTGATCTAGTAGTTTTATGTAGGTGCAAGGAAAAGCCAAAGGCCTCTTTTGAGAAACAATTAGGAGTCTTCTTTCCCATTTTTAACCTATTTTTTATCAACCCAGCTGCTGTACAGACAAATGCATATAACTTAATTGATCAGTATGCATAAATTAATGGGAAAACTAACTAGTGTGTGTGAGTGAATTGAAAAACTTGGGGACAGATCTTTGAACAGAGTACACTGACTTGTTGAGTTTGATTTATCCTAGTTAAAGTTCTGACTCAATGAGGCTTTTAAATTTCATTTTCTGCCTCTGGTATTCAATGTCAGCAGTTCTAATAAGCAGGCACAAACATGCACTGAAGTGAGGTGACCACTTTAGCTATCAAATTGGTAGAAATAAGCAAATTTTGTCAATTTTTGTACTAATGTAAATGAACCATGTTGAGATCTGCTACCTTTACTTTGAGAACTCTTCTCACTCTTTCTTAAGAACTCTTTTTAAAAATTGTGTATTTGCAGGAATCCTGCCTTTTATTTAATATCAAAATCTAGTAATACTATTAGTATAATATGTCAGACTTAGTTTATCATGTTAATATTAAAAATTATTTTATCCTCTATATATTACAATTAAATAATTACAGTTTGCAATACAACTGATTAGAGCGTGGAGAAAATATCAGAAGGGAAAGAAATTGCACTTAAGAAGCATGACATTAACCTAGATAATATTGTATGGAAAATGTATGTAGTGAATTTGTTAGCCAACTTCCCAATTACCATAAATCAGTATGATTTGGTTTATTTCAATGGAGCATTGCCAAGTTCAGTAATACTTTACAATCAGATGAGGTTCTAGGTATCTGAGGATACATTGTCTAATGTCTAAGTCCTTAATTTCTCTAAAAATATGTTCTGAAATTATTGAGCATGTCTATATAAGATTTCTTTAACACAGAGAAAACTGAAAATACCTACAGAATTATTTAGGTCCAAAAAGTCAGCACTAGATTTTGAATACTCTTTGCTTTTGTTTTAATATATTGAAATTTGTAGGGCTTGTGAAAAATATTTACCTCCTTTTTTTTTAGTTCCCTGTTAAATGTCTATGGATTTAAATAGCACTTAAACACACATGCCCAGGTAAATAATTCCAAATAATTCTTCACATAGCAATAGATTTTGAAATTTGATCTTTATATCTACAAATTTATTTCATGTTTTTTAAAAGATGCCCAAAAATAACAAAACATTAATTTTTGATAATGAAGCTACCATCTGTTGAGACCTCCCCTTCACAGAGAGTTCCTCATCCTGCTGGTGCTTCAATTTGGTAACAAAGGTAATCAGAAAACACTCTGAGTTGAAGATGCCAGTAAAGCATGAAAACCCCTCCCTGAAAAGACAAAAACCTAGATGAAGAACAGTCTTCTGTGGTCATCAGTGGTCCATGTCAGTGTCTTGTAGGGCTCACCAGCAACTTATAAACTTCATAACACAAAGTTTCAGATAGAATTTTCAGAAGTACATTTATCTTTTATTAATGTTATCACTGTCTTTTCCATATGTTATGCTTCAACCTTGTTTTATACAAAATGTTAAATTCCTTTCAGATGATCTCTGATATTTTAACTCCAGGATGTTGTCTGAATTCTTTCTAGCCTTAAACGTATTGACAATTTTCAATTACTGCTTGTATATTTTATTACTTCTGAAAAGTAGCAATAGGTTTGACAACTATTTCACTAATATTGAATTGTTAGTGTCTACAGCTTCATTTTGGCTGCCTTGCGTTTCACAGAGTAACTGTAATCAAAGGCATCCCTGAGTAGCAAACTACATGTATATTTACACACAGTAGAATTACTGTTCCACCCCTCAAATATAACAATCTGGAGCCATGTCCTCTGTAGAGAGAAAATTGGAGAGTTATGTTGGGTACTGTATTAATTCCTCCATCCAGGCACAAAGTGCCACAAATGTATATAGTTTCCTGAAATGTACTTCAGTGGTACTCAGGAGTAAGAAAAAAGCAGCAATTCAAACATACCATGCAGTACAGGGAGGGGGTCATGTAACTCTGGTTGCTTCTCATTTTAAGAACTTTCCTCTGAAAAGGCTGTTGCAGGGAAATACAGAGGCTTTTAGGGCTGCCAAAATCTCACAATTTAGGAACTGGGTGGAAGAAAGAAAACCACATTTTTATTTAACAGGGTTGGTAAGAATATGACTTCCATCCTGCAAGAATGTGGACATTCTAGGATCTATTTTCAGCATTAATTGAAATGGGCATAAAATTCATAAGTGAAATGTGAGAAGAATCCATTCAAAACCACTAAAACTTCTATAAATACACTACAGGACTACAGACTGCAGTAAGGTAACTAATAGTGTCTAAAAGTTACATCAACATAGAATGGGTGACATATCTTCTCCTGTTTCAGTGTGGGGAATACACGAAATAGCCAAAATCAAACTAGAAAGGATTTTTTTTTTTCTTCAAGGAATTTTGCTATCAACTTTTGACCAGGCTTATTGATTACTCTTTGGCACTGGGAAGCTAAGATTGTGGATCTTACATGGAGCCAGACTGTATCATGTTCTTGGCAGACCTATTAGAGCTATGATGACAAGGAAATCAGATGAACTGCTGACAGATGGCATTACAATGAATTGTAGGGCTTACATAAATACCTCTGTTCAATATTCAAAGCCATTTTTCCTCCTTGGAGATAATGGAAAATTCCTCCTTTGCAAGTGTTCCAAAACCAGGCATTATCAGAAGTTGCAAAAAATTTTATGTAAAGACTACCCCTTTTCCTAATTGTGTACCTGTGATAACCTGGCTGTACTCAATGAGTGAGTCTTGATCTTATTCAGTCTGTCTAGTGAACAGAAAATGTAGTCAGGAAATTGGTCTGGATATACCAACAGTAGCTTATTGTGCACCACTCACAGGGAAGTGGTATGAAGATCAGCTGCAGTTCCTATTGAAATTATCAACATTTTGAGAACCATAACCATCTTCAAAAATATGGTGAGTTTTATAGATGTCTGAACTACAGACTTCTGTGGCTAACTTTAAACAGCCATTTTTGGAAATATTTACAGAACCTGTCCCTTATTTCTTTAAATAAATATTCAGGACCTCTTCAAGCATTTGAAGTTGTTCATAAATAGAAGTATGATATTAGTCAGGAGACCTTGTGAAGAATGTGTTCAAAGTGCTGAACTCCTACTGTATTTTGACAGACTGTACATACTGTTAAAACCTTGCACGATGGTTGACTCCCAGAGAAGTACGGCAAATTTCTTTCCAGAATAAAATTCATATACACTCTTCCTAGCAGAATTATTTAAGTATCTTCCTATCATATCTTTTTTTTTTTACTCTAGGAATACCAACAAACACAGCATCAAAAGAATTCTTAAAACTGATAAAAAATTTGATAGGGAAATATATTTGAGGAGGTGGACAGGATCTGTATTTATCAAACATTTCTTTAAAGGGAACCCTTTTCTCTTTAATTTCATGGTTGACTGGAATTTTCAGCTTGAAAATATATCCAATGCTCCATGAAATTTACTTGTCTATAAAATGTCTACTCCTGTTAACATGAACAAATAGATTTTCACTGTAGTTGGATATATAAAATTAAACAAAAAATAATTCTGATCTGTTCAGAATCTCATCCTTTGACCTCAAAAGACGAATACATGACATGCTTCTTTTTAGCAAGGAAAGGTACAAATTTTTATGCAGTGGCCTTACTTTGTCACTTTAGAAAATTTTCTTTTTTCTTTCTTGTGATGTGCTTTGGCAATAACCCAGAAAAGTAGAAGCCCTGTAGACATCTAGTATTGAGACAGAAGTTGGAATCTAATCTTTACTAATATAATTGTAAAAGTTTAACCAATAACGTTAATGAGGGCAACAAATCAAATAATCTTTTTATGACAGAAAATGAAACATCCTATCTAGAAATCTACTAATTAAAGTGTCAAAACATCATTAAAGCTTCTTTTGATAAGCAAGTAAGTCTAGTCCTGTCCTTTTGTGAGGCTGTCACAACTGCACAGGTAAGTACAGACTTTTCATCCAACTAGCCAACTAGAGAGCTAGGATCTCCCACAAATGCATTTCATCTATGCTTTGGAGATCAGAAAAGTGACAGTAAAGTCAGAAGAATTCTGTTTCTCTAAGAGACAAATCTATGCAGACTTCCAATCTGCCAGTGCCATCCCCTTGTAGTTTTTTATTGAACTCTGCAGGGGTAAAGGGGGTTAGGATAACCAGAACAAAAAAAAGATTTTTTTTTTCCCATTTATTATATTGCCTGCTACCCTGCTTCAGATGAAATCTTTGAATTTTCAAGTTCCATGAGCAAGAACACATATCACAGATTAAGACATTTTAGGATTGTAATCAATACATATTGACATTTTTTGATTAAATGGCCATGGTGGTACTATTGTCACATAGTGAAAAAATTAGTATGCCACCTCTTTTGCACTGACAATCTAAAAATGGACCTACTACAAAGCTGCATGTTGAGTTCAGAATCGTGTCCAAGTATTGGTACTTTTTGATGAAGAACAGAGAGAACATAGGCCCTTCTTGGTATAAAAACTTAAAAGATTATCTATATGCCTATTTTTAGGTAAAACTTACCATAAGTAAAATCAATACTGGTATGCAGAGGTTTAAATATGTGTAGGGCGAAAGCCGAAGACTGGGTTGTTCCTGGGTCATCAAATGTGTCTTTTTAGTGCTTATGTGCAAAACACCTTGCAAAGTTCAATTGCAGCTTTTTGTACAAAATATCATAAGCAAAGCATTGTTCAAGCATTATGAATGATGACCTGAAGAAGGTAGACAGATAATGGTGATTAAACCAGAGGCTGTATTGTAGCTAGGGATGGGAGCCACATGAACAGATTTCCACACAGACCAGTGAAAAATTTTGCAGTGAACTTTCCCATGCTGTAGCCCTGAAAACACATTCCCAACTTGAAAAGGATGAGATTTTCTCTTTTTTTTTTCTTTTCTTTTTAATGGAGAATGCTGTTGCTTGCAATATTTTTCTTACTTTGCAGAGTTTAATTAGAAACAATTAAACTTTGAGCAAAAGAAATTTTTGTTGGTTACTCAGACAGGGATATCTTTGTCCTCATTAAATCACATTCTCCATTTTCAAAGAACCTTGTCTGTGCTTTGTTTTCGACTGTAGTTTTCATCCCAGCTCATGCACTGGTGGCACTCTATTCCTTGTGGTATACATTCTTTCATGTACTTTGGTAAAAGCATAGTGAAAGCAAAAGACTAAGTAACAGCCACATAGAACAAGGAGTTATAATTAGACCCACAAAAGACAAAAGGAAATATAGTGGTCTATATCTATAGAACAAAATTCTAATGCCTCTTGAGAAGAGAGTTTTAAATCTATATAAAATATTCTAAAAGCCAATCTTTCCCTGCTGTGAAAGTTCCTAATTACTGATCTTATTAAAATACCTGCTACACTATAAAAAATTCAGCACAGCTGTTCTACTTCAGGAGTTAGCAACAATAAGTTGATCAATAGAAAAATCACTAGGAATGTATTTTGCCCATATAATCCCGGTTTATTGCCTTTTTTGACAGTTAATAGATTGGCAGTATTGCCTGACTTGACAGAAACAGGGCAGAGAGTTCCAGACATAAAGCTGTACAGCAAATATTCACCGACACATGCACATTACAGTATGTTCATTACTATATGCTCTTTGCAAAATAAACGATGTGAATTGTTCCATGCCTTTTTCCCCCCCTTATCTTTTTTTTACAAGTACTGAAGACATTTGGCCACAAAAATTACTGAATACCCCATTATTGACATTGTAATCAACTTTCTGTTCACTGGCCTATGTTTTAATCTTGCTGTGCTCTACTGCTCTTTTCCATTTGCTTGATACTCTTGAATAAAAAATTTCAGAAGAGTGGCCCTTTTATGTACATGAACTCTTAAGTAGCCATTTTCTAGCCCCAGGAAAAAAATTCTTGTTTTCAGCATGCATTTTTCTTAAAACTACATTTGAATTAGATGGTGTTTCCTCTTCCAGCCCATCTCTTGTATCTTATTTTTCAGTTGGGGTAGAAAGGTTGAATCCAGGCCAATACGAAACTAACAATTCTAGAAAAATCAGGAAAAAGACTGAAACAAAACTACACCCAACCAGCTAGCCAAAACAATTGGCTTTTGAAACTGCTTTGAAGGAAACTCATGGTTCTCAAACATTTTAATTGGGATTTAACTTTTTGCAAATATCATTAGAAACCTAATCTTAGGTAAAACTCCATCCCTTGCTTGCAAAAGGGAAACAACAGCACATTTCTTCTTTAGGCTCAGCCAGATAACAGTACTGCCACAGGAGACAGCAGCTCCCTGGGGTCAGGCACCAGGAGGGTAAGGGGCTCCCTGCATAGCGCAGGGCAGGCCTGATAGCCAGGGCTCACCCCATTTATCTGTTTTGTCTTGAGAATATTGAGTTCTTGGGGAAGAGCTCAGCTTCTTTTCCTCTATCTCAAAAGTGCAGAGCGATTAAATAGCAACAACAATTATGAACTTTAATATCAAGTCTTTGTGTTTCATTCCAGGGAAGTCCCTATGGTCCTCACAGGGACATACCAGTGGTAAAGGTAATAGTCTGCAGTCTATTTATAAATTACATGGAGATAAAGAATGGCTAGGAGAGTATGTGTAAGAAATAGAGAGGCGGTGGAAGAGTAGTAAACATGAAAATAAATCAGGAAGAAATGGAGCTTAGTAAAACTGTTGGCAGCAGGAGCAAAAGACAGAGGAAATAAAATGAAAATCAGGATTTTCCCACAAAAGTAAGTTATCTTAAATTTGCATTTATTCTTGTTTTCTTCCCTGCAAGTAGCTCTGTACTAAATATGAACAGTATTAAACTCAACCATCTAAAATGCTAAAACATATATATAGAAAACACATTGCAGATAACTAAATAAAATTTGGCAGAGTAGCTAAATAGGAGCTTAGGCAGATGCATTCTCTTAACTTACAATGTTATCTAGAAATATCATTAAAGTTCATAAGCTAATGTATGCCCACTGGTACTGGTGGAACTGGTTGTTTTACCAATGGACATATTATGCAGAATAAAGAACTGGGCTAAAGCCACTTTAGTACAATTCTACAGCCCAGTGCTAGTGATAAAAAACATCTCAACACTTGCATGGCCTGGCTGAATGCTGCTGCAATGTCTCTGCTTTGTATCTATGGAAACATTTTCAAGTTTCCCAACACCTCCTACACAGGAATCCTGGTGGATTCAGATTGAAGTAGATTTTCCACGAAATATGGCCTAAGGATAGTTCCAAAAAAGAAAACAATCTTATCATGCAACACATTAGTTTTACACTTCATTGGTGAAACTCACAATAAATTGCAGTCAATGCTATTCTTAAGCAAAAAAAACCTGTCTAATTCAAGACCAAGATTTCAGCTGTTGTTTTCATTAAATGTCCAACTGCAGAAAAAACAGAAATCCTGCTGACTCTGGGCCTCACTTAGATTTCTGGAGGAGGAAATTCATCAAACTTATAAGGACAAGGATGTTTTCACTAATTGCCTATTTAATAACAGCTCCTTCCATAATTGATGGAAAATTCCAAAAGTATAATTATAATGGAAAGTCAGACCTAACACATCAAATTAAAAATAAAATTATCCACCAACTCATGAAGATGTAACCTTTCTCATAATAACATCAACATTAAAATAGCCAACATTGTCTAAATTTTTACTCATCTAGTAATCAGAAACAGATCAAATAGAATCTTATTTAAGGAAAATTTCTTTGATGATGGTAGAGACTACTGTTAGAAAACAAAAAAATAAAAATCCACTATTGAGTGATGTGGTGGCTGCTCTGATGCCTAATAGAAGGAAGATGTCATCTTCACTCCAAAGGTGACAAGGATTATCTAGTGAATTATGGAACTGTCTGTTTCACAGACAGACTTTAAAATTGCAGAAGTCGCTTCATATTAACCATTTGGAGACATTTCTCTCTTTCTTAGTAAAAGTGAGAATGTTAGTAACTTTTTTTCAACTTATAAACTTACATTTTGATAGCCTAAATCAAATAAAATTATATATATCATCTAAATTTCCCACAAAGTCCAGGTTATGTTTCCAGTAAACTTATGTGAGCAAATTTCTATGTGCTAAGATTAATGAAATGCAGAAAATATATATCTATAGTGGTTTGAGCTAAGAAGTGATTCTTATAATTTGATTAAAATTAAAAACAGATACAAAAGATTGTTTTTATCAAAACCATCATTGCTAGTAACTTTGCTGCCCCCTTGGTTCTATCAGTTCAAATAAAAAATGAGCTTCCTGGAGGGAGAAGTTGATAATTCTTTTCAGTTTAACTCTGCCAAATTCATTCTTTCTCCTGTGCTCATGAAAACAATAATCAGTGATAGCCTCAATTCAGAGAACAACTTCAGGAAACTTGGTTGGCAAAACCAGGAAAAATAAAGGAAAAAAATAAAGGAAATGCTAAAATAAAGGACTTTTCAATTCTTTTTAAGTTCTTGTTACTGCTTCCTGTTACTAGCTTAGGGCAGACTCTATTTCATGGCATTATTTAGGTACTCTGAAATGTTCTTTTAATTTCATTAGACATGAATGGATCTTACCAGTGAACAAGTATGTTGATTCTGTAGGTACTCAGACTGGATTTGGTCTGAAGAACTTGGAGAAACTTTGAGAACTCGAAGTGATAGGAGGGAATGAATACTGAGAAATAAAATAGTACTTTGCAAAAAGTAAGTATTTGCTGATATTCATCAACAAAAAGACCTTTATTCAAAATACTTCTATCTAAAAGACATCTTTTGCTGAGTACTTGTGTTTTGATCTAAGAAGTCCTGGAAAAATTAAGGGACATAGACCAGAAACAGCTTATGATGGATACCTGAGCATGAATAAGCACTGTTCTGTTAGACAGAATCTAAACCTCATCCTCACCTCTACCAGAGAACACAGGTCTTTACGTAGAATGTGTGGAAGAAAACTCA
The DNA here is from genome assembly GCA_013398405.1 of Pheucticus melanocephalus. NCBI lineage: Eukaryota > Metazoa > Chordata > Aves > Passeriformes > Cardinalidae > Pheucticus > Pheucticus melanocephalus. Next base: position 2,588,134 of record VZSJ01002480.1, read on the forward strand.
ATAAATGAACTCTTACAGATGGCTGGAAAAGATATGTGCAAGATCTACATATTTTCTTAACCTCTTATGAAACAAATATTTTCTGTAGAAGTATTCTGCAAATATTTCAAGAAACAAAATTTGACTTTTGCATAAACTTTCAAGAACTGAGAAACTAGTTTCTTTTTAATTGTGAGATTTAAACAGATATTAACATGCTCACTATGCACAAAACAATTTAATGTGTATAGAATACTGTACATAGTTAGAGATTCTCTAAGCTCTATATATATACATGTTCCTGTGAGTACAAATGAAATATGTTATTATGTTATTGAATGAGGTTTAAGATTACTCTTTCTTCCCTGAAATCAATCCTAAACAAATTCAAATAGTGATCTCCTAGGGTTTACAATTTAAATTCGCTTGAAGCAAAAAACCATTCCTACAGAGTCTGCTAGAATAAGCAGAGGATATTCTATTTAAAACATTCTCTCATGATGTTGCTTCCAAACAGGGCAAGTGCAGAGACAATTCTACAAACTTCTATTCCATGAGAAGTCAAAACTGAGAACTAAAAGCTGAAGTGTGTATAGATGATGATGGGATTAAACCTTAAGGTGAATAGTTGAGTTATGGATTTTAAAAACAGAGGTAACTCAGTGGAGGTCCCATTAAAATCAACCTCCTCAGGTATTTTGGAGCATTGAAAATTCATTCAGATCAATAATAAATTGACAACAGGGAATAAACCTCATTGAGAGGAAAGTATACTTTACCTTTTTGCTCTTTGTAATTTCTCTTTTTCTGTAATCTAGATCCACAGTTTTTCCACTACAAAATGTGTCTAATTGAAAAGTGTGTGTTTATATCACTCCTTCCCCAAGTGGCTGGACACAGCCAAATTGTTTATCATGTGCATCTGAACTCAGGGAGGACAAGTCACATGTGGGGAAAAAAGGCAGAGGAGAGGAAGAACATTCCTATATAATTTCAATTAATTCCATTACCATTTTTTACTCTCAACAGCTGGAAACTCTTTCTGCTCTCTTGCATTAAGAGATCAAGTCTTTTCCACATGTTATCTTGCAAGCGGTTTTATGGCATTTGCATGCCTTCTGTCCAAAGCACCCCAATGAACAGGTTGGAAACACAATACGGAACTTTTAATACAACATTTTGAGACAGAACAAAATTCCATAGGAATAATAATAGCAGGCAGATAAATGAACATTAGGTAAAAACTAAATTTTGCTTGGATATTGTGAGAAGCTTAAATGAAATGTGAAATATTTTCAGTTAGTTCCATGCTTTCTTGAGCCTTTGAGAGAGACAAAATTACATTTATTTGCCATACATTCAATACAGAGCTGTAACTGCAGTGCATGTCCTATTTCTTGCTACAAAATAAGAAGGAAATAAAAGATATTGTTGTTTCTTTTCCAGTCTCTGACCATTCCACTTGTTTACCCCGGGGCTGAATTTGGCCTGCATCTCATCAAATGATCCTTATCAAATATAACAATCTTTTCAACAGTATCAGATTGTCATTTCAATTTTGTTCATGTTTTATTCTGATTACTTTTCCCTTCCTCATGCAGCTTTATATACTGATAGTGCAAGCTCATCTTGTCAATGTAATTTTCAGTTTCTAGTACATCTGATTGAGTAATAGTAATTGAAAAACAATTCAAATAACATCAAATATTCTTTTCATCTTCTCTCTCTCTTAGACAAGTGATTTTTTTTTTAAACATTCAGAGCCTGTGAGCCACTGGAAAACATACAGCTAGTATAAAAGTGTAAATGAAAAAAATTAATATAAATGAAAAAGTATTCATTAATATTTTGTTTCATTGGCAGATCCAGGGAAATAATCAGCCAAAATTCCCCTAAGAAGGGGAAATTATAGGCAGAAGTGCCTGAAGAACGCATCTCAGAAACAGGAAGTTCAACTACTTCCTATCCTACATAGGGTAAGGAGTTTCCAGGTAGCTTGCCTGATTTTGAGTGCTGTGAGAGACTGAAATGTTGATGGCTAATGGCTCAAACAATCAGCCGTTTGCAAAAGGGGCAAGTACTTTTCTGACAATGTGCAAGGGAACAGCCTGGGGGCAGAGGAACTGAACATCCACCACTGGAGGCTACAAATTGGGTTTTGAGCCAGATAAGCAAGGAGGTCAATAAGAAGCAGATTCTTTGAGTCAGGATAGTGCTTTTTGTCATGCCAATGTCCTTGACACAACTGGCTTAGTCTTAAACTTCATTCCGTGGAGAAGTATCAGGACACTCAAGTGTAAGCTTGAAAGGATTAATACCTCCAGAAATGAGAATTGGGTCAACTAAGCTGAAATGAGAGGCAACTGTCATCTATTAGAAAGGTTCAAAGACCATCAAAGACCCCTGAAGTGGCCCCAGACTCACTTCTAGGGCCTTCCACCAGAGAACTGCACATGAGCCACAGTGTCACATCAGGCAGTGTAAAACTCCTCCTTCAGGAGAGGTACCTGGGCATCCCCACATGAACCAAAATATAAATTAACCCATTGAACTCTATGTTTCATGGGCTTTCTCCACATCAGACAAATCAGACTATGACCATTACTTCAATCAATTGGCTACTAATTTTCTACAATCAAGTCTTATCACTTGATTAATGGGTGGTGATACTTTCCTCCCCATTATCTACTCTCATCCTTTCTTTTCCTTATATATTTTCTTAAGTGATATCTTTATACTTCTATATTGTTTCATTACGATAGATAACAACCAAAATATTGTCAACTTACCTCCTTTCCATTACAGTCAAATGGTTCTATAATAACACATACATATCTATCTCTCTCTCTCTCTCTCTCTCTATCTATCTATTTCTATCTCTATATGAACACTGGCCATTCCGTGTTGTTTCACTCTAACCTGCCCCAATGGATTTATAAACAAGAATCTGAATTGCTCTCCCCTTCAGGGGCTATTTGTAATAAGCACCATCTGCATTACTGTGTGTGAGATATTTATACAAGGATTTACTGATGGATTTAGTCTGGCATGTTCATGCCATTAATGTCTCTACATCCAATCTCTTTGTCATTGTATCAATGTCTTTGAACCATTAAAGAGAGAGAGATTTTTTGCAAGAATGGCTATTTCATTAAACTCAAGTTGGGAGTAAATGGATTAATTCCAAAAATTGGAAGTATGGATTTCTATGATCATATGCATTATGATATTGTGCAGCATGGCTCCTGTGATAGCAGAGACTCATTCTCTCAGGGCACCAATATTCTGTGCTTTTAGAGATTTCAAATTCAACTTTCCACCTGAACAGGAAAATATCTGCTTCATCACACTCACAGTGCAGTGGCAGGGTAGGACTTCAAATTATTTAGAAACATTACTCTTCAGAACTTTAGAAGAAATATATTGTTAATTGTCAGTAATCAATGTCTTACATTCAACATCTGCTTTTAGGTCTGATAAGGGACATGAATTTTACCCATTTATAAAACTGACCTGTCTGGTTTTAATACATATAGCAGTTTTGAGGTAGGGTCACAACATACAAATTTCAATCGTTTATTTCAGATCAGTGTATTTTACAATAAAAATGTTCAGGTACATGCTTAGCCAAGACCCTAGAAAAGAAAGATATGTCCTCAAAAAGTAAAGAGTGGAAATAAGGAATGAAAATGGAAGATATAGGAAAAATTCGTTGCTGAAAATATCCACCTAAAGAGAGATGGCTGTCTAAGCCTTTGCTTTAAAGGACAATTTTAAAAGGTAGGAACTGAAAGAAACCTGAAAAATAAATCACAGTTACAAACATAAATGCAAATTTTTTTTATTATCCCCTCATTTGTCCTACTGAAACTCAGCCTCTTCCTAATGTACACGATTTTCCTGTTTTAGTCTTCCTTAAATCTTGCTATTTCACAGATGGTGTGCACCAGGGTGGAGGGAGGACAGTGGGTAGTGCAGGCTTCTCTCTAGATCTCAGTAAAGAATGGCATGACAGAAAAAAAGCGTAATAAAATAGCTATTTCAGTAATGAGATAGAAATAGGAAGTAGGATAGTAAATCCTGCATTCCTTCAGATACAAATACTATACAAAGGATAAATATTTTCAGGACAATTACAGAAGAGAATCACATGCAGGAATGTGAGGTATAGATGCAACAGTGATGGCTATTTCACCAGCCCCTTTGTCAAATCCTGGGCTGTTTGGAAATAAATGGTCTTAGAAGGAGGTCTGGGGATTTTCAGTGATTAGACCTACTGAGCATGGAAAAATGGTCTGATTGTATAGAGGCATAGGAAAAAAGGGTTTGTTAGAAGTATAAAAAAATTCCTGTTTCTGTGTGAGTCACATTGACTTACTGGTAGTAAGTAACATCCTTTTTGTCAAACACACTGCAATAAATGGTAGACCTGTATCTGCACTGCCAGTTCATAATTTTTAAAGACTATGTCTGAGCCTCAGGGGAAAAGAATTTTATGAGTGTGGGATGCAGCCCCATGGGTTAGATTTAGAAGAACTGAGAGGGTATTTGTCGAGAGTTACTGGAGGAGAATGGAGCATCCTCTGCTGAAGTACACCCCTGGAAAGGCTTGTGGAAATGAAGTGGGACAGAGATTCTGGAGAAGGATCTATAAGCTCATCCATCACATGGCATATCTCATTGTTTAGAGCTTAGAGATGGTGGAAAGATTTCCTTAGCAACGTAGAATGGGCCACAGACTTGATACTAACTCAGGAAGGCAAAGAAATTTTCTGCAGTAAATAGTAAAATGGAAGAAGAGGAAAAATATCTGGAACAATTTTTGTTGTGCATCTAGGGTGTAAGGGCACTGCATTTTTGATCAATTTACCAATTTTTTCTGATGATTGGTCAGTTGTAAACATACCATGTCAAATTTTCCCACATATCTGATTATGATCTTCTGCTTTTAAGTCTGTGATATATATTATAAATCATTGATAATTGTGCCTACCCTTGGTGTGTGATTGCAGTGTGGGAGAGATCTGTAGGCACTGAAAAGGAACAATCAGAGCTACTGATGCCTTTAGAGCCCTGGACATTAATTTGTTTTATTTATTCATTATGAGATTTAACATTTCTCAGTTCAAAGAAATATCTTGTTTGAGATAATTCTTTTTGTGCTCCAATAAAACATATTTAATAATACACCACCAAGCTATGAAGTTCTGTGTCCTCCTGGAATGAATGAAAGCTAAAGCTTTTCTCATTTCAAAGCTCTGTTAAAACAGAGTCTCAGTGCTATTGCTAACAATTTTGAATAGCATAATGACACAGGCTTATCATCAAAAGGAGAATATATTTTTCAAAGATTGTGCATAGATGAGGATACTTTCACACCTTATTTGGGATAGTAGCACCCCTAGGACTTCTGGATAAATCAAGCAATCATTTGATGTCAAGAAAATCTTCAGAGGAAGCAAAGGCAGCAAATTTGTTCCCATGAAAGCTGAGGATCTGGAAAGATATCCTAACAGCATCAGAGCTAAAGTGCATCTCTGAGATGCTTTCTAAGGAGCTGTCTATAAGTCCTTGCTACCTGTATGGCAAAAAAGGGTAAGTTGTAGAAGCTACAGAAACTGAACAGTGTAGCCCAATGATACACATCCACATATTGACACTTCAGACCTCTGTAAAAGAGTTTCAGAGAGAACATCTTCTCTTCTCCATCTCAAGATAAATACCACAGTGCTTGCTGCCTCTCCCTCTCTTTCCTCTTATGCTTTCTCTAAAAAAGCTTATTTTATCTTCTAGCCATCAGGTGTAACATTTGGATACAGTTTAATTACTGTATTGCGCTTCACACATTGCCCAGCTCAACAAGTTTGTATTTCTGGAAAAGGGATTTCAGATTTTCGTGCCTTCAAAATTCCTCCTTGCACAGATGAACTTTATTCATCTGTTGTTGAAGCATTGTGTCAGCCTTGATTTGGATCAATACTTTTGTTCTTAATATACTAATGGACAATTAGTTAAATATATGTACAATGGGAAAAGTTACAATAGTAACTAAGTACTAGGAAAACAGAAAGAGAAAATGGAATAGACAGAAAAGTGTCTTTGAAATCTGTCTTTGTGGAAGGGATGCTAGTGTTTGGGGATCTGTTCTGGTTTGAAAACAAAACCAGGGAGAGACTACAAGTCAGAAAATACAATTTATTAGGAAAAGGGAAAAGAAAACCAAAATGCATGCAATAATACAAAAGAAAAGCCACTGAGAAAGTCAGAGTACAACCTGACATCCTGTTGGTCAGGGCTTTGGTAGCAGTCCAGTTGGATTGGAAAGGCATTGGTGGGCCCATTAACAGGAGATAAGAAAGAAACAATAAATCACAGAGCCACTCCTGGTTTCAGCAGCTCTTGAGCATGGGAATAGAATATATCTTAATACTGTAACCTAGGACAGGGTTCTTAGAAATCTAAACAAAACCAACCAAACAAAAATACAAAAAACAGAAACCCAATTATTTTCTATTGTGGATGATCAGTAGGAAATCTACATCTGGGAAATCCAATTATTTTCTATTGTGGATGATCAGTAGGAAATCTACATCTGGGAAATCAGGATCAAAACACATAAAATCATTTAGAAAAATTATATTGTAGTATAAAAAATTGATTAGAGTGGCAGTAACAAATTACTTTTATTTAATAGATACAATCCACATAACAAGACTACTCATTGTCCTGGCCTGTATCTCAGCTTTTTCATGGAAGACTCACATGGAAGAAAACTCAAATCACAAAAGGGCAATTTGATTGATGAGTTCATTCTTCTCAGTTTCTCTGTTAAAGCTGTCAGGAAAGGAGAGCAGTTAGTGCTAGTGACTGATAAAGATACAATTTATTTTTATTTTCCTTTTGTTAGATACAGCTTCAAGTAGAATTAATTATCTTTTTTTTGTAGAACTTCGAGATATTATCTTTGACTCTATCAGCAACTTAGAAGTGTAGATGCAATAAAATAAATATAAGATAACAGGAAATAAAAGGTCCAAAATGTTTAAGATCACAAAGCTTGTTTTGAACAATAGTTTACAGTGAGGTATTTTTCCATTTTAAGCTGAATAAATACTGAAGAGAAATTTTTGTGAACTGTATTTACAATACTATCAGGCAAACACTGAATGGGTTTTCCCTAATATACCTAAAACAAATAGCAAAATCACAAGCAATAAAATATGCACACTAAGTGAAAATTGATTAGAAATCCAACTATGGACTCCTTTACTCTCAGTGAGCAAATAAGCACTTGGGCCAAATGCCATTGGTATTACCAGTCTTCACAGAACTGCCAATGCAGCATTTTAAAATCTTACTCCACTTGAGTTATTTAATTTTCTTCCTTAGTGAAAGTTGAGAGAAGAAGCAAAATTTTCCTTGGGAATAAAAAATACATACAGCGGCAGTTTCTGCTGAAGCTTTACTGTATTAGATGTTCATAAACTGATATACTTTTCACTAATTTTCTTATACACTCTTAATTTGTGCATTTTAAATGTTGAACTATTTGTTACTTAAAATGGAGTCTACAGCTTTTACACATAACTTAAAGTATGGCACAAGAGATGAAGGATTAATGAAGCTTTTCAGCATGTCAGGAAACAAACTGGATTCGCTTCAGTTTAAATTTTGATTGGAGATTAGTTTGGCATATTAGGATTTGGAAATTTCCGCCTTTCTTGGCTCACCAGATGCTAACTGACTTCATCTGACAGACTGCATGTACCTTGGATAGCAAATGACATCATGATGTGGCATATCCAAGGTGAATGTCACCACTCTCTAGCAATAATTTGTGCTAATATAATACCTCATGCAAAACACCAGACACTCCTTCAGCTATAAATAGTGATGCCAGACTATGGTAGGCAATTTGACTGACAAGCAAGGTCTTGCAACAGCAGCAAGACGCATCAGCTCAGCAAGGGCACTGAAGAAAACTTCAGCAGAGTACTACTGATATCACAAATTTACTGAATTATACTGGCAAGAAACTCTTCCAAACTTTGCAGGCAAGTGTAAGCATTGCAGTTCAACAATTTCTTTTCTATATTCTTGCAAGTAAGGAAACTTAATAAAGGGATAAAGACCTATCTTTCAGTGTTTTGTTCCTCAAGATCCATTTGTTTGTTCCTCTTAGTAACTCTACACAGAGTTAGACACCAAAACCTTTATACAAGCCAAAGGAAGAGTCAGGTTCTTCATAATGTCACAGTACTGAAAATGAAATGGTGTAAATAGTAATTTATATGAAATGTGATGTTTCAAATTCTGCTCTTCTCAGAAGTTTAGTGAACTTATTGTGGCACAAGGAGAACCTCCAAGTTTTGCTCCAACAATGTGAATGTTGTTAATTAAACCTTTTCTTTCCCCCTAATAACAGAGAAACCATGCATTTATTTCAAAATATATTTACTGTTCTATGTACCTCTGGAAATCTAAACCTTCTATTTTTGTTCCACATACGGAATTATAATAGCTATTGATTCTGACTTCAAAGTGTAGCAAAAAAGAATCAGTGAAGTGCTCAGAAACATGGTGAATTTCATGTACTAATCAATTTGAAGTGTCATTCTTATTCCAGTATTCCCTCCCAAAATAAACAAACACTTTCATATACACATTTCTTTAATTCAATCCTGAAACATCAGAAACAAAAAGCCTATTTAACACAGAAGTTAAAGATTCCATAGTATCAACAAAAAATTGCAATGTGCAACATACTTCAATTCTGCAAGGTTCATTCAAAACTAGAAAATCTGAAATACCTGTATGTGTAGTTTAAACCTTCTAATGCTAACCTGTCTGCTCTGTGCATTTCAGAAAAAAACCCCAAAAGAATCACAAGAATGAAAGTATATCTTTCTAAATTTAACCTAAGTCTTACTACTGCTTTGATGTAGATTTTTCTTTTTACTAATGTAAGAATAAGAAAACTGGCAATGTGCAAAATGTGGAAGCAGTACTGGTTTTTTGGCAGGTCAAAAGAGTCAGTCAGCGAGAGCTTTGAGGTATACATGGCTTCATCTATTCCTTAAAAAGAGCTACCTAAGGGAGATACATGGGGAAAAATCAAAGTAATAAGAGTAGACTAGACAGAAATAAAGAAGGTCCAGTTCTGTGACTCATTATCATCTTACCTTTGCAGGTGAGACTGTGAAATCAGTTTAGTGGGCTATCAGCAGCTTCTTGAGCTGCAAGAAATTTTGCACAGGTCTCAGCCAATTTTCTCTTTCTCCCCCCAGTGAAGCCTGGTTTTCTGCTCTCTGTTCCTCCATGCAGCTGCTCTCTGCTCATTTGCAGATTTTCAGCCCTTTGATCTCTCTTGCTGACTCTTGTTTGTTCTCTCTTTCTCACTGCTTCTCTGACTGAAGTACCTGAACACACTTCTCTCCAAGGAACCTTTGGTGACTGCGCAGGGAAAAAGTGCTCCACAGAGGCTTCTTGCATTTCTTCCAAAATGGACTTTTACACATACACTGGAAACAAGCCATAGATAGCAGCACTCACACCCTGTAATAGCAGCAGTTAAAAATCCAGTGTCAAGTGAAGTCTGTAAGTGAATGGATGAAAAATCTGTATCCATGTGATTAACATTGTCTTACCAGAGGGACCTTTCTGTTCACTTTGACAAAGAGACACCAGAATGCATTACTTCTCTGAAAGAAAAGAAATTCTGTTTAAATGAAAGTTTGCATTTAACACTATATTGAAGAATACATAAGCTGACTCCACGAAATTATTCTAAATGAATTGTACACAATCTCATAGTTAAAACTGCTCTAAATTGCAGTGCTGTCTGTACTTCATATGTCCATTAGTGTCATAAAGGATCTCTGTCTAAACACTTTTTGGCGACTCTAAGAAACTTGTGTCCCTGCTGTCTGATTGTGATGTTTCTCTGGATACGACAACCTTCAGAAAAAAATCTCAAAACAGATTCCCCCCTCCCCACTCAGTTCTGCTGAAATAGGCCCTTTAATGAAAGCTCTGGTTGATTTAACGATTCTGACCTCTTATGCTGAGCACTTCCAGTCATGCTGCATTATGTAACAGATGTAATGCTAGATTACATGTCAAACCTAATGCAAGGTTGTGCTACATTTCAGGGACGAACATTGCAGATGAATGCAATGAAGGTTTTTATTATTTTTTTTTTTAGAAAGGAAACCTAAAACAGTAAATTTGAGATTTACTGACTTATTGAGGATTTTCGTAAGAATTTTTTGTGATATAAGAATCCTATAATAAACAAAAATATATTTTTCAAGCTTTTCTTTACTGTATAATACTGATTATTTTTTTTCTTTTCTAGTTACATATATAGTCTGATACAATGAACGTGTGTAGAAGAAAAGGATAATTTTGACTTAAGCAAAATATATCTAATCTTGGAACAAGCTAGTGCAAATTCTGTGGTTTGAGAAAGGCTGTATCCCTCTTATTCAGTCTGGCATCCGAAAGAATAGGAATAAAATAAATGATTATCCTCATATATTGTGAGTATAGCCCTAAATAAATAAAATTGAATGATTACTGAGATCGGCTTATACTAGAATTTATTCCATGCCAATGTGTCTGGCCATGGAGAAAGCTTCCTACTTGCACATATTATTGGAAGATTCATTCAGGATGTTCATTGTAACTGTGAGCAAGTGAACAAACATGTCAGAAAAAAAAAGTTAGGAAACCTTAAAATGCATACATAAAATACAATAAATCTGTTCCATGAATATCAGGAACATTTGAAGACATTTTTTCATTAAGGTTCCAAATAAACAGTTGGCTCATGTTGGCTGATTAAATAGAGAGAGACATTTAAGTTCTCTGTTACCCTTGTTGGTCTACATTACATCAATTGATGGCCTCAAGCTCCCATAGGTATTCTGCCTTGTATCTGTCTACCAAGAACCTTGGAAACCTGTCCAATTTCAGAACTATGTCATTTCACACTATTTACTCCACACACTCATCTCCCTGCTTCTTCCTCACTCCCTCTTCCAATCCATATCTAAGCCGAAATATAACCCATTTACAGTCTCATGCCATAGTTTCTCTCCTGCTCCAGGACCCCATTTACCCAAAGACATTTATATTCAGCCAATCAGCTACCGACTGGAAATGAATCTTGTAGACTGGCAAGATAACCTCACCCTGAAAAACAAACTCATGGACTCCTTTGAGTGCCATGGCACTTTTCTCCTAAACCTCTTTTACTACCATTGTGCATCCCCTTTAATGCCAAAAAAATAAACATATTTACTGCAAAGTGTGCAGACTGCTGGTGAGGATGGACTTCACAGTTCCCAGTGTGGGAGCTGTGCCTTTCTATACTTACAAGTGCCCTGACAGTTATGTGCTCCAAAACTATGGTCTAATGTGGCAGCCCTGTCCCCAGTATGTGACAAGTATGGCTTGCAGGTCGAGGAATAGGTGTATTCCATGGTCAGCTTTCCTGAGGCCATGCCTGGAGTACTGAGCCCAGTTCAGCTGGAGAGGCACAAGTGCAGTAGGGGTCTGGAACACCTGGCTTGAAAGGAGAGGCTGAGGCAAGCGGGTTTGCCTAGTCTGGAGAAAAGAAAGTTGCGAGGGATGAAGTAGCTGCCTTCATCTACCTATGAAGATGTACTGAGAAGACAGAGTCGGGGGAGTACACTGTGAAAAGACATGATTTAACTGCTGCAAGTTGCAAAAGGGAAATTCCAATTAAATGGAAGGAAAATATTTTGTAAAGAATGTAAAGCAGTGAAACAGCTTGTCTAGAGACATTTTTGAACTTCTGTCCATGAATATGGTTGAAAGCTGGTCAAGGACTTGAATAACCCCATTTAAATTTGATTATTTTTAATTTGCACTTGGCAGGTGACCCCCAGGCTTCCTTCCCAAACTCCCCTCCTGTGTGACTGTCTTTCCTCCTCCTGTTCTATTCCATGGGATTAGGGAGCAGCCTAAAAGACTTTACTTTAGTGCATTTAATCTTGTAAATGTGTTAACAAAATACTCCTACATGAAATGTTACAAAGACTATCAGATACTGGACTCTGCATCTCCTACTAAAGAGGTTGTCTAGAGCTTATTACGTGGTAGGAGGCTGTGGAAAAATGAGCTGAAGTGTGGTAAAACAGGCTTTGAATTTATTACTGAGAGGCTATACTGACAATTTAGGAACCTAATCCTGCTACTATGTCCATTTCATAGAGGTGCTTGAACTTGGTGTGAATTTTCCTTTCACCAAGTAAATCTTACAAGCCATTTTAAATTTAGCCCTGCAGAAAGAATATTGTAGTAATACATTTGGAAATGACAGGCACATAAATAATTGTGGTAATGGTTATATCAGTAAGGATGTTGATCTTGAAGTTTTTTTTCTTTTTTAATAAGTGTTTAAAGTAAAAAAAAAACCAAAACAACAACAACAACAACAACAAAAACTGAGCTAGAAAATATACTAAATTACATTTTCAAAATGGAAAGAGGAACACAGAATCCCATTACTATGTTTTAGCTGAAAATCAATGTAGCTGCACATTATTTATTTTTAAAAAAATAATATTACCAAGTTGGAAGATAGAAGAAAAAATAAATTTTTTAGTAAGTCAGTGACATTTGAAGCATTGGCATGTGTACAGTTCTATTTGAATGAGATAATGTATCACTGGCAATGGTTATTGAGCAACTTTTTGCCTTTTTTGCCTTTTTGCCCTCCTACTAAGCATGAGCCAGCTCTAAAATCAAAACAGTAATTAGCAAATAAAAAAAAAATCCCCAAACACATAAGTGGAATCAGTTATAACCTTTATGTCCTTCTACTGACATCATTTGAAAATCATAAACTATGAGTTCAAAAAGTGGAAATTAATTTAAACTTGGGTTTCAAAAATGGATCTACAAAAGCCTCATGTTATTGAAAAATGCCTTAATAGCAAAAAATAGTTTTCCATATGTGGATAAAGTAAGCAAAGCTGTATTAAATAATAAAGAAAGAAACAAAAAAGTGCTGCTGTACAAGATGACTGAAAATGTACACTTTAGAGAAAGGAACTATAAGTGAGAATGTGACATGTTCTGACAATGGAACAGCAGTGATTGATATTAAAATATGTGCTCACCTAAACACGTTTCAAGTAACTTCCATTAATATACTCAGTAAGAACAAGAGTCACTCCAATCTATTTCAGCTAAAATATGTTCCCACTCACTGTCAGTAATGTCATTCCCAACACACTGCTAAAAAATAAGTCAGTAGCTACTCCTACAATACCCTTGCCTCAGGTTAGAATAACTATGAAATTATCAGTCTCTCTGTATTGCAGGATTCAAGATGACTTGAGTTGGAAACAAATGAATGCAGCTGAGACTACACTAGCAAGAATTTTAAGCCAGCATTTATGTATTTCCTACTCAGTAAAATCAGGAATTATGCACTTACCCCCTGGCTCTGTTTGCTCCTGTGGTTGTTCATTATTATGATGTCCTTCTTTACCTTAGTACGTAGACTGTAATTTAAAAAAGTTTTACCTTAAGGGCCCTAGGCAATGTTCTAGTGTGGATGCGGCCCCCTGCAACATGGGTAAATGTGCCACTAGTACTAGCAGTTCTTCCTAATTACACTTAGTCTGATGAACCATGAGAACCTCTGCAATTTTCACATATTTTCTTATTCCATGAGGTTTGACTGAACTTTGCTTACTGTATATTAATTAATGCCAGTTGAGTATTTAGATCACACGAAGGTGTTTAGTCCAACAAAATTTTGCAATTACATACTAATCAATGTTTAAAAAATACAACAAATTACAAAGTTCAGATTAATTTGGTATTTAAAATTAAGCTAGTAGTTTTTTCCTACATTCAGTAAAATAGTAGATTAGCATCCGAAGCAATATTAGTGATAGTGTTGAAATTTTAACATCCAGACACCACTGAATTTCAGAAATTAGGGCATTAATGTACATATGCAAAGGTGTGCACATGTAAAGTGAAACTCTGGCTCTAATGAAGTCAATATCAATAAGGTAAAGTGCCAGAATTTTAACAAATAACTATAAAATCTTTCCAAGATAAGAGCAATTCAAGAGGTCAATATTCTGTCTTAACTGAAGCTGTATGGAGTAGTTGTTGACACATTATAGAAGGCAAATGCAGAAAAATCTTTGAAATTGTTACCTGTCATTCAGTACATGACAGCCAGGTACAGCAGCTTTTACCATACTTGATCTTCATATTTTTATCCTGTCATGGCAAAACAGTCTTGATGCAGGGTTAAATTTCTTACACCTGGTGAAGTCTCAAAAATCACTGATAGAAAGAAAACATTTGTTTTATAACAGCATACTCTTTGTAGTACGGAGTTTGAAAACAGGGCCCTGTCATGCTGATGGCTGCACAAACATAGAAGAGAGTGATTGCTTTTGAATGAATTACAAAAGGAGAAAATGTAGTCTTATTCAGAGGGAGAGGACAATAAAAAAGAAGTCCTTTGGAACAGAATAGTGAAAAAAATATTCTGCTCACTCCACAAATTTACTTATTTGCAGGTGGAACATACTGAATGCCTACTTTCCCATGTGCATGTTCAAGTTGAAATATTAAAATAAATTTAAGAACAACAAAACTATTATTTTTCCTCTATTTGTTTAGCCGTGTTCACTGTAAAATTCTTAATCACTGTTTTTTTTTCAATTGGATTTTTATCCACAATTTTTGGTCAAATGGGAGGAAATCTTAGCATAACTAGGTAATTTTCCAAATCCTGAAACAGAGCCATAAGGACGTATTTTAAGAAAGAGATAAAATTATTATGTTTTCAGTTTAAAATATTCCAAAGTAAAAAAAAAAACAAAAAAACAAACAAACAAATCCCAACCAAGGAAGCACACCATAAAATTTATATGAATTAAAACCACAGTGACCATGGCAAATTTTTCAATGGAGAGTCGAAGTTTTTGGAAACTAAATAATGACTTCTCCTCTTTGCATAAACCTATTTAAAATAGATATTGAGATCTTGCATCTTGGACACCTTTTAGTTTCAGACAAACTTTGCAGAAGTTGTATTTATACAGGCAGTGTTGACTGCTTTGAAGTAAAACGTATTTAACATTTTTCAAATTCAAATATCTTTCTCACTAAGTGGCTTTAGTTATGCACCCTCCCAGCTAATAACAAAAGTTTAATTTGGCTTTCATCTTGAAACACTAATGGCATTAGTGACACGGAAACAAGCCTGAACTCTTTTAGTAGGCTGGATGAGAGTCATTGGCATCTTCTGTCAAAGGCAAACCACTGGAGCTTCTAAATCCATAGAAATAAACACATTCTCACCATGGTACTATTAATCTAATCAGGGGAGCCATCAGAGGTCCTGGGAAGTACATCTAAAGAGCAGAATGGAAATCTGTCAGGCATTTCAGCAGCCATATGCTCTTGAAAGCATCACTAAAACCTGCTCTGTGTTCTGGGTACAATGTTTGTCGCCTTGTCTGCTTATAAGTGAGGGTTGCTACAGTTACCTCATAACCATCTTTCCCATCATAATTTCAAAGGTTTTTACTCAGCCCTAGCAAATCATGTAGACAGTTGATATTTTTATTCAAACATTCACATGCAGTTCTTTGCTTTCTAGAACAGAAAGGATCACTTTTCAAGGAATAATCAGTTTTAAGTCTCTCAGTCAAAACAATTATTAAAATTGTGGCCGCTGATCTTGAAAGACTGAAGGATAGGACTCCTTTTTTGTCTTGCTGTACCCCAAAATTTGCATTATGATATAAAACTCTGAAATCTTAGAGGATTTTATATGGAACCAAATTAGAAATTTAAAGGAGTAAAAATTATTTTTTGAGATTAATATATTTCAGATATGCTTCAAGACTAGCTTTTTTACCTGAAACTTGAAGTAAAAGTTTTAAAACCCCTTCTAGGCTAAAGTGAGAAACAAAATAGAGTATACAAAATAAATAGCTAAACAAGCTCATTTAAGAAAAAAACAAACCAAACCAAACAAACAAAAAAGCAAATACAAAACAAACAAAGACTTTCCCTTGAGAACAGTCGATGACCACCTTAACCCTGAACACCCCTAGTTGTTCAGCTGCTACTAGCAAACCCTGTGTGTCAAAAGCCAGTTACTTGAGCAAAGACACTAAATTCAGAGGCTGAAAAGTGAGGTTACATAAACTGCATAGTTTTTATTGAAAGAATTATAAGACCATGACACAGTAGCAATCACACTGGTTTCCGGGAAGGGTGATGTGAAGAAATTAATATTTATTATTCTTTGAGTATAGCCTGGCTACATGGGATTATTGTAGACGTTTGACAGGCATTTTCTTTAAAATGGCCTATGATGATGACCACGAACTAGTGTCTGCAGGTTGAGGAAATTAAAATGTGAGCATCTGCACCAAAAATAAGGCTGCATGTATTAAAAATACCATATATTGTCAGGTTTCTGACTTAGGTATTTGAAGTTGAAGAACATGAGTTATGAAGCAGTGCAGCAGATAAAGCAGGGAAGGACTCCCATTCAGTGGAGTTATTGGAAGATTCTGACACTGCTTAGAAAACACAAGCCTTTTTCTAGCTCAACTCTTCTGGTTATCAATTTACAGAACCTCAGTTCAGGTGATGAAACAGAAGAACCAGTGTGTGCACTGAAAAATATATCAATGTATTCCTTCTGGAAATTGAGATTGGAAGTATCCTTGATGGAGGCTTAAATATCTGGTTTTAGATAGGCCATAAACAGGTCTCATAAGCATGTCCTCATACACAGGAGGACGAAGTGTGATAAAGAAAGTAAAATAAAGAAAGCCAAAGTAGCCCTCTTGTATTTGTCAGACAGAAACCATTCTGAAGTTTTCCAAATTATTTTTAAGCTGAATGTCTGCATACTGGTGCATGCAGTTCTACGGGAAATGTTTGTTTGTTTGTTTGTTTGTTTAAAGTATTGAAGTAACAAAAGGAAACAAACTCTGACTAAAAATGTTATGATGAAAAGCTCTTCAGTCAATTCACGAACATGTACTTAATAAAAAAAACTAGAAGCCCAAAACATGATTTGTGACATAGAATTCCAGAAAAGAATAATAATAATTTTCAACCTGAGACCACTGTTTTGTTGTTGTTGTGGTTGGCAACAAAATGAAATTCAGCGGAAAATGTATTTTATTTATGCAAAACTTGACAGCTACAGTAGGATACAATTTTCCAGGTGTACAAAAGTGATCAAGTGGAAGTGAAGTGCATTACAAGAGAAAAAAGGGTTTCATCTTTTCTCTCAAATACGGTGAATGTTTTTATCTAAATGTTTAGAATATATATTCTTTTGTAGGATCCTTCACTTTGTGTGTCTAACTGTTAGTGACAGACTAATGAATGGATAACAGCACAATATGTTTATATACTGGCCCTGATGCTATGTTTGAGGATTTAAAACTTTTCTTCACTATCTGCTTGCATAATCATTATTTTTCAAGTGTTTTTCTCTTCTGAATAGTTTTAACTATTATATTCTTATTCAACTTTCAACCACAAATCAATGAAAAAAGCCTTAGAATAGAATAAATTCTGTCATGCACAATTCATACATTCCCTCATGCTTGAATTATTTCTAAACCTATTTTAATATAATTAACTGCTTACCTGACATTATTTCATAATATCGTTATACATTTGTTTTAAAAAATAAATAAATTTGAAATCTACTTTCAAACAAATCAATAGTTAAGACCATCTCTGTTCTGAGATACACAGATTTACACCTCTTTCCCTCACAAAACCGAGTTCTCTACCTTACCTACTTCTTCCCTTGTTTGGGGTGGGAAGTTCTGATACAGAAAATTTTTTCCAATTTTAAAATTGACAAAACAAGAGAAAGTGATTAAAAAATTCTCTACAGAAGAGCCATACACTTTCTCTGTACTTTTTCTAATGCTATCAAGTCTCCAGAATAAGGAATCATAATACATCACTTGACTAGCATTTTTTCTTTTTTTTTCCTCCATATGGGCCTCTCCAGTTTCTATATCCATTTACCTTTAAGGAAACGTAAGTTGTAGTGCTTTATTTATCAACCTATTAATAAATCATCTTCAGAGTGAAGAAATGTCATCTGTCTTTCCAGGTTAGCTTTCTCTAAGAGAGCAGAATGGGACATTCAGTGAGGAACCCCTTCCTCTCAGTTCCTTCCTATCTTGGGAATTTGATTTAATACAGTTCTGGCTTCTGTATCTCTTCTTCCATCTTTAGATGGTGAGAAGTTGAACTTCCTAACCCTCTTCTTTCCTAACCTTGGAAGTGTTTTTCTGCTGGTATTTAATCATTGTCGCTGTCTTTCCTTTCCCCCTAGACATTTTGCTTCCCCAAAGCACTGTACACTGTTGGGTTTTTTTTGTTTTGTTTTGTTTTTGTTTTTTGATCAAATATTAGATTAGGTGTAGTCATATTAGGAAAACGAAGAAGAAAAAGCACAAGACATATATTTAATAATGTAATAAAATATGATTGCCTTCTGTGCTAATTCAAAGCAAGGATCATAGTAAGCTTATCATGGTTAAGATTCTTAAATTTTTAACTTCTTATTTAATCTTCACTGATTATCTCCTTTGAGAGATAAGTTGATATTGAAAGCATGATGCTTAAAATGCCAGGTCATTTTCTGTATGGGCCACTTACTTTAGTTGAACTCAGTGATCTTTGTGGGTCCCTTCAAACTGAGAATATTCCATGATTATGTGATTTATACACACTCAAAATCACACTGTTTACACTGTTCAGTCAAAGATGAGGAAAAGAGAAAAAACACCAAAAAAGCTCTCATAGACTTTCACACTCTAGGTACCAGGTAAATTAAAATATCCAAACAAGAATAGTCTCATGCTCCCTTGCATAAAATGAAGTGTATACTATAATTATTAATTATTAATATAACCAGTTGGTCTTAGCAGACACTAGATAACATTTCACTTCTCTGAGTAATTAGAAAGGCTGATCTCATGTAGTTGAAACATTTTCTTTTAAAATCCCTCAGAATTCCTCAGTATAAGTGTTTCTCTATCAAAATTTTCTGCCACCAGGCAGTAGTGAAAAGCTGTGAAATTCACAGCAGCAGCAATTTTCTTAATAAACCACAGAAGTTACACATACTTTCAAGATAGAATAAGACTCCAGAGCCTATATAACGGTCTCATTTAAGAAGCTGATATCTAGGAGTTTGGCCCAGTTCAGCCTAAGGGGAGCCTGATCTTCCTCCTTGATCATTGGTAAAGATACTCTAATAACTTGGCAGAAATAGTGAGAGAACTGGAGACTTTCTCTTGCCCAGTATTTTGTAAAGTGGGGAATTGGAATTCTTGAAAACAATGAAAGAAAAGAAAAATTTAGAACAGAATCTTTTTGTCCAGTTGTTACTATACTCTCTCAGAGGAAGAAGAATGATATTTTTACTTGTGATCTCAAGACTTCTTCTGAATTGTTAAATAATAAAGTAATTGGCTAAAAAATACAAATATATACAGGGACCCAAACACACGTGTTTTCCTCAGAAGCAAGGAATGTATTTACATTCTACTACAGCAATATGTTTTTGCCAATTCTTTTTGCCTTTCCTACCAACAATTTCCTCATTACCAAAAGGGTCAAGTTGAATACTTATCTTCAGGAAACAGTTCCAGTTAATGCCTTTCTGTCTGAAAATCCAATATTACCAGTTGTGTCAGTCCTGCGTTAGTTATGGTTGGTAGGATTTCTAGGTAAGTCAGTAACAGGTAAATTGAGCTCTGGGTAGGTTTACAAATGTGCCATGTTTCCCACTTTCTAACAGAGAACATGGAAATCCTGTGGTGCTGCATGGTTTCTGTGTGTGACCAAATGTGCTATGCAGATCTTAATCTGAGACAGACTAAGATTCAACTGAGATAGATTAAGACCTGAGACAGAGTTGTCAAGTCCAAAAGCTACGCAGTGAGCTAGAAGAAAAGAAGGCAGACTCCCACAGGAACCCAGCACAGTAGCAGCCATAACTTTTTCCCATGGTAACAGATATAACACCACACACACACTCCTTTTCTTATTTTTTTTCACCTTTGCCTCTTGACATAGTAAATATTGCAGGCAAAGACTGATAATTTCTATATAGATTAAAGTAGTAGTACCTTAAATATAAGGAATGCCAACTTCTTCTGAGAAATCCAGAAAGGATTATATATATACAAGCAAAATAATTACATTGTGCAAAAAAAGTGCCCAGTGTTCATTTTTCACCAAACACTATTAACATTTTCTCCACTTAGCTTTTAAAGCACACAGTTGCAACAAAATCGGTTATATTAAACAAATGGTAAATGGTCTGTTTGTCTTAAAACTAAATCAAATGAATAATGGTTCTGCATATTTGACAAGCAGAACTGAGATTGCCTTTTTTCTTGTGAATGACTGCAGTTTATAGGTTAGAAAATATCATATGAATTGTTAATAAAACAATTAAAGTAAGTAAATCAATACATCAAAATATTTTCAAAAAACACCCACCCCAGCACTGCAATTGTTTTATATTTATGCTCTACTTCCCTACTATGAGATGTGAAAGTCTTCTAGTTGTCTTCAGTTCACTGATTGTGTCTCCCCAACACTGTCACTCCTTATTAAGTGTTGAAATCTCTCCCGCATTCAAATTCACACTGTAATAATTTCTACCTGAGTAATATTCTTATCTGCCTGAGAACCAAATATTTGCAGTCTTCATTGAGGAATTGCCAAAGAAGAATAGACTGAACAGGTTATGTCTTCATGGAATTGTACTTCCTTCAATC
Source organism: Pheucticus melanocephalus (assembly GCA_013398405.1). NCBI lineage: Eukaryota > Metazoa > Chordata > Aves > Passeriformes > Cardinalidae > Pheucticus > Pheucticus melanocephalus. The sequence goes on from VZSJ01002480.1 coordinate 2,608,968, forward strand.
TTTAATGTGGTCTGATCTTGCAACACATTCTGTGTGTAATAAGGCCTGAAACCTCAGGTCTTCGCACATTAAACAATCCGACAAGGTGACCCCAGTACTTTTTAATTTAATCTCTCTTTATGTAGGCATTAAATGTAAATCCAATTTTCATTTCCAGCTCCTAATTATCAATAAAATATTGAGTTTGCATAATAATTCAAAGATTAGTAGAAGCAGGAGAGAGAAAATGCATGTTAAAATACTTAACCTATCTTCATTCTCTGTGAGCTATATCATTCCAGTTCACTGAGTGCAAGGTGTCCCAAGTTATTATATGTGGCAATAATTAGAGAAGGCTGGTACAGGTAGAAACACCAATGAAGCCAGTAATACGTGTAATAAGGTAATTCAAAGAAGAAAAAAAAAAGGCAAGAAAATAATTTTTAGCTTGGAAATTTCTGGAGAACTGTGAGGTCACACACCTTACACTCTTCTAGTGTAAAAATGCCTTGTTAGAGATATACTGTAAAATAACATATAAGATGCTAAATTCAGAATCAACTGTCTGTCTTTGTACTGCTACATACTAAAGATTTGTGGAGCTTCTCCTAATTGTATTCATCTGAATTCAATACTCCAGCTGGATAGATTACATAGTCTGTGTAAACAACCCTGTGAACATTTTCTCTTCCATAGTATTAATCAGTTTATTATAAAAGGAGTGTTTTCAGATCTGAGTTGTACAAGAGTAATGCAGAAAAACTTCAAGCTGCTTTCCCAGACTTGGGCTCCACGGGAGCTGAGTGTTGGTTGTTCACAAAGACCCAATGTGTGACTGATGAATAGAGCCCTTTAGCTTCAAGGGAGTAATGCTCAGCAGGAGCAAAACTCTTCTGATGTTCAAAGTGTTTCCAATCTGTTTCTTTTTCTCCACAGCATGTTCTGTCACTCTTTCACTCTGTCAATCCAGATGGGAAGATAAACATAGACAAAGCAAGTAGACATGCAGAATTTGGCTCCTGTTTAACCAGTAGAAATATCCACTGGAGCCAAATGGAAGCTATACATTTTGGTTCCTTTGGGCATGTAGTTTCATACATTTTCAGACTACACAAGATGTAAGGTTCCAATCAAAAATTCCAACACATGGGTAATTCTTTTAGCATTTTCTGTTTTCTTTCAATCTTGCTTTTGTTTGATGACTGTTTTCAGAAGTAGACATTTGAAGCCTGTAGGCACATATTTATGCGTGGAAGAAAGATGTAAACCAGCAAGTACTTTGTTCTGCAAATTACTGAAAACACGTAGGCTAAAGAAACAACAAATCTTAATGAGCATTTAATTTTTCCTTTTTTTTTGACAATAAGAGACACCTCGTGAAGGAAGAAACAAGGCAAAAGATGATCAATTTCAAGTGTATGTGCACAAACGTCTGTACATGAGGAGATATCAAGAGGAAATAGATATTTGTATGTAGTCCAAAAAATCTATGAGGTTGCTGGAAGAACTGAGATAGAGTTAGGTAGCTCATACAGTCTAAGTAAAGTTAGAGACAGGTGCAAAATATTCAGGGAAGACAAAATAAGGGGATTGAGCTATGTGTGAAGAGACCTAAAATGTGTGATGCCTTTCCACATGGTAGACAGTGATCTAGCTGAGAACTCATGGATCGGGATACAAGAAGAGGTCAGTGAGTGTAACAGCATGGTGGGGATATGTTACAAACCACAGTTTAGGCCAAAGCATGCTTTAAATTGCCTGAAGATATCTTGGGATCACCAGCTTATGTTCGTGAGGATCTTGAACCTCCATGACATCCGCTAGCATAGCAACATGGTGGGAAGGAAGCAGTCAAGGATATTTCTAGAGGGTGTGAGAAAAAGTTTCTTGATTCAGTCACCTGAGCCAACTTGGGATGACACATAGGAGACTGTGTTAATTACTAGAAAGCAATTGTTTGGGAATATGATAATCAATGGCAGCCTTGGCTTTACCTAACAAGGAAGAATGAAGCTGAAGATTTGCACACAGAGGTTTTTTGTTTTTCTTTTTTTTGCAAAAGATGTCAAAAACAGTAAAAGGACTTTCTATTGTGCATTAGTGTTAGAAGGCTGAACTAAGAAAACGTATGCCTGTTGTTTAATTGGCTTGATGGTTCAGGCATAGAAGACAAAGCAAAGACTAATGTTTTGTATCTAGTAATCTAGTATCATCCTTAGCTCAGACTTCACCAACAAAATTTCCCAGGCCTTATGCTCAGACAGTTGTCCTTGAATTGCTGTTGTCTACTTTCTTTGAAGAACTGTGGAGTTCAGGGGAGGTCCACAGCAAAAGGAAGAAGTGTTGCACTCGCTTCAAAGAAGATTGAAGCTCAAGCAAGCCTTGCTTCAGTCCCTTGGGAAATCTTTGAGTCAGACTTCTGGAAACACATTTCTTGGCACAGAAGGTATCTGGGAACAATCAGCGCAGAAGTACCAGGATTGAGTCATCCCTGTCTGATTCCTGATTGCCTTCAGTGATGAAATTACTTGTTCTATGGATGGGTAAATATAATTTACCTCAGCTCTAGCAAGGCTTTTGACACCAACTCTCATGTTATTCTTCTACCTACAATGGAACTTTATGGCCTAGAGGGGTGGACAATTAAATGTATGGAAAACAAGTTACAGAGGTGGGCAGAAGGGCCACATAAGCTAGCAAAAGTGGAGTATTGCATGAGTCTAGAGAAAGTGATGGGTTTCTTTCTTATCAAGCTTGGAAATAATGTCAGTCTGCGTGGGGGTGTGGATATGCAACCAACACATTCAGTAGCAGAGCTGTCATTCAGAAGGACCTAGACATGCTAGAAGAATGGGCAGACAGAAGCCCCCATTTCTGCCAACATACAAAAATTGCAAAGCTCTGTGCTCTCTGTGACGCTGGTGCAGTGACTTGCCTGTCTTGGAGCAGCTCTTCAGGAAGGTGTCTGGGGATTTTTCAGCCTGGAGGAGAGACCATCTCCAAACAACTCACCCAGCCTCCAGTGGCAGGGGATCACAAAATGGTGGAGCCCCAGTTCTCAGTGTTGTGTGCTGTGAAAACAAAAAACAATTGGTTTAAACTGAAGCAGGGTAGTTTTAAAAAGTGTATTAGGAAAAACATTTTCCCTCCAAGTCAGTCAAGTTGTGAAGCATCTTGCCTGAAAAGTGTGTGCAGTCTCCATCTGTAGGCTATAAATCCCTGAGCAACATAGTCTGACCCCACAGCTGACTCTGTTTTGGGTTACACTAGAGACCTCCTGAGTTTCCTTCCAGCCTGAATTGTGCTGAGATTTTCCAGCTATTCCATAAAGGCTTTTTTCTTTATGACGCTTGAACATTTGCCCTAAGAACTGTACTGTCTACCTGCACAACTACAATTTTTCTCCTCTTTTTGATGTGATGCTATTTTAGGAAAGAATATAATAAATCAACACATGAACAGTGGAATCCTGCGGTTCCTTCCATCGGTCTTTTCCACACCTCTGCAATAGCTGTACTACATATTGAGAGAGTTGTCTTCCTTTTTGAGCGCCCTTGTACCTGGTATTCTTGGAAATTTAGACATGAACCTTCTGGAAACTTTGCTTTTGCTTTTGTTGCTAAGCTCACTTCTATGATAGGCAAATAATAATGCATAATGTATAAAAAAATAAAGATAATTTATAAACCTAATACTTACACTTAATTTGAATAAAGGCAAAGATCAAATTTGTATTAGCTTGTGAAATACCTGAATAAAATAATAGAATCATAAAATATCATGAATTGGAAGGGACTGACTAGGCTCACCAAAGTTCAATTCCTGTTGTAATGTTTCTGAAGAGAACAATCACATCAATCTTAAGATTATTGTTTACATTTAATTTCAAACTTTGTCCAGATATTTCGAACTCTGACCACAGTAATATGTGATCTATATTTATCTGCAAATAATAAACTTTCCAATGAGAAGAATGTAGCTAATTTGGATGTTTAGAAGAAAAAGGCCACCTTTCTTCAGGGGGAGATTATAAAAATATAGCTATATTATTGCATCCTGAATAATTCTTGAATAGGTATAATTTGACATTTTTAGGATGAAGAATAAGTTTGAGAATCCACAATAAAAACAACAGTAGCTGAGCAGTCCAATGAAGACCATGAAATCAGAAGACACCTGACTAAGCCCCTACATTTCGTCTATCATTCATACTCTATATTTACTCAAATGTTTATAAAAGATTACTTTTGACTTTCATGATTGGCAAAGAAGTATCTGGGATAACAAATACTCTAGAGAACCAATAATAATCCCCAACAGTGGAGGAGTTCTTATGTATTGTCTTGGTCTAAGTCTTCCAAAGCTTCTAAGAAACTTGAATGATTAGGTTCCTCACGAATATTTAAAAAAAATTATCTCAGTTAAAATATCTGAATTTTTCTTTTTTTTTTTTTAATTTATCTATTAAAAAGCAATATGGTTGTAACTGACTGGCTGAATATTTGGTTGAAATATTTTTCTTGAGGTAGTCAATCATAAATGAACAAAAAAAATATTTTTTTTTGTGTCAGTGAGCCAATTTTTATCACTATTAAAAATTTAGTTGGGTTATTTAATTTTTTTAGAGATTTTTGTTTTTTCTGACATAGAGACAATAAAACTAATAAAGATATCAGTGGTGAGGAAAGGCAAAGGATGAGACTGTGAAATTCTACAAAACTAAAAGAAAGTAATTACATGACAAAATGTATTTTTCCAGCACACAGTATATATTTGAGCATCCAGTTTTCAAAACACCACTTTATGCTTTATTTATGCAAGTTACTTGGATTTATACTGAGTATATTAAATACCAATATTCTATCTAAACATGTCACCGTGTTTCTTCATTATGTCCAGGAATCTGAAAGGAAGCAGTGCAGACCACATGCAAAATTATTGATGCAGTGTGATAGAAGAACAATAATCATATTTATGTGTGTCTGATGCTGCACAATCCAAGTTACTGTTTTTCAGAGACTGCTTAGAGCCATGATGTTAGTTAAGGCAATAAAGAGTGAGGTGAAAACAGTGTTTCTCCTTCATCTGTCATCTTCTTCCATATTCTGCTCTGTAGTTGTAGTTTCCCTGATGACCCGTCATAAACCTCCTGTGTGGTGCTGACCTGTCATATTATTGAGACTTCAGCATCTATCTCCAATTATACTTGACAAGCTTTTTTCTGTCCAGTGATGTGGGTTTTGGTTTTTTGGTTTTTTTGGGTTTTTTTGAGGGGTTTACATTCATGCTGTAAATGAAGTGAAGGAGACTAATTCACCCAGTATATAGGAAGATCACATGAAATCTGGTGCTAAATTATTTGCAGGCAATCTGGTTTGGGTGTCTGTTACAGACAGAAGAAGCTAAGCCTGTTCTGAAATTCTTTTGTTCAATTTAGATGCTTAGTATAAATTCTAATATACATTGTATGTTGTAAACAAGAATTTTCTCCTATTCATTTCACAAGTCATAGTCAAATAAATTTACAATGTGATAAAAAGCAATACACTGTAAGGAATTGGAAATTTTTTTTGTGTAACCAGTAAAAAAAATTGAAAATGAAACTTATGTTCTGAAACATACTGAATAAAAATTGCAACATATTCATTTATGTGACGTCAACTGTAAAACACATTGAAATTTTTCATTCAGATTACATAGTTTCAAATCACATAGTTTGTTTGCCTTAAAAAAAAAACTCCTATTCCACACATCTGATTATTCAGGTTGTACTTTCCTAAACTAGTGTGATTTACATTTGAATGAAGTTTCCAATTTTACTGAGTGACATGGAATCTAATTAGATTCTGTAGGAGACGAGTGTCAATTATAAAAAGTAAGGTTCTGGAAAATTAGCCTAAATAAAATTTTACTGAACAGAACATGCAATTACAATATACATCAGAGTGCTTCCATTATTACTTGTAGATTATTATTATTTTATTTCATTTTCTCATGAAGAAATGAAGAGTCAGCATCTGGGCTATCAGCAGTAACATTGATGACATTAGAGCAACTCCTTATAAGGTGCAATATGGTGCCCAGTTTTAGTGGTATCAAATCTGAAAAATCCTTCTGCAAAGGCTTATTATTAATGGAACCTGAAATATACAGGATTTGATCCATAAAGTTAATATGTAATATGCACAATACTGTTGTGCGTGTCTGCTACAGACTGCTTGATTGGGAAGAAGTAAATAAGACCTTCTTATTTACAAATGGAACAAGTCTCACAGTTGTAAGTAGCAGTTCTCATGGAGGACTTGGATCTCCCCAGTACATGCTAGAAGGACAACACAACAAGGCAGCAGTAACACAGGAGGTTTCTGGTGTGTATTGGTGGCACCTCCCTAACAGAGGTGACAGAGATGAAGAGGGGATATGCTCTACTGAATACAATACTCACAAACAAAGAAATGTTCAGAATGTATAGCTGAGAGCTGCAGGGACCTTGGCTGCAGTGACCACGGACTAGTGGAGTCAGGATCCAGAGAGGAAAGATCAAGGCAAAAAGCAGTATCACAACTGTGGACTTCTTTAGAGATTTTGGCCTTTTCAGAGATCTGCTTAAAGAATCCCACGGGATATGTTTCTGGAGAGAAAAGGAGTCCAGAAGAGTTGGTTGATTTTTAAGGGTCATCTCCTCCAAGATCAAGAATGACCCATCTTGAAGTCTGCGCATTTGAACAATTTGCTGCTGACATGTCAAATATAAAGGAGTGCATGACATATGTTAAAGTGGTCGCGTGATCTACAAGGGGCATAAACATATTGTCTTATGCGAGAGCTGGAAAAAAGGACATGTCACTACTATCTTCAAAGAGGGTTAAGACAGAAAATTCTGGGAGCCACAGGCTGATCATGTCAATCTCTGGGGAGAAGAGGGAGGAAATATTCCTGGTAACCATTTCCAGATATATGAAGGATAGGACGCTGACTGGAGAAGTCAGCAAAAATTTATGAAGGGTAAATCATGGTCAACCAACCTAAAAGCCTTCTGTAATTAGGTAACTGGCTTGATACATAATGAAAGAACAACAGACATTTTTTTCTTGATTTTAGTATGGCTTTCAACAATCTCCCATAACATCCTCATTGACAAATTGATGAGGTATGGAACAGATAATTGAACAGGAAAGTGAATTGAAAATTAGCTAAATTGTGAGGCTCAGAGGTTTGTAATCACTACCAAAAAGTCCTTGATCAGCTGGAGAAATGGGATAACTCAAATCTAACAAACTTCTGCAAAGCAGCATGTCAAGACCTGCACTTGGTAAGAAATAATCTTATGTGGCAGTAAACACTAGGGATGGACTAGCTGGACAGTAGCTTTTCAGAAAAGGACCTGGGAGCCCTAATGAACAGTAAATCAACCATATGCTCATGGTTTCTTTTCTTTCTGAAAAAAAGGCAAAACAAAATGAAAGAAAAAAACCAAAACAAAAATCCAAAATCCAAAACCAACCAGTGTGCCTTCATGGTAAAAAAATGGCCAAGAGTATCCTGCATTAGGTTGCATTAGGAAGAGCATTCCCATCAAATTATTAATGTGCAAAAGTGTATTACAGTCTTATTTCATGCATCTAGCACCTCCCTGGGCAACCTGTTCCAGTGTTTTACCATCATCATTATTTCTTCCTTACGTAAAAATTTCTTCTATATATCTAATCTAAATCAGCCCTTCTTCAGTTTAAAACCATTACTCTTTGTCCAAACTCAACAGGCCTTGCTAAAAGGTTTGGCCTCATCTTTTTTGTAGGTCTCCTTTAAATATTAAAAGGCCCTGTAAAAGGTCTCCCTTGAGCCCTGTCTTTTCCAGGCTGAACAACCTCAAGTGTCTCAGCCTTTTCTTAGAGGTACTTCATCCTGTCTATCATCTGCCCACCTCTGGATTTGCTCCAACAGGTCCATGTCCTTCCTGTGCTGAGGACCCCAGTGCAGCACTCCACATGGGATCTCATCAGAGCAAGGTAGAGGGGCAAAGCCACTTTCTTTTCCACACTTCTTTTGGTGCAGCCAGGGATACAATTGGCTTTCTGGGCTGCAAGTGCACATTTTTGGCTCAAGTCCAGCCCCACATCTACCGGTACTCTCAAGCCTTTCTTTGAAGGGCTGCCCTCAATCTGTTCATTTCCACTTTCAAAATAAGTGCTACATGTCAGTATTTTCTCTGTTCCTTATTTGAGTGATGCCACCATGAGACTGCTATCAGCTTCTAAAGGCCATGGTGACTGGGGAATGTTTCTGGTGACTGGAAAAGTCACATCCAACTTGAAGGAGAGGAGAAGGACCAAAGAAATGTCCTTTGTTGGCCTCACATCAGTCCCTATGAAGTCTGTCCATCAAAATACTCTTTGAATTTATTTCTAAGTAAATGAAGTGCAAAATGTACCTGGGAACCAGACAAAAGGCATTTAACAAGGGCTATCTAACATGGCCAGCCTGACTGTTTACTATTGTAAAATGACAGGATCTGTAGTCAACAGGACATCAGGGGATGTCATTTACTTTGACTTCAGCAAGTCTTTGGTATGGTTTTATGTAGAATGAGATGAGATATGGGCATGATAAGGTGTTGAAAATTCGACTACATTTTCAGGCTCCAAGGGTTATGATCAACAATTCTAAGTCCAAGTTTCAGACATTTACTAGTATCTGTTGTCCTCAAGAGTCAATACTAGGTCAATATAGAGATACTTCAGTATCTTTATTTTACACGGATCTATCTATTTATGAAGACATCTACATATACAGTTATTGATATCAACTATCTCTCTCACTATCTCTTGCTATATATGTCTCCTCCATGAAATTGCTGAAAGCACACTCTGGACTTTTATCCATGTAGCAGACACAAATATATGTCCACAGATATAGATACACCTTTATAAATAGACATAGATACAGCAGTCAGCAAAGTGCCCTGGCTGCAAAGGAACCTGACTGTGTACTGTGACATATGTGTATTTATGTGGTGTCGTCTCTATGTGACACTTGGGAGATCTCATCTGGAGTTTTGTGTCCAAGTCTGGGCTTAACCAGTACAAAAAATACATCAACATACTGGAATGAGCCCAACAAATGACCAGTGAGATTGTTTTGTTCTGGAGTAAAGTGAGGAGAAAGCCTGGAGCAAAGCCTGAGAGAGCTGGTTCCTTCATCCTGGAGATGAGACAAGACTAGAGGGGCTCTAACAAGGGATGCCTATGGGAACAGTGTAGAAAAATTGAAACAGAATCTTCTTGAAGATGCATAACAATATGGTGAACAAAAGAAAACTCATTTCAGGAAAATCTCCATCTGTATGTAAGAGCAAAAAGATCTTAACTCTGAGGACAATTGAACAGTGGGGTAGGCTGCCCAAAGAAGTGAAGGAATTTTTCTTGTTGAAAATATTAATGACTCAGCCACACAAGGCTAATCTAACTTATGGTCCCCCTCTCAACAGAGAGGTGAAACTGGTGTTATCCAGAAGTTCCCTTCCAAAGTAGACTCACATAAAAGACACAGGATTCTGAGATGAAATATGAGAAATTTCTCTTAAAAATATAAAAGAAAATTTTTCTCTATAAGACTGATTAAATACTGGCAAAAATGTCCATAGAGTCTGTGAGATGCATACAAAACTCAACTGGACAACAACCTAAGAAGGAGCTCTAACAGGACCTAGTTCAATGGGAAGGTTGGACTAAATTACTTCCAGAGCCCTCCTAACTTAAATTGTCTTGTGATTCTGATGTTCCTCACATGATGACCACTTATTGTGTTAGTTCCTCTCTGACTTTCCATATTCAGGTTGAAACCAGGCCTATAGAATTTTCTGGACTTTTACACTATATCTATAGCTGTTCATTCCAAGGATGTATGAAATAGAAAGGTGATGTACTTTAGAGGCAAATAAAAATTAATTTGATATTTCTTCTCCATTACATACAAACACTAATGTAAATTGATACAATAATTTGTAATTAATCAGATTATTAAATTAAAAAGTTGAAGACATTTGCTTTCAATCTCTTTCAGTAGAATGTGCCATTAAACTTGACACATCTTGCATTTTGAACATAAATTGCCAAACAAAACAGAATTAATTGCTCAATTCCTTAATAACTTCCTCAAGTCCAAGGTCAATATGCTGCTATGTTTATTCAAATTTTAAAGAATTACATATTCATTGTTGCCTAATGTAAGAGATTCATCATCTTACAATGAAATAGAGAAGGGGAAAGTCAGGTTAAAGTTGAAGCTTTATCTTGTCATCACTTTCAGTTGCTTCCTTTGTAGCCATAGCAGTTTTTTCAGGACCTGCCTCTTTGTGCTTATGCACCACACAGAGTCAAATCAAAAGCAGCAGGATTTTTACACATCATGTTTACAAAGTAGCCCAAACCATAAAGATGTTGTTGCAAAATTGCACTTATAAGTAATAATGAATGTTAAATTATTGCAAAAATAAACTGTTTAACTGGCCTAATATCAGCCTGTCCAAATGCAAGAGACAAACTCAGAATTGTGGTTTTGGGCTTTTTTTCCTCATCCAGACTGTTATATTACAACACCCTGCAGACAGTAAACCCTTTCTTGCTGTGACAAGTTATTGATCTTGTTTTCCTCTGAGAACCCTAACAAGTCAAACTGCAGCCTCCTGAAAGATATAGCTGCAGCTGTACTTTGAAAGGATTTTAGAGAAGAAATTTGTCTCCAGTGTTCAGCAGAAAAATGAAATTACATTAGTATAAAAGTGTGCCGTTCTCTCTGGGAAGAGTAAGGATTGTCTAAATCTTAGCAAGCCTATTCAGTCCGTCAGTGGTGATAGCAGCTACTCTTATTCCAAGGGTAATCCTGACATTTTATCCTAAATTCTGAGAAAGAAGGAGAAGGTAAAGAAACAGTGAGAAATTATTTGATTCTGTCAAGGTGAGACAGACTCCTGGTCTAATAGAAAGTTAAAATTACTCTGAATGCTGCTATGGCCCCTCTTTATTCCCTCAGATCACAATCAACTGTAATCAGCGGAGAGAATGTGATAGTATAGTGTAAATGTGATATTAACAGTGAAAGGGAAATTTTATTTGAGCTTCAAGTTGCCTTTTTGGCTGTTAAAAACCTCATAATCCTTGTAGGTAAATTATATAAAAGAACAGTCAAGATGTATTGGCTTTTAAAACTGCTAGTAGGTTATAATTTTCAGTCTACATGTAAAGTCTTAAAACTTAGAATAACTGACTTATCTCTATTTAATCATTACAGTAGCAAATAAACAATTATTTTTGCAAATCTGGTGCCAGTGTTCAGCTAAGCATACATATGCTTTGCACAGTTTCTGTCAGATTTTAATTTGTGAGATTAAAGTTCTAATGTTCTGTTGTTATTATTACTATTATTACAGAGTTACATATTGTCTTGTCTCTACAATGTACTAAAAACATATTTGTAGGTCTTGGAACATTATCAGGTGAGAAAAGGTCCATCTATGAAGCAAAAAGGACCCCAACTATTATAAATATCTCACAGTTCCTTTTGTGACAGCATGCCAGAGATTGATGATACAAGCATTTAGAAAGCTTGATATATAGAGATCACAGAAAAGACTGTGAAACAAATATTCTTCACACAATCAACTAAAAAATATCCTCGACTTGCCTCTACCTGACTGAACTCAATGATTTTGAAGGCATTGCCACAGTGAAGAATCTCAAGGAAGGATCTGAGGCAGGATAACAAACTTGTGTTTTGCATCTCTAAGAGGCACTGGAGGTGAAAATGCTTAGTACTCTCTGGCAGGGAAACCTTCTGCTGTCTTTTAAGGCTGAAGAGGACCTATTTACAAGGGCTTGTATTGATAGGACAAGGGGAAATGGCTGTAAGTGAAGGTAGGTTTAGGTTAAATATTAGGAAAAAGCTCTTTACTGTAAGGATGTTGAGACACTGGAGCAGGATGTCCAGAGAAGTTGTGGATGCCCCAACCCTGGAAGTGTTCCAGACCAGGTTGAACAGGACTTTGAGCAACCTAGTCTTATGGAAGGTATCCCTCCTCATGGTGGTGGGTTGGGAACTAGATGTTCACTAAGGTGCCTTCCAACACAATCCATTCTATGATTCTGTGTTTCTACAGACACTGTAATTTTGAGTTTTGGACAGCATTTGACTCTATTAATCCACAGTATGATTCATATTTTCCTGCTAGGAACAGATTACAACAAAACATTTTGTTCTAAAGACTAGTTATGTAGACTATCTCTGCTATAGATACAAAAAACTCTAAAATATTATTTTGTTCACTCAAGTTTCTGGGTTATTTGTTCTTATAGTCAAGTGACTGTTTCCAGAATTATTGTTTTCCTAAAAATATGATAAGCCTAAGAAAAGAAATAGAAGAATAAATATATTTTTAGAGAGAAAAGGAATTTTTATTCTTACCTAAATTGGTAGAAAAGTACTCCAAAAATATTTTTGAATATCTTTTGAATTTTTTGCTGTTTTCTAGGAAGCTGAGTGAGATTAGAGGAGACTAGAGCAGTTATTCCACACCCCTGTGTAAGTCAGAACTGTAGTCAGTTAATGTTCTCAAGTCAGTAACAGAGAACTTTTGGGGCATGTGGAGGAGCAAAACTTTTTGTACTAGACAGTATATTCACCTTGCATTTCACTTGAAATTATATTATCAGATTTAGTCTTTTTGGTACACTTCAGAAAAAGAAGGTGTGAGGTTCTAACATGACCAAGAGATCCAGATGTTTAAAAGTACAAACTTTTCTACAAGAACTCATGTCAGGACTGTGAACAAACCAAAGTAGCAGAAATTCTAACCAGTGTGAAAGAGAAGGAGAAAGGGGAAAAATTGCTAGTAATGAAGTAAATATTAAGAAATTACCTTCTGAGATTTTAAATGTGTTTACATTGATGAAATACAAATAAAATAGGTGAGGGAAAAAATGAAACAATGCTGCACCCCACTTCACAAGCATTCCCTTGAATGATAATGCATCTACCATCAAATCACAGAATGTGGAGCTCTGAATGTTAACAATGGGAACAATGTTAACATGAAGAGGAACATTTGTCATTCTGTGAGAATCAGACATTTTATCAGTGCAATAATTAAAGGTACAGAAAAACCCAAAAGAGATTATAAACAGAAAACATTTTTGATAAACTTGAGATTTTATGCTACCAAGAATTCAAAACTTGAGATCAAACTTGACTAGAAGGATGTAATAGACAATTTTATGTTTTTTCCTTGAAATTGCCATTGTGGAACAAGGGAGAACAGCTCTGAAGAACAGGTGTGCATAATAATATGCTTGTCAGCATACACAACAAACAAATGGAAGAAACAGTAATGATGCAAGGGGTCTTACAAATCAATCAATCAAATCAAGTCATCCTGCAGAGAAATTACATGTTCTTTACATTTTTAATTCTTAAAATTTCTGAAGACAAACAAAAGCAATTGAAACCAAGGACGATATCAATTTGAAAAAAGGAAACATTTTCATGCATGTAGGGAGTCTGAAAAATATATGGAAAGATGTAAAGGTATGGCAGAACAATAAAGGAAGAGTAGAGATTAATTTTGTTGGTTAAACAGGAACAGGCATACTGAAAAAAATTGAAGAAAAAGGTCAAAGATTATTATATTTGAATGAAGCATCTGGTATAGAGCTTTGAAAGAGGTGATAATTCATTATTCATTTAGTCATTCCAGATAGCAGTTTGAAACTAATTTATTGACACAGATGTGTCCAGTAGCTGATAATTGCATTCATGTATTTTGTGTTGTTTTCCAATAACTTTACCCAGCAACTGTCAATCTAGTACATTACTCATACACAATTTTTATTAGACACAGATTTTGCAGTGAGTTTTTTGTGAGTAACAGAAGACATGTCTGAAAAACTGTGGAAGTTTGAAAAGGATTGATTTTTGGCCATAACAAGCAGTCTGTGCTATCAGCAATCCAAAAATCAGAGGAGCTGAAAAAGATGCACAACTAACCAGATAGCAACCAAGTAAAAAAAAAAAGAGTCACAGAACTCCTTTTTATTTATTTTGCTTTTGGATCACAACATTTGATACTTCATTTGTGTAATTAATGAATCGTTAGTACAATTCTAAAATCAAAAGCACTTAAGCACTTACAAAAGTGGGGGTTTGCTTGTTTTCTTGTTTGTTTGTTTCTTTTTTTTTATATTCATGCTTATATATCCAGTAGACTGAACAACTGGAGGCAGAAATAAAAGGAATTCTGTTAGGATAAAACAGTGTTGAAATAGCTGATGACACCATGATACACTAACTGAAAAAGAAAGGACAGGTACTTTTATAGACTCTATACTAGAAATTAGATAACAAGCTGGAAAAACTCTCATTTAGGAAACAGGGAAAAAAAACCTCGTTTCCCAATATTTTACAGTTAATAATCAATTATTTAGGCTGGTCGTTTGGTAGAGTTGCTAAACCTGAATATCATGCAAAAATAATAGAATGCTTCCTTTAGGTATATCTACCTTAAGTAATGAAACAGGCACTCTGACTAAGAAATATTGTCATGTAAATGATAGACGTTTTGTTTGCTGCTTAAAACACTTTAATACTAAATATAAAATAAATATTTTGTATATTAAGAAATGTATCCATGTGTATGAATGTCTATACATATTGAGGATTTTATTCACAGAGCTACTTGGTTAGATGAACCAGTTAATAACAATAAATCAATGTCTTGGTCTAATGAACTTAAAACATGTACATTATTTTAATAACTAAACATGTGACCCTTCACATGTAAAAGGCTTGCAGCCTTCTGGCAGCAGAGTTAGACATAGGACGAGATTGGGGTGCAGAAGCACTCAGCTGCTTCCCTCCTGAGCATGAGGAGCCTGTCTGGAGGCTGTGTCTGCACTGCCAGAGCACCTCTGGGCAGCTGCTGTTGCTGGAGGAAGAAGGCCATTAATGAAGTGAGTAGTCTATAAAAAACAGTTCTTATGAAGCAAGAACAGTATCAACAGAACCAGCCAATAAAAAACACAATACCATGTGTTATCCATACTATTTCTCAACTGTCATATTATATAAACTGATACAGAAATTCTGTGCATAAATGAGTTATCAGATGTCAGGACACAGAGGATTTGTTCCTGCTGCCTTTCCAAATTGTGGATCTGTGATCTCTCCTCCAGGCTGAATAAGCCCAGGTCCATCAGCCCCTTCTCACAGTGATCCTCACATATCCCCTCCAGCTTGGAATCTTTCTGCTGGACATGGACCAGCATTTGTTCATTATTTTACCTGTACTGAGGGAGCTTAAAATTTGGACAAAGAATCCAGATAGGATATGAATGTTTAGCAAAGGGGTATAATCCTTCCTCTTGATGCCCTGGCTGTGTCCCTGTGAATGCTGCCCAGGGTACTTTTGGCCATGTCTACAACTGCATGACCACTTTCCTGGGTTTAACTTTATTCCTCATTCTCCACCTCCTTTCCTCCCATGGTGCAGGGGGACAGGAATGGTGTTTGAGGTCAGTAATTTTCCATTGTCTTTGCCTCTCCTTCCTCAGGAACAGCAGTCCTTCCCCTGCTCTAATGTTGGGTGCCTCCCACCAGAGATGCTTCCATAAAATTCAGCAATGTGAATACTTCCCACAGGCTGCAGTTGTTCATGAGCTGCTCCAGTGTGTCTCTCCCTGGGATCAAAAGTCCTGCCAGAAAACCTACTCTGATGTGAGCTCTTCTCTTCATGGTCCTACAGGTCCTGCTGGGAGCCTACTCCTGCATGGGCTTCTGCTGTGTTCACAATCTCCTTTAGGCATCCACTTGCTCCAGTGCAGGGTTCTCCACGGGCTGCAGGAGCATCTCCGCTCCACTGTGGACCTTTATGGGCTGCAGGGGGACAGCCTGTCTGACCATGGTCTTCACTCAAGCTGGAAAGAAACCTTCACTCCAGAACCTGGATCACCTCCTCCACCTCCTTCTTCAATGACCTTGGTGTCTGCAGAGTTATTTCAAGTTTTCTGACTCTCTTCTCCGGCTACCATTTGCTTCTGCAAATTACCCTGTTTTCCTTCTAAAATGTGCTGTCACAGAGCTGTTACTACTTTCACTGATGGGCTCCACCTTGACCAGCAGCAGATCTGTCTTGGAGATGGCTGATGTCGACTCTATCAGGCAAACAGGAATCTTCTAGCTTCTCCTTCATCATGATCTTCTCAAGTGTAAATTTTCGTGTCCTGATACTATGTTTCTTTGAAATCTGTTGTGGCTTGCTTAATCCTAGTGTCAAGATCGCAGTAATTTATCATCTGCTGTCTCTCTCTCCCCCTCTGTCTCATATATATATTAGTAGAAAATATATGCAACTATGGATAGATTCTTTATAACAATGATTTAAAACTGAAAAATCACGATTTTCATTTCAATAGTACTCAACATGGCCCTGCACTTGTAATGGCACAATTCAATCAAATTATGATCCAAACTCCACAGGAACATTTAAAGTTTCTCAAGTACAATTATCTGGTGCCTCTACAATTGCCTGTATTTTTCAGGCACCTGAATTTCTTCTAATAATCACTTTGCTTATTTTTCTGTAGTGTATTACCCAGCAGTGGAAAAACATATCTAACTTTGACTAATATTACTGGAATTTTTAAAAAGAATCCTCCTTTTCTTTAAAAACTGTTCTCTAAAAAGTCTTTATCAGAATAATGAGTGCAGGCTTTTTTTTTTTTTCTGCTGATATTTCTTCAGTAATGTTCCATCATTCCTCACTGCTTCCACATTGCTTTAAATTTATTCTTAGAATAATGTCTCTTCATCTACATTTTCTCCAAATGTCTTGTAGATCCCAACACTGCAAGCTTGCAGTGTGACAAAGCTATACTCTTGAGCCGTAGCTGATGAACAGATGGGCAGAGAAGAGATGATTTCTCTGACTTCTCTCACAATCTCCAGAGATACTCCCTCCTGACTTCCTTCTGCTATTTCTCCTTCTCTGCGGATGGAAGTGTCACTCAGCGATACCACATACAATTGCTGTGAAGACACCAAGTTCTAAATAGTCTGAGCTCAGAAGACAAAGACAGAATAGTAAGCAGTACCTAGAAGCCTGCATATAAGTAAAGATTACAAACCAAAGTGGAAAGGTTAGCTTAAATTTCACATAGATTATACCCATGATCCAGGAGATGTGTTCTCAACAGAGATATGTTCCCCTGAGCAATCTTTAGTTGAGATATTTTGGTCAACTATAGATTAAAAATAGGATGCCTTGAGTCACTCATCCAAAGCTAGGAATCTAGGCAGGTTTTCCCAGCACAAACTGAAATCTCTCTATAGTTTGTGATACATAATTAGAATTAAGGAATTCCTAAACTCAGGGATTTTTACCTGTTTAAATAGAAAATAGACTAATGACTTATGAGAAGTCACTCAGCAGAGAGTAAAAGGTCATTTGAATGGAGTAGCTTAGAACTAGGTTGCAAAACCTCAACAAGTTCCTGTGGGACACAAAGTTTCACTGGAATAATGAAGAAAGTTTTTGTTGTTCCACATAAGTCTGCTTCAATGCTCTCTGTTCATGAATAAAAATGTAGGTGGTGTAACAGTTGTTCTTTGTTCATTGGTTTCATACATACAGAAGAAAAAGAACCCAAAACAAGCCAGAAACAAAAGAAAAAACTCCACCTCCTCTCCACAACAGAAAAAGAAGATAAATAACAAAAGACGGTGGAATCTGGAATGCTTGGAATCAGAAGAAATGTTTTCTCTTTTTTGAGAACATATCACTGAATATATGCATGGTAACCATAATGAATTTGTGAATAATATGTAAGTTTTGAAACTTTTTCTTTTGTTACAAATGTAATGATTCTATTTTATCTCATGCACTGTTTGGAATTAAGCATTGAAGACAACACCGTGCAGAGAATTTTTTCTGAGAACTTTTAGAAATAAATGACCATTTGAAATGGATGCTAAATGGCAGGCTTGAATGCAAACAAAAATTAAGAAATTATCTTGGATTCAGGAGATATTACATAGCTATACATGCATATTCCACCAGGAATAGTTCCAAGATACCTTTTTGTGTGTGTATTTTTGTTACCATAGTAACAATATTACTTTTTTTAACAAGAAAATGTTGAAAACTTCTACATTGGCTTGAATGGCCAGACTCCTCAGAGACAATTTCTAAATTGAAATATCCCCTCTAAAAAGTGTTTTGTGGTCCTTCTATGAAACATTTTTGGTAATTTTATTTTACAGACTTTATTTTAATTGTATAGATTTTTTTGTTGTTCAATCATGTTTTAAATCCG
>VZSJ01002480.1:2627315-2672902 GCA_013398405.1 Pheucticus melanocephalus
TGTTGCTAGAACACAAACTGTGTTGCATTGGATTAGACTGCTTAATAGAAAATCTGAAAATAAACAAAAGGAAAAAATTAAACCAACTGTTGATATTTGTGTAATAGATCTCAATTTGGTTCCAGTTCTGAGGCTTGTGCACATATATATTCTGGTCTGATATCTTTCCAAAAAGAAATATAATAAAAATCAAGACTCATAATTTCCTACAAAGAGAAAATGTGGAGTGGCTGTGTTGGATAAATTTAAAAAACAATTGACTTCTATATAACTTTTCCTGGCCTATTGTGTTCTTGCTGACAAATCCTTGCTACTTCCTTTAACTTTTTAATTTAGCACAAAACATTAACAGTTCCCCTGTCTCCACGGAATCTTGCATTTCAGTTAGTTGTGACATGTCACTGATCCTTGCTACTTTCAGTAATCCCTCTCTTTTACCTGACATCCTGCTTCTTTCCATGTTTCTTTCAGTGCTGTCTTCTCTCTGCCATATCCTGCAAGGTCTAGGAACATTTCTTGTCCTGCATTTGCTCAGTTGTTAGCAAGCAAAGCAAAAATATCTCCGTCTCCAGAGAATTCCCCCAGAGTAGCAATTGTATTGTAAGGAACAGCATGAAGATGAAAACAGATCAACCTTACAGAATTTCACACTCCTATACATCTGACCAGAGGCATATGTTCACTCAACTTGAACGTCACTATTTGCACAAGTTCATGTAGAAGTCATGAACATAACTCTGCTCCAACGAGGACAAGAAAGAATTTTCCAGATCAGCTTGCTGAAACTTCAGCCATCCCCTCTCACTGTCTATAAGCCTCTCCTTACATCATCCCTCCTTGTATGTTATTCCTGCTGTACCTGATTATTTTCTTAAGTTCCTGAACTGAACATATTGTTTATATGGTTTGCTCCTCAGCAAGTTGGTTGATGACACAAAGCTGGGAGGAGAGATGGGCAGAGCTCGACTATCTGGACTTAAACAAAGGCAATTGCAGGGTCCTGAACCTGGAGTAGAATAAATCTGTACAGCAACACAGGCTAGGCGAAGGCATGCGCTGGAAAAGTGCTTGGCAGAGAAAAACCTGGGGTTCTGGGAGACAACAAGTTATCCATGAGCCTTCTTGTGGCCAAGAAGGTCAAAGGTACCCTGGGGTACATTGGGAAGAACATTGTTGCCAGCAAGGGAAGTGCTCCTCTGCTCAGCCCTGATGAGGCCACATCTGGAGTCACCTGTCCAGTTGTGGGCTCTGCAGTACAAGAGAGACATGAGGTTCCTGGAATTGGTCCAGTGGAGGGCTGTGAAGATGACAGCTCTCCACTGGACCAATGTTCCAGTTCAAGATGACAGCCCTCCACTGGAATCATGTTCCAGTTCAAGGGACTGGAACATCTGTTTTATGAGGAACCAGTGAGAGAACTGTGCCTGTTCAGCCTTGAGAAGAGACAGCTGGAAAGGGACCATCACTGGAAGTATCTGAAGGAAGAGTGTCACACCAGATTAGGGAACTGGGTGTGTTTAGTCTAGACAAGAGCAGACTGAGAGGGGACCTCATCAATATGTATAAATATCACAAAGATGTTTGTCAAGCAAAGGGTGCCAGACTCTTTTCAGTTGTGCCCAGTGATGGGACAAGGAGTAAGGTCCATAAACTAAAATACAAAATGTTCCACCCAAACATCAGGAAGAACTTCTTTACATTGAGGGTGGAAGAACAGTGGAACAGACTGCCTAAGCAGATTGTGGAATCTCCCTTTCTGGAGACATTCAAAACTAACTTGGACATGCTCTATGTAATCTGCTTAAGCTGGCCCGGCTTTGGCAGAGGGGTTGGACTAGATGATCTCCAGAGGTCCCTTCCAACCCAAACTAATCTGTGATCCTGTGACTCTGCAAAGAGGATGTAGCCAAACTCTTCTTGGTGGTGCCAAGCAGTAGAACAAGAGGCACATGCAGGCAGAAACTGATGCACAGGAAGTTCCACCTGATATGAAGAACTTCACTCTACATGTGACAGAGCACTGGAACAGATTTCCCAGAAAGGTTGTGAACTCTGTCATGAATTATCACTGTTGTACAGTGTTGCTTTAAGACAGTGAAGAATTGTTGAGGCAGGTTGAGAAAAACCTGAGCTAAGCCCATTGCTGATCTTGTACCTGCTTGAGCAAGGGCTGACTAGTGAATGGTGTCTGGGGTGAAGCAGAAGCCTCAGAACCCAATGTTGTTTCAGTGAGGCACAGAAGAGAGCCCATACACCTGTACCAGCCATTAGACTCACTCCCTGCACTGTGCTAAAAAAGCCTTGCTAAAAATCTGGTTTCTTAAGGCAAAAAGAAAGTACACCAAGACTCTCCAGTGAAGGTCAAACAGCCTTTACTGCTGCTTCTGTGCATGAGGAAAGACCAAAGTGTTTATTGCACATCTTATGAACTATAAATTCTCACCAAAAGTAACTAAGACCCTCATTAAGTCCCATTGACATATTAACTTATTCATTCCTCAGGATGCAAACGAGGGAGAATGTGGGACCTGTAATTAATTTGTGACTAAAATCACCAAACCTCATCTAGAATATTCAGTTGTTTCATCCCACTGGGATGGACCAAAATTAATTTATAAAAGTAGAGCTTTGGGGCAGAAGGGGCTGGAGAGGAAAAGCATTTCTGTCTGCTTGGAATCAGCTGATGGACTATATCTCTTCTTCTCTCCCAACAGTTTCTCCTGAAGCCTTCAGGGAACTTAATGCCTTCCACTGTGTTGAAGAACACCTGGGAATACTTATTTACATATGTATGTATAAATATCTCACTCCTAGATATGTCTTATTATACCTTCTGTCACAACATGTGTAACACTGTAGTTAGTGCATTTATCATGGGCAATCCTGAACCTGCTTTCCTATTTTTTCAATAAGCTGTATTAATCATGAATCTGAACTGTTCAAGTTCTTATTGAATGTGATCAGACCTGATTGATAAATTGCATTATTTGTGCATCTGTGCTCACACAAAGTCCTTTGAACATGACCACATTTATAGAGGTGAATTGGGTATAATCAGGAATTAAACCAGGCCACACTCAGCTCCTCTGATCTCTGGGGACCTGCTGGAATACATGTGGCTTTATTTTCTGCTAAATTCCTATAAACTTAATGCAACAGTCTCTCTCAGTGGAGATATTCAAAGGCCATCTGTACACAGTCCTGAGTAACATGCTCTAGGGAATTCTGCTTGGCCAGAGAGGCGGGGCTAGAAAACTTTCAGTGGTCTTTTCCAACCTTAACCATCGTGGTATTCTGTGAATTGTACTAAAAGGAAGTAACAAGATTAAAGTGAACAACAAATAAAGACCTCATCCCAACCATTTAAAAAAGCAAACTTCTTAGTTGCAACTGATGAATCATTAGCATTATTAGTTATAAGGAAAAAAAAACCATTAAAAAGCCATCTTACCAAATAGTTACAGTTAAAGAATGGTAGTACTGTGGAAACACTGGAGGAGAGTAAAATCTGTCTGTAGCAGGATAGACAGGCATACTGTGTAGAACCCAGCTGCATGTGGAAAGGTTTTAGTTCAGGTAGCCCACAAGAGACAATAATCTTCTTTCTGAGAGAAAAGTGGGAGGACTGTGATAGAAAGAGAAAATTAAGTTTTATTGCTGAGGATATGACTTAAGTGTGTTGTGCTCTTAAGGCTGCAAGGCACGGCAAAGATTGTTTTTGTATTGTGATGCCTTTTCTCTGCTGCCTATTGAAGTCCATATTCTCACTCATTGTATGTGCGACATGTGCTACCACATTTTAAATGAGTAGTATTCATGTGCTGTAAATCTATGCTCTAGCCCATCTACAGGAGGAACATGGCTGTGGCTATGCATGTTATAAAATGAACAGTAGAATGAAACTCAAAAAGAAAATAGATCAAAAAACCTTTTATTATGGTACAAAGGTGCAGGACTGATTACATCTCAGCTAATGCAAATATTCTCCTGGAATATTTTATTTTTCTAAGACATAAAAAAGCAGAAAAAATTAAATGCAGAAAATCATAAAATTATTTTCATAGACTAAAATTGTCAGTTAAATAAAAAAAGTTACATGGTCATGCTTATTCTAAATGAGCTACACAAACTGCACAGGCAAGTCACTTTTTTGTTAGACATAGGGGAAGACAACATCAGATGAAAGTGTATCAGGCTGGAAGTGATGCTATTAACCAGAAAGAGAAAACATAAACACATGAAAAATATCACACAACTACTCTGTGTAAACTCTCTGAATCACTGGTACATCACTGAAATAATGAATACAATTTCTTGAGATATTACAACAGCATCTCTAGAGTATCTCAATGCCATTTATCCAATACAATCTAGGCACAAAATCCCATGACATTCTGAAACACAAATAATTCCCATCCTGGGTAGTTGAGTCCAGGTGAGTTACAGCAGTTCAGATGAGCTGAACTAGTATGAAAAGCAATTGCACTTGAAGCCCATACACGATGAACATTACATGGCCCCCTATGCTGGTTTTATTGGTCTTCATAAAGAGTCCACACTGATTTCAAATAATAATACTGTTCTTATGCCACAATTTGTTATTAATAAATGATTTTTAAAGCATTTTACCTAAATTTAGTTTCTGTATTATCATTTTAAAGTCATTTTAAGAGTACTTCTGTGACATAATATTTTGGGGTTTTTAAACCTATAAGAATAAGAAATTTAGTTGTTCGCTGATAATTTTTTGCTTATCGGGTCACTTGTCAATCTTACCTTTATTTTCTAAGCTCTTGATGAAATAGCAATGACTATTTTTTTTAGTATTTATTCATTCTGTTTTCTGTCTAAATTGAAAGCTTTTTCTTGCTATTAATCACCACTTACAGGTTGGGAGGTTTTTTCACTGCTCTTACAAAGCAATAACTCACACTTTGAGATCAATGGGACTACTCGTGTGAGCAATTGCATCCCAGTTGGGAGTAAATCTGCACCATTTATTTCTTAAAGTGCAATAGAAGTCATAAACAGTGCTTTTGCTCTCCACAAAATTTGTTTCATTGGAGAAGTCAAAAGCTACAGTGTAAACAGGAATTAGCCATTTCATCACTCTTAAATCCAAACTATTCTCAGAGCAGAGAAAGGCTGTACAATGAATTATGAGAACATGCTTCCTTTGTGCACTGTGTCCTCTTCTACTGTCAATGTCTAAAACAAAATTGGGAGTGCACTTTTTGGTCTTGTACTGTTCTATTAAATTTAATGGAATGTTAAAATTTATTCTGTTCATTGGAATCAGCAGAGGGCTTTCTCTCTGCATACCTTGTAAAATTCACAAAGTGAATTTGATGGATAGCAGGCTAATATTAGTAATGTGATGAATGGAAAAGTGACATGAAAAAATACAGAACTACAGACAGAAGGAGTTAAAGGAATAGTTTTCCTTAATTTTTCTGTAAGAACTATAATGTTGCACAAGACAACTATCATTAAAAATGGAAGGTACTTTCTGAGAGTGTAATAAAATAACCATTTACAACTGCAGTAAGGATATATAAACAGTTTCCTGGGCAGTTTTATAATATAATCACAATTGAGTGATTAAAATATTATTTGAAACTGTAGTTATTCAGGTTGAAGAGGAATAATTTCCAATGGGAGCCACCTGTATCAAAAGGCTAGTAGGATGTAAAGAAGCAAAATGAGCCTAAATGATGATGAGTATATGCGTGTGATAAATCTTCAGTCTTCATATCTATACTCCAACAGACTGGAGTTTGAGAGAGGACAACCTAATTTTTATAAGTATACAAGGGAATAACAGTGAAAAGGTTACAGGAAAATAAGAATTTGAGTAAACTGGGCTGTGAGTTAAGGAGAAAATTGAATAATTTGCATCTAGGAAAGTGAGTATGCACTCTGGAAGGAGAACAGTGGTGTCTGGTGGTGGCGTCTGGTGTCTGCATAGACACCCAGAATTTGGCAGTCAAATGCTGTACTGAGATTGGTGCTGTAAGACATACAAGGCTGAAAAGTAGACTGGAAATCAGAAGAGGAGTTTCAGAACAGTCATTCTCTAGGTGCAATGGTGTAAGAAAATCTAAGCAGTTTTAAGAAAACACTCTGTGAAAAAGTGTTATATGAGGGAGTTGTATTACAGTCAAAAAACTCACTATGATTTAAAGCAGCTGCACAATGTATATAGACCTAAAGCATTGGCCAGTTAAAATCTTTACAGAAAAAAAATAGGTTTTATTAGTCCAGCTACAACACTAGTGTCATAGTCTAAAATAATTTTCTGCCCATTTTCCTTGGAGGGAAACTGTGTGGGTTGATCAAGTCTTTCAGGGAACTGTGTGGGTTATTCAAGTCCTGAGCTCTTCTTGAACAGCTTCTTGTTGGTGCTGGTGATCCCTTCCTTCTTTGTCTGCTTCTGCTTTTATTTACACATTTTCTTAATACTTTCTTCTTCCCTGGTTGCTACCTTAAAGTTTGAAAGTAGGACACTAACCTTCCCAGACTGGACATAAAACGATAGCATTTGTTGTACAATAACTACTGAGGTTTATCAGACCTTCAAAATATACATGGTAGTCACAGAGTAACATAAAAGCAAGTTAAGTGATAACAAGTTTGTGATTAGTCAGCTGTTATCACGGCCAAAACAAGGAAAAACCTCTGCAGCCCAGGACAGGGCAAGACAAACCTTAAAACCCCAGAGTATAGGTTTAATACAAATACTATGGTCTGAAGCCAAAACCATTTTCCTTGCAGTAATAGAAGACTGAATTCCCTGTATGAAACAGGTGGATCTAGCTTTATCCTTACGCATGGAGACACATCTGGTTCACCAACATAAATGAAATATTTGTATTTTGTGAGATATAGAGTGTTGTATGTGTGAGAAATAATGAACAAAACTGCTTCAATTCTCTATGTTGAACATATGTATTTATACATGCAATCGTTTTTAGCCCTTCTTTGTCCCATCACCATAATAAAAACCAAAATTTTAGTTTGCTGGTTATAGAAGGTGCAATTGTCCACTTTCATAAATAGAGAAAACCTTGAAAAATACACACACTAAGAAGACTAACACACAAGGTTTTAATTCCTCTGAAGGTATGTGTATCTGCTTGTATCATAAGAATTTCTACACTTTATCAAAAGTCCATCTAATGACATCCTTTCTTCAAGAGTAGGCAACACTTTCATGTTTTCAGTAAACACCACTCTGTTTCTTTCTCTGTCTGTGTAGATTCAGCCTTTATTTTAGAAATACCACAACCTTTCCTAACAGAAGGATGCAGAGGAAAATTCTGTACATTATCTCTGAGAAAAGAACTGAAGCATTAGAAAATAAAATGTCTGATAGGCATTTGTTTTGATTCTGTCCCTAGCAAAAAGTGGTTGTATGTGGTGTCTAAAAGCTAAAGAAATGCAGAAGTCTCATTGTATTCCAATTTCAGATAAAGCCACATCTCAAAATAACATGTGTGACACAGACAGCATCCGAGAAACATTTCAAAGGAAGCTTCAAAACCTTATCACTTTAAAATTGGATGACCAGTTTTAGTTGATTCTGCAGAGTTTGTTGCACTTTGGGTAAGAGCATTTTCTATTTCATATTTTGGAAGAGATTAAAATAAATAGTCTGAATTAAAACCAGGAATATTGAATGAACAAGTGATGATTTAAAAGCTGAGGCTTTTTGCCATTCTCTTATGCATTTCTAAGGCATTCCATGCCAATATAGAATAAAAAGGAAACAACATAGGATAAAAAGGAAATAACATAAAAATAAAACAGCTTTTTAGATTCAGATAGTTTAAAATAATTGCAGCAAGAAATAGTTAGTATTTCAAATATTTCTGCTAATGTGTGTAGGATTTGTATTATTATTTTTGATTTTAAGAAGGTTATCATCAACAAATGCAAAATTTTCAAACTAAGGAATCATCTCCAGTATGAATTGTTCCGAGTGAGTCAGTCCCTGGAAACACATCATACTGTAGTGCTAGGTAAATTGTCACCAGAGAATGCCAGAGATTGAATCAATATGGCAAATATGTTAAGTTTTTCAAATGCTGAAAAGTATATTGAAGAAGGGTAATAAAAGCATTCTTATTTTCTGAGGAGCTCCAGAAAGTTTTGTTCATCCTCTACAAAATATCAAAATGTGATGAAGAATAAATGTAGTCTCTTGAGAGATTTAAACAAGAAAAACTGCCTGTCAATCTTATTTGAGAAAAGTGTACTGGAAATGGGAGGAATTAGGAATATTTATAATACAGGTCTTTCTAAAGTTACTGTTTAAGAAGCTAGTGCCTAAATGAAGACAGATCTCTAAACATTTCAAGGGAGAAACTTCTGCAAAGATACATAAAAAATGTCAAACCTGAGGAAAAGAGAGGGAAAGACAGAAAAAGAGAAAAGAAGAATTTGCTGGACAAAAATTAGGGATGTAATATTTTTTGGATAATACTAATTTATTAAACATTTATTCTTTCTGTGTTTCTCTTTCTTCTCACTTTTTTCTGCTCTTCAGAATTTCTTGAATATGACAAGTCTGGTAGCACCAAAGCTTTTTTTTTCTGTTGTAAAATAACATGGGCAGAACAAAGAGAAAAATAAACTGCAATTAAGGATTGATGGCAAAATACTTCTATAAGCATTACTCAAACCAAAACATTTTGGTGCTTCTGCAGGTTTGGTAAATGGCTGTGAGAGGAGCAAAAGCAGAATGAATCACAACACACTGGGGGCAAGGTAGACCATCTAGGTCAGCATGAATACAAGCACAGGAATGCCATGGAGATATCAATGTCTATTGTCCGGTGTGATTTGCATCCCCACACTGCCATGGTGTCACTGTGGCACCCATCAGAAATGCCACAACACTGAAAAGATCTCCCAAACTGCAGCAAGAAATTTGTTTCTTTTCTTGGAATACATTCTGTGTGGGCAACTTTATTTTCATGAGTTCATTTATTTTTGAGAGATTTATGCTGACTATAAAATCAACAAAATGCCTTTAAAGGTTTTGTATGTCAGTGTCTGTTACATGCCTTATGAGTCTTTATGAAGTGATAGGTACTGAATATATCAACCAAAGGAAACCAATTAAAATAATCATGTAACATGAGAACAACTAATTAACAATTAATTTTGAATGGATTTTTTTCTAAGTGCTCTTTTTTGTACAAAAGAAGTTACTCTCAGCCATTAAAAGTCAAAGACAAAATTTTATTTTAAAAGGAAATGTATTTAGCTAAGGTTTCAATAAAATCTTGTGTTGCATCAATTAGACCTGAAATTTGTGACTAGGTGAGTCTGCAGCCAGAAATTTGCTCTACTTAGTATGGACAACTGCTAAGAAAAACCTTTCATTTTCTTGTAAGATACCATCGACCTAAGACAAGAAATGATAACAATGAGTTCATATAATATGAAAGAGAAAATGCATCCATTTTGATAACTGAAAATAATTTTGAAAGTGTAAAAATTGTTTGAAACACTGTGTGAAATTCCAGAGAGGAAAATGGTTCAGATTTCACTTTTTCCCCCATTGTATACATTTTGTTATTAGCTCAGAACATGGCTCTGGTCCATGATAGACATACTACTATCTCTGACACTCAGATAGGTCTTCCTACACTTGCATCATTCTCTACATACTTTTAATAGTAACAGTTATTTAAAAGGTAGCCAGTGAAAGATCAGTTTTTTTAAAGAAGAAATGTGAGGATAGGGCTGGTAAAAGTGACAAAGAAGGGAGCTTACTGAGTGTCTGGGATGATAGAGCTCTGTAAGTTAAGGACAAAAATACATAGAGTGAAGCACAGCAACCTGATGGTGAGGTTTAGATGTAACAGACATGCAAACTTGAAGGAGCAAAGGAATCACAGAGAGGTCTCTATGTGCCATAGGGACATAGTCCACATGTAACTTGCAGAGACAGGCCTGAGAATGGGAAACTGAGGGAACTTTTAAGTTTCACACTTGATGGATGCCCTAAAAGCATGAAGCTTAATAGGCAGCAGACTATGCTAATACTAAGGGTATTATTATGTATTTAAATACATATATATGATTTCTTTGCTTCTAGTTTGCATGTCTATTATCACATTATATACATAAATATATATTCATAATATAATTTGTTTAAGAAAGCTGTGTGCATATAAAATACATAAATTGATAAATAGTTTAAATATTTGTAACATTTGTAATATTTTTAACTTTACTTCAACAACTTTTTCTTTTGTGATATCTGTGTTAGCTTGAAAAAGACCACATATTTGGCTCTTCTGAGTGCTCATCCTAAATATAGATAATGTTGCAGAGGATTTTCTATTCTAATGCACCATAAAAATAAGAACTTTTTCTATGGTGGGATGGCTGCAGCAGTGCAACCTCTCTGGGGAAAAACTCCAAATATTTTTTTTGCTGGTGTCAGCTCCTTTAAAACCTAGAGAAAACAAAAAGTAACCATTTTCTCACCAACTACCATTTTCAAACTACTATTTTTTTAAATTAATGCACTTCTTATTTTCTAAAATAAAAAGGACATAGGTGTTACTGACAAAAAAAAAAAAGAGATCAATAGAGGCAAATATAGCTGTTGTTAAATCAAAAGATTATAATATCTTTCACTGTTCAAAAGCAGAAGGATATAAAAAAAAGGAAATTTCAGGAAGAATGGGCCTTTAGGCAGACTGGTGCTTCTAACATTCAGATGAAAATACATTTTGCTTAAATTCTGCCTATTTAAGTACCGGTTCATGCATGCATACTCAGTACTCAGGAATCAGTAGTATTTGCAATTGTTGCCAAATTAGCTGTGTGCTTAAAACATATGAAAATTCTATCTTTGCAGGTGTAAGTATGTAAAGCACAGTAAGCAATTAGAGCTAAATTTCATTCCCAGAGATGCAAATACAAGTTTAATAAATTGTTATTACCAGCAAACAACCACCCTGGTAGAAATCCTTCTGCTGATATCCATGAGAGTTCAAACAGAACTCTCTCCATTAGAGTTGCCATATTATCACAAAATTTTGCTAGTCATACATGAGAGATTTCTAGGAAGACTATCGAGTCTTCTACGGTTAGTTTTAATTTTAAAGAGGAGAAAGTCAGGTTACATTCCAGAGATTTGCGCATATGCAGCAATTGAAGTTCAAGATCTTTAGTGTCATTGATACAATGTGGAAGATTGAGGTAAGGACATTAACACTGAGGAAAAAGATTAACTTCTTGCTGCTAAATGCTATTTATTTCTGGTTGCTTGTTCTTGTTTTACACGCTGCCTTTTGTTTGAGATGGTGAACTTTGCAATCATGATGCGTTTAATCATTGTCAGGACACGTTAAGCATGGGCTGCTCCTAGAAGACAGGGGGCCAGGAGTCCAGCGTGATCCCAGGGAATCCAGTGCTCTTGCTGGCAGGCACTGTCCCTCAGGTCTGATCACAGTCATGGACAGAGCCATGGCTGTAATGGGATCTTACCAACAGCTCCAAGCATGGAAAGTGACCTACCAGGGTTCATCAAGCAACAGGAGACCAGGACAGGGCTGGAGACTTGGCTGCAGCCAGGGTCAGAGTCCTGTGCAGGGCAGAGGGACATAGGTGGCACTTAGCCCAGGCACTTTTACTGCGTCACTGGTGTGGAGGAACAGCCCAAGCTGAAATGGAGGGGACAGAGGAGTTCTCAGAGGTTGCTGGGCAGGGGCAGAAAGGGCTAGTATCTCTCCCAGAGCCCTGACAATACCCTTCAAAGTGATGGGCTCACCTTTTCTTCTATTTAAAATGAGGTTTATATGAATTTCCATACAACCACTCCAGGATGGAGGGAATTTGCCATTTCTATTTAAAAACTAGGCAGCTATTTGCTATGAACAGGTCATACAGATAGATCAGCTACTGAAAGGGGTGGTACAGAGCAATTGCAGTTACAGCCAGTTTCCTTTGTTCTTCCTTTCTTTATTTTTACCTGGACACTTTGAATGTGAGAAGATAGTTATGAATAGAAGTTTATTATTTCCAGTTCCTCATGGTAAGTGAACTATTACTGGAAATCAGAGCCTGTAGATTGTGACAGAAGTGTCTGTGAACATGTAGCATAAATGGGGGTTGAAGTGAGCATGAAGAACAAAGGTATCACTGCAGGACTAGGAAGAACCTTGTATGGCAATTTTGCTTTATGGATTTAAAACTTTTTGCCTACAGAGGTTTAGCTATGCAAGAAAATATTGACATAGGAGTATAGTTTGAACTGCACATAATCCACTGTCGAAGCAGATTAAGCTAAATTGTAAATAAAGATACTTGTCCTTGAGAAAGTGTGTTCACATTGGGAATTGCACTGTGAAGCAAATAGTACTGATTGGATAAAGTTGAAGACATTGTTTAGGCTACAGCTCAAACAATTACTGTTGTGAATATCTGAATGTAGAAAAGCCCTTCATGAAGCACAGCTTAGGAAAGAAAATAAACAGGACAAAACCCAAATTAAAATAAGGTATATCAGAAATAAACTTGCAACGATATACCATAATGGTTGCATAGAGATTTTCTTTGTTCTGAGCTGCATTTTCTTTGCCAAGCAGACCAGACAGGACAGCCCAGCATCTGGCACACTACTGAGAAACTAGTGTGTTAGAGCAGAATTGTTGTGAGACTTGGTCAGCTTGGACAGTGGGTAGAATAAAATACAAATTCATAAATATATGACCATGTGGGCATATACTCAGTTGCACAAGAACTACTGCTAGTAGCAGTGAAGCCAAGAACACAAAGAGGGGCAGAACACCCTACAAATACTTAGAGAAGCTTGCATAGAAATGTCTCCTGCTCTCCCGTTCTGAAAGCACAATTTTCTCCCTCACTCATAACTATTACAGTATATGAAAGACAATGTTAAGGTGACATATCTGTAGTATTCTTGCTAGAATATTGCCTCTTTTTAGAAGAGTTCAACATCTGAGTAGGGATTCTGTAATATTCAGCATTTACACTGAACAGACTGGGGCTGTGGTATGTAAGTTGAGGGTAGGAAAAACCCTTCTATGTTTTCTCCCCAACTTCTACATGAAGATTTTGAATCCCACTGGATTACTTTTGTGGGATTCTCCACTAATGCTACACACACTACTTGAAAATGAATATACTCGCATACCTTCAATATGGCATCTATTGCAGAAAGATTATTAAAATGGTTGAAATAATTGTCAGTGTTTTTAATATTTAAATTATGAGAGAGTAAAACATCAGTGGATATTTATAAAACAGAAGGAAAACATGGGTGAGAAGAAAAGGAGGAGAAGATTTCTTTTTTCACTGTATATTGTGTCACAAAAGACAAAACTTTCAGATAAACTTTCAAGGTCTGTACCACTACCTAAAATTGCAGCGTCTGAGCTAGAAGTTAATCTTGGCACATGTGAATGTTGGTGAGAGGAGAGACAAATGAGTAAGCACATGTAAAACTAAGCAAAGATTTATATTTTTTTTATTTGAGCTAAACTTTAGATGACTTTGTAGGGTAATATGAGTGTAAATCACTAGTGATCGATGGAGTTACTTTGGCATAAAATTGCTGCAAAATCAGAATTGAGCACAAGATGTTTATATACCATTAATTTATAAAACAACAACCATCTCCTCTTCTAGGTGTGAAATGTTTACCTGAAAGCTGTCTGAAATTTTGCCAACTATTTGATTCATCGTATTTAACATACACTTTTTTAAAAGACACACCTACAGGACTCAAGCAGCTCTGACATCTGCACAAGCGAGCTGCACTGCTTGTGTGAGGGAGGCAGGCTGACATTGCTAGGGCTCAGGAAGGACTGATCCTTTCAAAAACATCAGTATTTCAAAGCCTCCACCTTATTTGCCATGCACACATAAACCAGAAAACAGCATTTTCTCCCCTCTGTGCTATTTCCAGACTGTAAAAAAAAGAGAAAATGTATGAATTTACCAAAGTGACCTAGAGCAACACCCCAGATGGTTGGGGTCATTACATAAAGAGTATAACTGAGTGGGCTCTCTGTGTGCATGAACTTAATGAAACTTCATGCTGGATTCACCTCAATTATTTTCATAACAGAAATAAATCAGGCTATGTTTGGTGGAAAAAATTTCAAGGCCAGCCAAGATTCTACTGAAAGTTACATCTTTATGTCTCTAATGAATTAACTTATATTTTCTGTTCTTAAAGCAATAAGCGGAATTGCGTCAAATTGGCAGCTTTTCTATGCTTATTCTTAATATTTACTTTGAGATTCTTTTGTGCCACAAAAACTTTTGGTCTCCTTTCTTGGGACCTTATATTTACCTGTAAAAGATATTTTATAGGCACTCTGCAGCATGGTTGGGAGGAACCCTTTTCCCCTTTGCAGCCATTGCAAGTGGCAAAATAAAGAGACTGGAATTAAACCTATGACCTGGATGATAAAGTCTTATTTGCATAGTAAGTAGAAAAGTTTTAGAGAGACATAGAAGAAGGCTTTAAATATTTAGTGTTCTTAAGGATCATTCTGAATGTAATTTTTATATTACAATTCTCTTACATATGATTTTTCATCACTGATCATAACTACCATAAAAGACATTCATGTCACTTAGAATTATAGAATTCAATGCTTTGTTTAATGTCTAAATAGACACAGTAGTGGAGATGGGGAAAAAAACCCACAGAGAGGCAAAAAAACTGAATAAAACAGTATGTAAAAAATATATAAAATAGTAGATCTTATAATTGCTGAGGTCTTAGTGTAGTATCCTGCCAAATTCTCTTTCAACATGGGTTAAATATTATGTGCATTTATAGATCTCTACAGTGAATTATGCTTACTTTCCTATTTACTTCAAGATTCTCTGTAGTTTCATTATTAAATGAAAGAACAACGATAATCTTCTATATTTAGACAAATGTAAATTTGACCACTTTAAAATTGACAATACCACCTGCATTTTATAAAATGCACATTTTATAAAACTTATCCTTTTTATCTATCAAGGAGATTTATTTTTTCTAAATTTTCAATAGTAATCC
This sequence comes from Pheucticus melanocephalus, assembly GCA_013398405.1. Lineage (NCBI taxonomy): Eukaryota > Metazoa > Chordata > Aves > Passeriformes > Cardinalidae > Pheucticus > Pheucticus melanocephalus. The sequence goes on from VZSJ01002480.1 coordinate 2,642,380, forward strand.
AGATGTAGTAAATGATGAAAAACTAAAAGAATATTCCTGAGTTATGTTTTCTAAGTATGTGCATGTGTTAATAGCAACAGTATAGTCAAAAGTGATTGAAAAGATGTGGTGCTAAGGGACATGGTTTAATGGTGGACTTTGCAGTTTTCGTTTTATAATTGGACTTAAACCTCTTTTCCAACCGGAATGATTCTATGAAGATGTGCTAAAGTCTTCAAAAAGCTTACTGTTACAAAACAGGTCCAGGTAGCTTTTTTTTTTTTTTGATTTCAGAATTTAATTTTCTACAGAAATAACATTTTTAAGACAACTTCCAAAAAAGTAGATTGTACCTGTACCTAGCTTATTGGAGGGTCATGTTTTATATAGCTGGTGAAAAATGGTAAACTAGGACAAAAGAAAATCTGGACTAGTATTAAAGCTGTGCCAGACAACATACCATTGTTACTGTTCCACAGGAGTTTGAAAAAAAGAACTGTGCAAATAGGCCTATGCTTCTAATAAAGTACCAAATATCAGATGTTGCATCCATATTCCTGAAGACCAATTGATTGCCTTCCTCTTTGTGTTCCTGCATACACTGCTCTTATGCAATATTAGCCAATAGCTATATCTACTGTCAATTCACATGAGAATTGAACAATTTTTAGACATCATATTTCTTTATTGTTTTCTGAGCTACTGAGTTTTTTATTTGTTGATAACTCTATTGCAGAATTTTACTGGGTCTTTCCTCACACTTTTATATGTTTGCTGGGTACAAATCTTTATGTCATGCAAAAGGACTTTTACTTTTGTTACTGTTAAACTAATTTCCCTTATAATCTGCTGAAACAAATCACTTGGCTAGAACTATTAATTTTGACAAATAATTTTTTGCCTCATACTAAGTAAAATATAAAATCTTTTATGTGTATTTAGATATTCTGTAAAATTCTTAGATTGCTTTAGTGTGACAAAAAGTATCTTGACTTGTGAAGGAGAACAATTAGCAGATAATTCTGTGTATTTGTCTGATGTGGGGAAGGGCAGATATCTGAACCCAAGCATTTGACCTCTCAGGCAGAGTCCTGTTGCTCACTAGCTGCAGCCAGAAATGCTTTGTTGTAAGTTGTGAAAATGACTGGCTTAAACCAAAGCAGTACCTTCTTAAGCAGGCATGAGATGGAAGCACCGAAAAGGAGACAGATCAGGCATTGTTCTTCAGTCTGACTTTTGGCTAGAAAACTGAGCCCCTGAAAAGAAAATGTGTCCTAAAAGTACTATTGATCCTAAGAAGAAGATGCAGAAGACTTGCCTTGGTGAAGGTGTCTTGGCTGTCTCTAATCACCGCCATTCCTTCCATAAGTTTTGCTATGTCTTTGAGGAAGATTATTCTTTGATCTTACTTGGATGGGTTTGAGGCTGATTGGTCAGCAAATCTGAGTGTCTATTCTGGCATTTTAAAAATGGGTGTGATATTTACTTTTCTTTCCAGTCTCTGAGGACACCACCCAATTGCCACAGCTTTTCAAATTAAATAGAGATTGGATTGACAACAACACTGTCCAGTTCCTTCAGGACCCATCTCCTTGGGTTCCATGGGACCACTGGGAATTTTTGAAAAGGAGGGAGGCCAGAAAAAATAAAAGTCAGATGGACTTCTATCTTCTGTGATTGTTGATATCACTTTTGCATCTTGTTTTCAGATCAAAAAACATGCAAGCGTGATTAATCTAGGAAGGAAAATTTCTTAAAAAAGAGGTAAAAAATTATATTTGAAATTTTATAATTTTTGACGTGACATGGGAGTAGCTCTTAAAACACAGAGATTAAAGTAATTTACTTTCAAAGAAGAATGAGTCTTGGGCTGCAGTTTTTACAGATGATGAATATATTTTACCCATAGTTTTCAAATATTTTATAACAGGGAAAATATTTGGGTTTTTTTAAGAATGTTTCTGTTTTTTTCTCTGCACATTTGAAAGCATTTGAATATAACACTTTTCATTTCATCACTTCCTAGAGTATGACTAAAAGTGTTTTGAGATCTTTCCAAAGTATACAGTTAAAACATGTAGCCTATCCATTTTATGGTCACAAAGGTCCAGTAAATATCAGCTGTTAAGTAGGAGACCCTTTTTAACATATTTAAGAATTTAAAAATACCAATAGACTACTTTAAAGAGGAGATTACTGTCTATCAGAAATAGGATTATGAGAAAAATAGTCCATTATAAAATTCAAGTTGACTATATTCTTTTAATCTTATAACTTTAGCCTAGACTTGACCCATTCAATGGACTCTTTTAGACACTGTGTATAAGTACTTCCTTTTGATATCCAAAAGGATTTTTTTGATGCCTGATGTTTTATAAAAATACATGGACGAATTACATTTTAATAAAATAATCCTGATTTGTTTTTTTTTTTTTTTTCCCAGACTTCATTCACTATTTCTAAAATTATTCTCCTGGCTTAACAGCTTTCTAGTTAATACTAAAATTTGTAAAATATGATTAGCAGCTCTGGCCCAAAGAAGTAGCTATATTAAATGCATTAAGCAATATTATTTGTCCACTATATCTTGTGAGGTATATCTTTCCACAAACATGGCTTTTGGGTTTGAACCTGATCCTAAAAATCTTTGAGCGGTTTGTGATATCTTGTTCTTCAAGACTGAATACTTGTTGTTCACATATAAATGTATGTAAGAAGAGATATAAATTTTTCAGTGACTTTCTGGCTTGTTGATGTTTCTCATACTGCAGTCTGGTTGCAATTATACATCAGAGATTTTCTTGCATAGGAGAACTCTTAAAAATGAAGGTTTTGTCAGACACTTTTTCATAAATCAAGGATCTGTGCCCACATGGGGGTTTGTGACATCTTAATACTAGGATGTGCAATTTTTTCAGTCACAGGGTCTCATCAAGTTCCTTTGAAAACAGGAAGACTCTACTAATATTAATGGAAGCATCATATAAGGCCCTAAACCACTTTATCTTGAGACTCATCCAAGTTCACCAGCACCTGTGCTTGGAGATTATTAATAATGACAGCAGAGAAATAACATCTCTTAGGAAATGTTACAACTAAAGGAAAAAATACTATCTCTGTATATTTTTTTATGGAAATTCACACTGTTGCCTTTATTTGTGGATGTTGTGTAAAAATATCCATTCATTACTGTGGTTCTCAGTGCATCTGAGACCATAGTTTTCAAATGTAAATATTATGCTAATTGAATATAAAATAGGTATCAAAACTAGATTCATAAAAGAAGAACTGTACTTGAATGTGTGCTTGAATTCCCTTTTTCATGCAAAGAAAGTGCAATTAAGTATGTGCCATTGTGAAAAGTATGTGGCAATGTGATTGCAATCATCATGAACGATGTCTTTTCTGCTTTTCTGCTTTTTTGCTTCCTCTCTTTTGGGCAGGTGCATTTTTTCAGGATTTTTGATTGGTTGAGTCTTTGTTTTGTTTCTTAAAAAAGAGCAGAATTTCCTTTGTCTTAATATATATTTAGGAAACTTTGTGATCACACTAAAAAGGCAAACATCTATAGACAGATTTATTTCTGATCATGTATAACAGTTGGATTTTTTTTTCATCTCCAGAACAGGTTCTGCCTTGACCTTTTACTTAATCCTTAGGAAAAAGGGACTTTTAGATGAGAAGCTACTAAAGAGTAGGTACCACACTTCAACTTTCAGCTTTGGGGTTTTTTGTTTATTTGTTTGGGTTTTTTTTTTAATGCTTGTACATCTCTCTTTGTCTAGAATAAAATAAGGAATAAATATTTAATGTTTTATGTTTTGTCTCGAGTGTCCTGTGATGGCTAAAAAAATCTACATACAATAAAACTTTTTTGTATCATTTGCTTCCCAAATTTTAAACAAGTTTTGGAAGGGCTCATAGCAAATTCAGCCTCACTCTCTGCCTTGTAGGAAGTAGTTGCTACAGTCATTCAAGGATATATTATCTGAGTACCAGGTCTGATGAAATTTCTTTAAATGTTAGATATACTAGATGTCAGCTGTCTCTGGTTCATGTCAGGTTGAACAGAAGTATGAGCTGAAAAATCTTTTCTGTTCCTAACAAAAAAATCTTAAGATGTCATAGTGCTCTGTCAACAGAAGAAACACAAGAAGCCTTAGAACTGCTTGTGTAAGGCTTTGTAACCTGTTTGCCTTCTCTTAGCCTGCTTGTAAGCTAAAAGTTAGGAGGAGGCTGGTATATGAGTCATAGTTCCATGTTTTTACATGAGGAGAAGTGGCAATTCACATAACCACACCCTATGACTTTGATGGAGGGAGAATCTTATTTAGGCTGTTAACACAGAGGTTAATCTTACAATCACTAAGGAAAAGAGTGGATAAATTATCTTAGAAGTTTTTTTTCCCTTTAAGCTGGTGACAAGACAATAATGCTGGCATGAAAAAGGAAACAGAAAGGGAACAGAAACAACCTGGAGTGATGAGAGTAATGGCATGAAGGGAATTAGCAGTGAGAAATAACACAATTTGATTTGATGCCTCAGAAAAAACTCAGAGAAAAAATTAAAAGAAGAGTGAAAATGCAATGCACAAAATAAGAATAAAAAAAGTATGGTCTGGTGTCAGCTTGACTCACTGAAAAAATGCAGTATTTGTAAGAACCTGGGTAGTTTATTTGCCAACTCCACAGATAGCACAGGTTACTTCAGTGGGTACAGTCCTGCTCTACGTCCTATTCTAAAACACAGACTACTTTGGCACGGCTATTATTGTACGTATACACATAATGGTTCTAGAATACAGACAATTGCTAATCATCTACTAGTAAGACATAGAGTCCTGAAGCACATTCCTTCATTGAACAAACACTATAATATCTGTTTCCAGTTATCAATCTAGGCTGAAGAATAACTGTATGAAAGCTTTTCTCCTCAATTCCCGGTTACCAAAGATTTTTTTCAATCTTTATGAAAGTCCCTGCCCACTACTTGCCAAAGTATACTTATTTAGGACTGAAATACTTTTTAGAGATATATAGTTAGTGGTTTATCCTATCCAAGTCTGCAATGGAGAAATGATACAATTTTGTTCAATAATTTACATGCACACAATCATTGGGTAGATCAGGTCAGAAGGGACCTGGTGACTTCTCTTGTCCAATTTCCTGCTCAGTCTAGGGTCAGTTATGGAATCAGACAATGCTGTTCAGGGTTTTTATCCATCTGGAGGTTTTGAGGAATACCTTCAGAGCAGGGAGCTGGCAGTGAACCTGCAGAAGGAGTTGTAGGTTGAGCCCTGGGTGGGAGCCCAGGCAAGAGGCCATGAAGTGCTGGCCCTTTGCAGAGCAATGGGCTTGGGGACATGTGGCTCTGTAAGGGAATTGGGCACTATGGGACATGGCAGGAGCTGAGGACAGATGAAAGACCCAAGTGGTGCACTTGGATTGTGTGAGCATGAAAGTCCAGGGGCTCCTTTTTTCGGGGTCCTTCTCAGGGACACCAGCTTGGACAGTTTCTGTGCCATGAATAAATAGCTTTAGGAATCAAGTCGACTGAGACTCTGCTGTGGGAAACCCAGGCCCAGCCAGTCAGGAAACCTGGTCTGACTGTGAGAGTGGGGTGTGCAGGGAGTCAAGCAGGGCACCCATCACTTGCTGGACCTGCCAGATGTGTATGGGAATCCTTCTTTTAATATACGACAAGTGTCTGTTGTTTTCTCACTCTGTTCTTTAATTTAAAAATTCCATCTTACATTTTCTTTTCACACATCTTTCTGTGTGTCTGTCCTTCTCTGCAGTCTGTTAAATGGCAAGTCAGCATGACACCTCCACTGGTTCTCTGCTTTGAGTTACTTTCTTTTGCTACCATCGGAAGGGACAGGGAATTCAGAGTTAGGAATCTAACTTAGGTCAGAAGCTGTGGAAACAGCATATTTTGGAGCAGTGGTTAGGGGTCTACATCACTCACCTGGAGGTTTACAGGATTGGTTTTCTTCCCAGCATAATGGTGGCATTTTCAATCTCATATATGAACTCATACATTAGTTTTCTTTAGCCCTTCTGTCATGATCGGCACCCTTGTGAGTAAAGTTTCCAATTCAAGTACTTGGCCAGTGGTTACATAATCAACTGCCTTTCTAAGGAGGTTTGTAGATACGAGATACGTTCCTGTGTCTCCAGAGCTCTGAAAAAACACTTCAAGAGATAGACAGGATCCTGCAGAAGATCTTGAAGAAGTACAGAAAAAATCTAGAGATACACTTTTAGAAGCAAACTCCATCTTATCTCACTGACCAATCCCAAAATATATTTAAAAGGCAGGTTATCTATCCTGGTTAGCACAAAATTTGCATGGGTAGGACTTTTGCAATTGTAAACCTGCTTTCTAATTATTATATGATCTCTTTGCATCACTTCACTTTTGGTGTGCTCAGAGTCAAAATGGATAAAATGTCCTCAGCTATTACATTTATACACATTTTAAAATCTACTTCCACTTAAAACTGTGTAAAAGCACCTTTGCTCTTCAAAGGTTGAAACAAAAATATGGTGCTTCTGCATTATTTATCTTATAGCAACTTGGTTTGAAATGAGGAGAATTCAAAAATGTCCTGGTTTTCTTATATTGTAAAGCATTGCTATTTTTTTCTCCTATCAACTGTGCACTTCTTTATTAATATGAGAGCAACAATCTGTGGTAATTTAAAATCTGTGAATCTCTGTTTACATGCCACATGCATTTCCAGGAGAACAGCAAAATTGTTCATTGATGCTATTTAAGCTGGAAATATGCAATGACAAGTGCTATAAATACAAGAAGTAATACATTAATAAAATTTTTAGCAAGTGCATATATAATGATGACACAGTGAAAAAAAATTAGCTTTTTTAGAATAAGGGAACTAAACAAAAAAAGCAATAAGAAGTAATATTAGCCTAAAATTGTTTGAAAATTATATTATCAAGTGAGTTGTTGTCTAAGAATTTGTAGACTTTTTTTCATGAGATTAATGGTCTTGTTCTGAAAAAAACCCTCAGAAACAAGTTTTTGAGGGTTTTTTTACATCACTGTATATTCCTTACTCATTTTCTTGCCCTCTTTCTGCAACTGTTTTTCCATTTGTCCACTGTTAAGCTTAAAACAGAAAAAAACCAGCTTAGCAATACAAAAGAATTAATAAATATAATGGGTGCACGCCCAAAAGAATTATGTTCTCAATGTTAAAAAGAATACAGTTTGCACATGTAAGAACTGTAAAAAACTGGAATTGGTCCTTATAAGTATGAATCCCTGCTCAACATCTCTTATTGAGTATTTCCAAGTCTCTAAACTGAGAGCTGAGAAGGTATTTCAGCTCCTTCAGTGGTTCAGAAAGTTCATCCAATAATAGATCCCTGCTCAGTTTGGGGATGCTCCTTTAAATGTACACTGTCAACACTCAACCAAGGTGTACAACTGTTTTTGGTTTTTTGTTTTTGTTTTTTTTCTCTAGTACTAAAAACTCCTTATAATCTCCTCAGTCAAGTTTTGGCGCTTCCTCCAAAATTTCCTGACTTTATTGAAACTCTTTGGTACAAGGATTTGGCTACTGTATAAAAGAAATCCAACGTAGCCTCACCCAGTTTTACTAATATTTAAATGACAACATTTAAATGTAATGTAAATGTGTCTATTTTCAGTAGTTTCTGTAATCCATGTTCATATTTCCTCTTGCAGGCTGTGCAAAGTGCTCTGCTTAATGAGGATTTATAATTACCCTTTTGGAGGATTGGTCCATGTTTTACTTTTCTACAGAACATTTCTTAACACCAAAGTTGTTTCATTATAGAATTGGTGCTCTAAATCCACATAAGGGATGAATAGTCGTTTTTGAAAAATAGCTGCTGTGCATTAGCAGATATTGTTTCAAACAAAATTAGAGGAGAATCTGAAACCAATGGATATATTTGTATAGCATCTGCACATTTTTGTTTGAGATCTGACAACTAAGTAGCTACCTAATAGAATCTGATACTACTCTGTAGCCAGAAGCTATTGAAAAATAGCCATTATGTTGTATCATGTGGGAAATTTGTGTACTTAAGGACTGTTTCCAAGGTAGCTTTCACACAAAAGTCATTAGCCAGCAAATACCCAACCATGGATTTATATGATAGAATGCAACACTTCAGAAGAAGCTGTTATGCCCTATTGGGCCAATAATTTGCATTTTGAGCAGGATCTAAATAGGTATTTCTCTGTCAGACTGGAGCTGTTATGGCTTACAAGGTCAATAATGTATTTTGTAAATACTCCCTAAATAGGCATTTGCATAATTTGTGTATTTAAAGCTCTGTAATTGAGTATCTACACAACAAACCATAATGTCTCCATTAGAACTAGTATAATCTATTTTCATGTTGCTTGGGGAAAAAAAAACAAAAAGAGATGAAAAAGAGTAAATTATAATATTAATGAATCCTACAGATATGAAAAATGTTGGAAAATTTAATTCACTAAAGGCTTGTGTTTTTCAAGATCTTTTTAAGCTATGCTCTCTTTGATGTACTGTACTGTAATAGCAAAGTATATTAATTAACTCTCATTCTCTGTTTTTTATTGTATGGCAAACACATTCTTTGGTAGGTCAAAGGTCAAGGAACACATGAAAAAGATACTTTTGTCCAACAGATCCATTTCACTTGTTATTTTGGCTACCATTATTAAATACTTTAAAAAAGGTTCTCTAAAATAAATCCAGAACTGACCAACAGACTGTTATGTCTGAATAGGTCTCATCTTTTGCTTTCTTGACAATTTAACTTCAAATCGATGTTATTATATAAAATACCTCTACAGTCAGAGAAATGAATGCAAGCATCCTAAAAGGTAGTTTACACTAGTTTACACTATCTCTTTTGGGCTGTCCCACTAAGAAGATTATTTTTTCTCAAGACATAGCCACAGTTTCTTCTCTCTTTGACTGCAGAAGGACCCCAACTGGTACTTTAGGGTAGAGACCTACTCTTTAGCTGACTACCATTAGGTGATGTTGATCCTGTCCTTACAGAAACCCATTAGGTGAACCTATGTTCTAATCTTTCATGCTTTAGCTCAAGAATAAAATATCTAGGAAACTTTCACAGGAAATTTCAAGATTTTTTCATATGCTATGGCTTAGAAAGTCCTTAGGGCCATATTGTAATTACCATAAAAACTCTTACATAATATTTTACTTATATACATAAATCAAAAACCTTATACAAACATTTATTATTGCCATATTTTTCTGCAAAATATTTAAAATTATTTTACTACTCATCTTAGTTGCACAGAGGAAGAAATTGTGTATTTAACAATAAACTCCATTCAAAGATTGAAGCAATCTCAAAAGTAAATGTTTTTCAAATTGTCACTTTCTCATTTCAAGCATTTACAAACAGTTCAGTAAGAACATTGAAGCTGTGGGCTGATGTAGGTTGGTGACAAGAGTCATGTGGGCTTTTTGGATCTAATAGCTTCTGCAACAAAAACAAGTTTCAATTCAAATTCAATGGATGTATAAAATTCAAAATAAGCATTCATTGTAAGTCAACTAAGGAGTTCAGCATCACATTTTTAGCTGATGTATGAGTAATTCAGATTCAAAGTAAGGATTCATGGTGTTAATACTGCTCATGAAAGATAAACCCATTCTCCATGAAGAAGGTCAATGCAAACGCTAATTAAGCCTTCAATATGAGATTAAGCAAATCTTAAATAAGATATAAATCTTGTCTGGGTTTCTGTGTAGAGGATAGTATCACCTTCAAAACTTGGTGGAAACACATTGGGACAAACTCTTTCCATCTCTGATTCCTATGTTTCATTATGTAAAAAGAATGAATGCATTTCAGCCATTTCTTATTTGCAGAATGGAAAAGGAATTACAGGTTCATATTGCCGTATTTGCTGTTCATTTTATGCATCATAATATTTACACCATTAAACTACTGAAAACTGACAATCACAATTATTCAACTAAAAATTTTACTAGGACATAACTGTGTCATTGAAGAAACATGTACAGAGCAATATTTTCCAGATTTTAACTAGTTTTTGTTCTTAGTTTGGCAGAAAAGAGTCAGAACCTGTTTCATACTACTGTCCAATTAGAACTTCCCTAGAGTGATAATTCATAATGAAATATAAAGGGTGGTTAATGCTGAGCTTGCCAGAACTGTCATTGATGGTAATACATATGGTCAGTTCTGTCACATTTGAGGAAATAAGTGACTTTTGGTTCCTTCAGCGCACATACACGTGGCTATGTGTACTGATGTGTAATGTGCTAGAATTTCCATAGACTACCTTAAATAGCTTAGTTATAAGCTTGAAATCTTGGGAGATGAAGTTTGAACTCAGATTAGCAAATAGTGATGTTGAGGGTATGGCAAACAAGAGATAGCTGATGGTGAATCAATCCAATTAGAGAAGCTGCATTTGCAGATAATGCAAAAATTTGTGATTCCACACTGCTGATAAAGATTTGCACCACACCAGCTGGCCTGTGATGAGACAATAGTTCTCTTCAACCTGGCTGAATGGTAGGACTGCATAGAATTTTTTTACACGATAAATGAAAATGCTGGGTATCAAATAAAATGCAGTAAAACAAAGTCTGTAATTACATCCCTTTTTCTTTGATTAAATGAAATATAAGTTTCAGTTTATGTTTTAGAAATGTGAAGGGACTCTCAGAAATCTGTCTTTTAAGAGATAGATTTATTCACTTGAGCAGTTGGAAGTTTTAAGCAGTGTATATATTTCTATATTCCAGTCATCATTATTTATTTTCTCTCTTGTGCTTCTTTTTACAAAAACAATCTTCTCTAGGTCTCTCTAGAATGTGACCTGAAGTATTACACTATCTCTTGTTTTTCTTTTACCTTCTACTAACTACCACTTTCATTGATCACAATTTTTACATTAAGGTATCAAGATCTTCTGTTATAACAAAAAATGTCATAATAATGATAACAATATCTTACACCTTTGATCAAGTGAATCTCCCTTTCTCCACTGAAATGGACTTATTTAAAGTACACAGATCAAAGAGATACATCTGAATTTAAAATCTATAAAAATATGGAAACCTGTGAAAGTCTGTAATATGGAAGGTTTAATACATGCGTTACGGAAAAGTTACAAAAAATTAATCTCATGTCACCTGAATGCCAGCAAGAGATGCAGTCAAACTACGGGGCAAATTTAATCTTGATAGGTAGAGAATTTATGTACAAATACACTCCTTCTTAAAATGCTCTAAAGAACATCTCTCTGCAGCTCTCATGAGTAGCATTACTGATCCTAGCAAAGGCAATGAGTAAAAATTTTTCTGGCATCAAAGAGGTCTGCCTGGAAGTTTGCATGCTTTATTTTGCAGAGGTACTGCCACTTATTTTATGGCAAATTTCTAGGCTATTTTAAAAGGGCAAGAAAAGAAAATAAATAAGTCAGTCTTACTTTTCTTAGAATAATTGCATAGTATGGCTAAAAAGTACTTGCAGTTTTGTTACTTTTTATGTACAATCTGTATTTTCATGAGTGAGATTCTTTAGAGAATGGAACATGAAAAGACAAGTGGTGTTACTAAATATACATATATTCATGCTAGCAAAGCAAAGCAAAGCAATCAAAACTTCAGAATTAGTATGCTGCCTAAAATATCTAAAGAAAGGGAATAACTCAGTTAACTCATTCCTTTAGCAAAAGATCTCCTTTGGCACCTCTCATATGTGATTATAACTTCTATCAGCTCTGTATTCCCTGTTGTCCCAAACTACTTTCCTGAACATTCTTATGTTATTCTTTGGCACTTGTTGCTGTAAAATAATTTATATTAAATGAAAAAGATGCATAATAAAATAATTTAAACACATTTAAAAAGCCTTTAAAAACTTTTGGGCTTTTTTTTGTGTTGTGTTTAAAGAAGCAAAATATCTACTTGCAGATAATTGTAACAAACACAATATTCTTATACTCACCAAGAAATAACGTTATTTCTGAAGACTTAACCTCTATATAGTCACACCACTGCTTTATGTTGGTCCTCAAAGGCTTGGAATTTTCCATAAGCAACAATTTTAGTGTCTTCCAATATGTGACATCAATTTTGGCAATTCATGTGCAGCTAGAAAAAAAACCAGATCAACAACCCATTGTCTTTCAGAGGAAGAGTGGATGAGGATAATGGGTTATGGAAGAAAAGAACTGTGAGTGAAAGTAATCAAGTAGGTAATTATGTAGATTCCTGTCTGTCATATTTAAACTTCTTACTTAAGAATGAAATTCTTGGGCTTGAGTCCAATAGTATTACACAGAAATTATTTTTAACCCCTTTTCAGTGTCTAATTTGTCTAATCATAACAAAGAATTGTTTCTCTACATCCTTCACTTTGACACCTCTGGGAGGGAGAACTTTGTCCCACATGGGTGAACTATCACAGTGACACCATCGTTAATAGCTATTTTCAATGCATTTTAAAAGTTTCAGTCAATTGAATATTTCATCAGTGAATTATTCTTCCAGAACTTATTTTCTTAAGGTTACATAATTTATGACAGCTGTCTATGAAGAAATAATGTGAGCTTCTGACTTTCTGGCGTTGTGCTCAGAACATCTTAGTCCTTGCTCAGATGCAGTTGCTAAGAAAAGAAATTTCAAACTTAGAAACATCAAATACAAACCTTTATTTGGAACAATACCTCATTTTCTTATTATTTGGCAGCAGTTTCTTATTGTTATTAAGATAGACTTTTTCAAAGAGTAACTAAATGATGGTAGAAAGAAATTCCATATTTATTGCTCCTTATGGTTTCCCTTGTAACTACTGTCTATGAGTTACACAAAAGTTATTCAATTTCCAGGACTGGAAATTCATTTAAATTCAGTTATGAATGGAAAAAACCCATGTCATATCTTTTATTTATGCTGTCTCCATATATGACTTGTCCTCAGAAAAAAAGTCAGGATGTAAAAAAAGAACAAAAAATTAATCAGAAAAAGAACATCCAGGACACTTTTCCTTTTAAAAAGTAGATTTGATTCAAAGAGTTCAGTATTGGTGCATACTTGACTCTCAAGCATTTGTGATTATTCATTTCATTTTGAAAGTAGTGACTTTAACAATGCTCTTTCAAATGACTCTAACAAAATTCCTATTTCCTTACAACTTTAGCTTACTGACATGACTTTTATTTCTTTCCTTTCAGAAATATTTGAGTCCTTTGTTAATTTACATGAATGCCTTTAAGTTATAATTCAAAATAGTAATTAATTATTTTTGAATGCTCTAGATTTTCTCATGTTCAAGTAGATGAGGATCAATCCTGCCAGATGGAAGGAGATCATAGCAGTAATGGGCAAAAATAAATGTATTTTCAAGGTTACCCTATAAATGCTTAGACTGATTCAGCGTGAGGTTTTTTTCAAATATTTTAGGTATGTAGGAATACAAATAAATGGTTTATAAAACACCAAGTAGTTCCTAGCATCTTTTCAATTTAATATCATTTGCTCATTTCTGTTTTGAAAAGCTAACAGTTTTCTATCTGCCTTTTTACAGACCTAAAAATTTGGCACGCTCATGAAATTTTGGAAATGACAGTTATTGCTTACTAGTCCTGGACCCCTAACAATTCAAAGCTACAGCTGTGTCTAAGGTTGACACATTTGGGCTGGTTGTATAGGCAGGTCTTCAGTGTAAGTTAGGGTTTGGGTTGTTATGCATACCTACATTTGGAAGAGCCAAATACATTTATACTGCCCAAAATCTTAATTATATGTCTTAGTTGCTATATGAACATGATTTAAAAATTTTTTGGATGTACTTATAGAACCTCTCTCATAAAGAGCATTTTCCAGGGCATGGTCTAGTTGTTTCTGGTTTATGTTAAGAACTCATGGCAAATAAGATCCAAAATATCTTATTATACACATATTCTTGTTATGTTTCTAACTCATTTCAGAGAGCATAGACTCTTAGCTGCTTTTACTGGGGTCAGCCATCAAGAAATGAAGAAAAAATGCAGTCTCTGAAGAGATAAATTATTTTATTGTATTTATGCATACAAATTTATTTCCTAAAAGAGTTGAAAGAGAATGCTATTAAGTAGAATCTTCTGATATTCCAATAGAGAATGCTATTATGTAGAATCTTCTGATATTCAAGTTTAATGTGAAACTGTTTCAGATTTTTCTCCAGCATATGACTGACAGGCTTATTAGCCAACCAATGAGAAATTAAGACAGGTACCGAAATACCAGACATTGTTTCATTTTCTCAAAAATATCTAAGTTAATTTTAATACTGTTGCACTTAGTTTATCAACTCCTTATGGAACCTATTGTCCCCTAAGAATGCCATATAAGACATGGTCTTTTTAATGCTCAGTTTTCACTGAAGTGCCATCAATCAGAAGGTAAGTTTTGAAAGAGAGGAACAGTTTATCTTGACCTCTAAGTGACTAAAGAAATCCCTATGTACTATCAAAGGTTGTCACAAAACTGACATTGACAAAAGGTGCAGTGCCAGCTTCAAAATGTGCTCTGTCTTCAACTGCATATATTTGCATTAATTTTACTGTTTTGCATACATTGCAATATGCATGTATGGTGAAGTGCATGTTGAAAAATATGCTTTTCTACATAGGGTACAAACTCCCAGTAAAAAGCCACATTCTGTGCATCTGTATTGTTTGCATTTTAGCCTTTTTTTTTTAATCTGGGTCCTCAAGGTAATAAAAAAATGGTAATGTCATGCCACGTATTTTGCCATTTACTCAAGGCAACATTTCATGCCTGCTGCTGCAAAAGTTCCTGCAAGCATCAGTGAAAGATCATGCTGCACTGCTGTAAGCATAGCATAGGTAAACATCCCATGCTGACAGAATATACCACCTAAAGGACAGCAGAAATACAAGTGAAACTAAATGAACTGAAACCAAGATCAGAGAATATTTGACAAAATTATGTTGTATATATTATACATTAGAAAAGTTGTTGGGAAGTACTTTATTGTCTTTATTCAATCTATTCTCTTGGATATTATTAATAAAATTCTTTGATTAAATGGAAATGAAAAAGCTTTCAAAACTTTCACTGATAAGTAAGTAAAGAATAGCCTTAAGAGCAGCCCAATGAGCTTTGGTGTGTATATTTGGTCACAGCAGTTTTTGTCCAGCTATAATTTTTTCAGGTTAAGTTCTACATTTTGTCTTAACTCAATTTCATGGGTTTGAGGATTTTTTCTCCTTTATTCCATCAATTCACTCTTTTTTTTTCTTTTACTTTAGAAGTAATAGCAGCAATAATAACAAAAGGGGCATCTTACAACTTTTGTGGCAAAGAAATATAGTGATTTCTAGATATGGGTTTCCATTAAGGCTGTGGTCCTAGAGGAATGAAATTACCCTGAATTTGAAAGGTCTGACCAACAGCTTGTGCACGGACTAAACATTTTCATCTAGACCATGAAAAATCAGATTTGCTAAAAAAATTTCCACAACTTTGTTCTTGGCTTTTGTATGCCACAGTAAGCTTTCATGTTGTTGCCATACTAGAAGTTGACTCTATAATGAATGACCAATAGTTACGTCCATGTTATATCTTGCAAGTTTTTAAAATAATAAGTTTTAATGATACAATTTATGAGCACTACCACTGACAAGCCACAAAGCAATATCTCCAGGAAAGCAGCTCTTCTGCCTGACCACTAACACTTGCTTGATTTCACTTCTAGAATTCATATCCCTGAAATTCAGGATGTGCACTACCACAAATCAAATTTTAAAATAACCATCACCTTTTCACAGATTCCCTTTAGTGTTCAAGTCTTAAAAGTGTTTAATTTTTTTTTTTTTTACTACCGTAAGTGGTGCTAAGTCTTTATAACCAACTCTCACCATCTAGTTCTGTGCCAGCTCTCAACAGATCACAGGAATGATGATGCTCTGATAATGTATTACACTAATAAATCATCAGTGTGACTATACTTTATGATGGATGAGCAATACATCTTCCAGACAAAGATGTCAAATACAAATCTGCTTGGAAAAGGAACAACACCCTTCCTTGTACGTTATTCTAACTTTATTATCTTAAAAGTTTATAAAATAATTTTAAAATTCTACTCAAATCATTCATTTGGGTAGCCAACACATTCCCACATAGACAGGGAGTTTGTCACAGCTCTGAGATCTGTTGATTCGACAGAACTTTTCTTCACTTTCAGTGTGAGAGATGATAGAAAGTAGCTTCCTTTACATGCAACATATGGTGTTGCATAAGGTAATAAAGTTGCCATATAGAAGCTCATTACTGGATTAGGAAAATGACTTACTGTTTAAACAGCCTGTAATTTCTATTTCCCTTCTTCTTCTTCTTCTTCTTCTTCTTCTTCTTCTTCTTCTTCTTCTCCCTCTTCTCCTTCTTCAACTCGATTTTTCTCTTCTTATTGGTAAATAGAAATGAAACAGTGCTTTTATATGAGAAAATAGACATGGAAGTAGTTTTACCTTTGGTTTGTCTCCTGTTTAATTTCACTGCAAGAGATGATTTAATTGAGACAATGTATATATTTCTAATATAATTCCTGTACATTTGATTTTTAGACTACCATAATTACATGTTTGTTGAAAGACACATCTTTACACTTTTTTTAACTTTGGTACAGAATTAAGATTCTGTACAAAATGAGGTTATACAATTACACCAGAAAACATACTGTCATTAGATTTTAAGCCATCAGGCAGATTAATAGCAACCCTTCTGCTGAAAAAATGGTGACATATAAGCTTCAGAAACCCTGGGCTGGCCATATGCTGTAATATTAATAAAGGAAACACTTCTGAAAGGCCCAAACTTTCTCCCCTCTTGTTGGCCCAGGAACATCAGTGAGAAAAGCAGTGAAAATTACTTGTATCAGACATTAAATAATATATATAAACAAATATATAAACAAATATTTTGAAAGAAAGATTAATTTGCACCTGATTATAGTCCTCAATGAGTCTTCAGTCTATTGGGATTCAATTGTTAACTCTGCTATGTTTTGATTCCTTTGTAATCTAACTTAAAAACCTTCCTAATAAGCAACTCAGAGCAATGATGGCCATGATAGAAAATTAAGAAACCCAGTTTATACATATATGAAACAACCAGGATATTGAAGTAACTTTGAGAATCTAGCTAGTATGGGACCAAGAGCCATAAAGTTAGGAGACTCTGTAGAGTCAAGTAGGAGGCAACAGACAGGAGAGAACATACAGGAATATCTAGATTACTTGAATTTCCTATTGTAACAGCACAATTTTCTCCTCACTATAATAATTTCTTCTAAATTTCTCAGAAGTGCAGTTTCTGTGGTTGTTATCCATTTGAGACAGACATAGAAGGTTCAATATATATCAAGAAAACTTGATTGTGGTATATCTGAGAAATAAAATAATAATGGCTGTAGAAAATAGGAATTTTTGATTATGTTCTTTGAATCCCTTTCAATGCCCATTACGTGAATGTTGGGGTACCTGCTCTTTATATTCTTATGTAAAGGAATGAATCCTAATTATTTTGCTCTGCTTTGTCTCTTCATACTGAAAATCAAAGGGAATTGTGTTATATAAAGCATTTTGTTCATTAAATCATACAGACAATAAAGGAATAACCAACATGAAACTGAGAAAACTAAATTTTTCAAAGTTCAGTAAGCTAGCTAATGTAGAAATATACTTAAAATATAAGTTCACATTTCAGATAATATATAGAAACAAAAAATATTAATTGATTTTAGAGAAAAAATATATCTTTATTAGTGCTTAGTCTCTTGGAAGAATAGAATTTTAGTAGAGGCTAAATAAAAAGTTACATTGTATGAGTAGAAAACAGTCCTTGCCAATTTTCCTGACTAAAAAGACATTTAATCTATAATTCTATTCTCTTATTTTATCCAGTGGTATTATATATTAAACTTATTAAATTTGTATAATTGCAGCAAGCTTAAATTATTTAAGAGAATACATATTTCATTTAGTTTAACATTATTATTAAATTTAGAATCTCTTTGGCAGAACTGAGATCATATGTAAAAACTCTCCAAGGAAAGTAACACCTCCTTTGAGAAATGCTTCATAGAGCTTGCCATGAATAAGAACAATTAATCTGCTCTTTTAAAATGAGCTCAGATCCTAAATCTTATCTTTTACTTTGTATCAAAGCAACAAACGTTTTCATCACATTTCAACTTTTATAAGATTTGGATATCTAGTGTCAATTTAAGGGTTTAATTATGTTATATTTATATAGTGTTGATTTTACAGGATAATGAGTGCCTACAAGAAATATTGAACAAATTCTACACTCATTAGAAGTTAATAGGCAATTAGGAGCACTTTGTGCTCTTTTCTCAGCAATTTCAGGGCCATACTTAGAGTGTTAGAACTTTATTTCTCACTTTAGTCTATCAAAGATTTTGTATTCCAATTTAGTTGAAATATACATTTAAAGAAATTTATTTTCATCTGAGTTAAGCTTGCCTAAGCAGTCAATTTTCATTTGCAAAATTGTAAAATTAAAGATGTAAACTGTAAAATTAAATATTATATTATTTGCATGCCACCTATATTTACCAGTGACTTCTCCTATAAACTTCAATTCCTCTGCTAGGCCCGAGGGAAAAAGCAAAACAACAAACTAAACCAAACCAAGGCAAGACAAACCAACCAACCAACCAACCAAACCCCCACACCAAAAAAATCCCAAAATATATAACTTTTAATGCTAAGTTTTCAAAAATTTACTGTTGTGTTTTGGATTATAATAATTTTAAAAAGGTATGAACACTAGATACAGGTGAAGGGATTTCTTCCAAATCCTTTTCAGAATTTCTGCCAAATCTTTCCCAGTCAAAGAAGTGTTCTACAATTTATGAAGAACTCTTTTAAAGTTATTCCATCTTGGGATGTACTCATTCATCACTATATGTTTGCAATCTATTGTTGCACCACATCTGTAAATATAAATCTCTGCTATAGGAAAAAAAAAGAGTATAATCACTATCAAACTATATTTTAGAACTATAAAACAGAAAAGCCCATTTATTTAATGTCTAAGAAAAGTTTTACACATCAAAATCTTTTCTGCCTAATTTAAAAGAAGCTTGATTATTTAAATTTAGAAAAATGTGAAGCATTTTTGTAAATAATTCCAAAGTAGAGATACTATTCTTCCTTTACAATCCAGAATTATTTATCTTTAACACTCCTTCCTACAGAAATAGATAACAGCAAAACAATTGGAAATAAATTCAACCACTGTTTACTCATAAAGGCAGTAGATTGTTCTTATTTAAGCTTTAATGATGGGCAATTGTCTCATTCTCAATCTCTCTTCTACCTGTGAGAACTCTCCTTTTATTTTAATGGGTGTAAATACACATAATTTGTCTTCTAAATGTTTATATATTCTTTTTCCAGAAACTGTTTAAGTTCCTAATTCCAAATTACTTTAATCACATACAGTATAAATAAAGCATTGTTATATCCTATTTTGAGGCAGGTGACTTATAAAAATGCTCACTATAGAAGAAAACATTAACTAGAATAATTATATATGATTATATATAACGTGTAAATAAATGAACATTTGTTTTAAATATTACACAATATTATAGAAATAATTTAAAAAAACACACAAAAACCAAAAACAAACACAAAACCAAAAAATCCCCACCATAATTATTGAAGATCAAAATTACATAAAATACCAGAAAAAATCTAGATTTGAAGTTTCTGAAGAATAGAGAATTATTATTAAGGTTAAGAGTCAGTTTAAAGGCCATTCATTGGAATATACACAGTAGGTTTAATTAGTAACTCAGAATTTGAAGCAGTTTCCTCTTTGCCCCATCACCTGCAGAAAAGATTAGGTGTCTATTTTTTATCATGTTGAAAACTGCAAGAATTTCAATTAATGAATTTAGGGTGGCAGTCGGGTGGTAAGATGTGGGTGTAATTGTCGTTGATCTGGAGATTTCCCTTCTGGAGAATACAGCTACTCAAACTACATTCCCAGACTTCTTATTACTATAAATTTAGGAAATATATCAGGATATTATAGTGGAAAGAAGATCAGAAAGTTACTTATATAGCATAAATTAGGACAAAAATCTTTATGTCTAGGGAATTTTTTATAATAGAAGGCATTCCATATACAGTTTTGAAAAGTGCATAGAGGATGCAAAAACACATAGGTGTCTGCATGTTTGTATCAACATTGGTTTCCATGTACAAAAACTTGAAATTTAATGGCACAATCCAAATGCTTCAGTGAAAGACAAATAAGAATCCATTACTTCTGAAGATATGGGAAACTATTTTTCTCATTATATTGATATTTTTTAAAAAATCTGAAATTGGGATTTCTGACAAATAAATTGATTAATTAATCACAAATTTTTTTGAATGTTATGTAGTTTGAATACATTTTCATAGTCATGCAAGGCAGAAATATTGTATAATTTCCAAGGTATTTGAGGCTACTTTCTTCACCTACATGCTTGCTTGGTGTTTCTTTTCAGCACATCTAAATGCTAAAGACCTCCCATTGAGCAAGACTTCCAGGATGCACTTAGCAAAGTCTTGGTTGTTTATGGGGCAAAAAGGCAAGGGAACTGTCCTAAAATACAAAGCAACTGTTCTTTGAAGCATATGAGGTCTGAATGGTTTAAGAGCTCTACATAATGCCTCAGTAACAGGAAATGGAAAAAATATATGGTTACTCATATAAAAAATAGCAAGGACTAGTAGAAGAGTGAAAACAGCTTGAATTTTATAGCTTCTAATGTCACTGGTGAAATAACTCTTAGATAGTCTGAAGAGTTTAATAATTTTCAGTTTTTGAAAATATAATCAGGTAAAAAAGGAAATAGACAGATTGTAGAAACAAAAAAAGACCCATGAGTTGTAACCAATCAACAGAAAATAAGATCCTTGGTAAGGAGTACTCTGAGATCTGAGAAGATTGTTTGATATCTGTATGTAAATATTTTTTTACAAGAACAAAAGTGCTATGTAGTTCTATTGCTATCAGAGAAAATAGTAAAAAAAAAATTCTGGGAGTTGAAGTCAAATAATCTCGAATGTAAGGAACATCTTTCTTTTCCTTTTGAATGAACAATCTTTTAAAAAAATGGGACATTTCCTGACCTGTAAAGGTTAGGCATACATGTTTAACCGTGTAAAGAGTTCTTGCTGGCATATGAACATTAAGAGAATGTGTGTTTATAACTTGCATACTCCTAGCCTTTCAATTTGTATATACTCACTTTTGTTGTTGTTGCACTGTCTTTAAGGATCTGTTTCTTTAAGAGACAAATGGTCATGGGAATAAGGTATACCTTCCCCACATGGAAGAGTGTTACCCTGTAAAACCTAAAACAAGCTTTGGCCCTGAAAACATTTTCATTTGTGTGTTTATGCAATGATTTTGAAAGAAACAAAAAGCTCCAAGTGCAACACCATAAAAATGCATATATTGATGTGACAATTTCTTGTCACACAAGCAAAAACAACTAGATATTTATTATGGTTTTTTGAAACAGAATTTGTTAAAAATGAGCTGTCAAAACTATGAACTGTGAATTTGTCTTTTTTATGCTCCTGTGAGGGTTTTTTTTTTTGGTATGCACAGCTATCATCAGTTTTTCTGCTTTGCATTACAGTTATGACATCGTCTACTGCACTGCTGTTTGACAAAAATCCACAATAATAATCCCGAGGCCCAATAGCACACTTTGAACTTAAAAAATATGAGTTAGATTTCAAGATGGATCTCTTATTACAATTCCAGACAAAGTTAACCAAATAGCCCTCTCATTTCCTTAAGAACCTGTTTACCTGAGCAGGTAGAGATTGATACAAACTCTTCTGTGCAGATTCCAAACAGGTCAGGGGAAAAAATAAATCACCTATATCCTGGGGTCTGTAAAATTTGATTACTGAGGTATTTTGACTAGGAAAATTTTCCAGAAGTCAGACACATTGCTAACACAATCATCTGGCATCCAGGCACACAACTTGGAATATGGGCCCATCTTTTTCGCGATGAGAAAGACAGCAATCAACACTGTTTGTGAACACGATTATGAGGAAAAAATCCCCAAAAAAACCAAACCAATAACCAAAATCCCCTAAAACAACACCTAAAACCTCCAACAAAATAGAAAAGAAGCTAAAAACTCCCGCAAAATTCAGTGTTACAGCTGATGCTCCTTAATGTTTTGATACAGGCAGCCATCATTAGGAAGACAGGGAAAGAGGAATAGGGCTATGATAATGAAGTAGTGTTTTTCTCTTTCTTTCTACAGATTTTCTACATATGCCTCAAGGAAGAGAAAATGCAATTCAGTTAAGACACTACAAAATATAAATGAAAAGTCAGTCTAAGCAGTCTGATATGGAAATTGCCAGACTACCTAAAAATCACCACAACAAGGCAGGAAAATGTTTTGAAAAGAATTCTTCTGCAAAACCAAAGAGATATATTTCTATGGATCTAAAAGTTATCACTGCAAATGTTTATAGATTTACCAATTTGTTGAGCATCTCTTACACTTTATCAGCAAAAATTTAATTCCTCTCAAATTAGCTCCAAAAAAATGAGGAAATATTGCAGCCTGATATTGATCCTATCAATCATAAAATAGCACCTATTGAGTTATAGTTATCATCATCATCATCATGATGAATCTCTCTTTTAGTCTTTATGGCAATGAATTATGTGATTTTTATCTCTTCAAAATAATTCTGGGAAAAAGCTTTCACATTTGAACAACTTGCAGTGATTTTTATATTTCTATATGGTATTTTTTTGGTAGTAAGGGACAGAGGCTCAGTTTTCCACTACCTTTTTTCCATAACATCACAGTATATCACACATGCAAATAAAAAATAACAAACCCTTGTTAGTCATATTGAATGAAGAAAGTGATAAACATCCTTGATATCATTCTCTGATCATGTCTCTGATTAGAGTAGTTTAATACTGTGCTATCAAAAGGTACACAGAAAAATTTGTGATATAATTTAATGTTCTCACATCACTGCTTGTAAATGCCTTAATCTTCAAAATTACAGCCAGATTAAACAGTTTGATTCATTTTACAGTTTAGCAGCATCTATGGCTGCAATTTACATGCAGAAACTATTTGACAGATTCTTGTTTCTCCCTTCTGCACATCTAATTTTTCTATTAAAAACATGTATCTTTTAAAAACATAAGCACTTATCCTTACTCGCCTTTTAAGTTGTACAATAAAGCTATGCAGGTTTTCTGCTACATACAGTACTTCTCTAAGTTAGAAACTGAATGTTCCGCCCACACCAAATCCTGAACAAACTCTGTAGCAAAATTTCTTCCATAGTGCTGCAATATGTCAGCTGTCATGCAAAATGTACTTATTTGGAATTTTTTTACAGGACAAAAGGTCACAACTCAAACATACTTTATGCAGCAGGTCTGTTAAGTCTGACACAACCAACCAGAAAAATCTGAACTTACCTTTATTTTATCTTACACCTCTTTCCCCTCATGATTCATCTCTTGATAAGTCTTGGTGCAGTCCCTGGTGTAGGCTCATCATGTGTGTAACCCTAAAACCATCTCAGCACTAAATGTGTGCCAAGGACATCTGGGTAAAAGTAACAGAATTTTAAGAAAACTCAAATTCCACCTTTATGTGTTCAAATGTTCATTGTCATCCCAACCTTTCAATATGAGATCCATCCCACACACTAGCACTCTATTTCAGTCTAGCTACTTTGGAAAAACAACAAGGAGACGTGCAAACAAACTTTCCCCTCCAGCCCCAACAGACAATCAAATGATTAAAAATAGTGCCAAATGGAAGTACTGGTTGGAAGAAAATGACCCTCAGTATCAAACATTTACAAGATAATGTCATACCACCATAAAAATATTAACTAGCTGTACCATATTTTCAGTATTTTGCACTCACAACTACACTGGGATTTGGATGATTATTGCAGAGAAGGCAAAATTCACTGTACAGGAGAATATAGTACAGGACTTAAGACTGCATTATTGTAGTTTTTTTTGGGGTTACAGGATTTCTCAGCTGCCCTAGCATGCTGTCATGACCTTTCTTCAGGTAAACAGCCCAGAGTGCAAGCACAAGCAAATACAAAAGGCTTAAATTCTTCTTGTACCAGTGTGCTAATCAATAATTAAGTTAATGTGAAAATAGTGCAAAAGGTAAGAAACTAGTTTCTCCTAAAGCTCAAAGGATTTTAAGGATTTTGAAGCCTATATAAGGACAGCTGTTTTGGAGGGTAACAAAAAAAAAAAAAAAAAAAATCAGTGTGAATCATTACATAGACCTTGCCTTTTTCTTTCTCTCACTATATGAGCTAAAACAAAAGTAGCCAGAAAAGGATTATGGAACTTGCCCAAGAAGACAAGGGAAAATTATCTCAAGCAGCAGGAGAGTTCACATTGGACATCAGGAAGAATTTCTTCACTGAAATGTTGGTTAGGCTTTGGAACAGATTGCCCAGGGAAGTGGTGGAGTCACCATCCCTGGAGGTGCTCAAGAGGTGACTGAGCATGGCACTTGGTGCTGTGGTTTACTTCAACAAGGTGGTGCTCAGTAAAAGGTTAGACTCAAAGGTATTTGAGGTCTTTTCCAGCTTTAATGATTTTATTATTCTTTGAAGGGAGGAGGGCTAGGGAGGGAAATGTTTTCATTTATTCATGACTGCCAAATAAAGCTGATATTCTGACTTAAATATCAGTATCTCAATTCATCATTTTCATTCTTTGTGCTTACAACATCATGGCCATAGTGTGAAGGACAAAAGCTGACATTATTCAGTCAGTAGGCAAAAAATTTACCAGAGAAAGCTTTTCCTTGTTTTTCTATCAGATAAAGCAGAGGACCTGATGCATTTTGTAAGACTTGTCTCTTCTGTACCACGATACAGCCAAAGTAATTTAGTTCTCTCTAAATAAAAGTGACTCTATACATTTAATAGATTTCTGGTGGATCTGATTTGGGGCAAAAGGTTACCATGTTCTTCTGGCTGGCAGGCTGAACTTTGTTTTCACTTCACTAGAACCTTGTTCAGAGGACATGGTTCAATTGAACTGAACTAAAGGGTTATGATCGTGAATACTACAGGCACACTCCCTGGTGGTAACACCGAGGCGATCTGAAACTGCTTCTTCCACAGCTTTGACCTTAATATTGTACAATAACATTCTGAATTTCTATAAAGCTTAAAAATTCATTATCATTCATATAAGACCTGCACATGGACTTCGAATCATTCAGTATCTTTTAATATTAGCTCATGTTTTTAATTAAGATATGCACAATATACGAAATTTCACTAAATGTCTTTCAAGGAGCTTTGATGATAATAAAAAATGAGCAATGGAAAGGCTTTGCTTTTAATAACTCCAAAATTATATTATTCTGGGATATATTTCTAATGCCTTATTCATTTTGTGGGGGAGGGAAGGAAAAGTATTTTAGTATTGTTAATTAAGATGAAGATTCTCATTAACTAAAGCAAATGTTAAATGGCCCACGAGAGTGCATAAATAATAGGCTTACTAATAAACTGTAGTATATTGAAGCTGAGGAAAATAACTTTAACAATGCTTTTTGCAAATTTACTAATTACAATAGCTTCCAGCAGTGCCAGTTCAACCTGCAAAGGACTTTAAACTACACTTGTTCTGTTTTCAGAAGTGCTTCAGAATAATTAAACTATTTTGAATCAAAGTTGTTCAACCTGTTTATTAAAACAAAATAAGCAAAATAGCTTTAAAATATTGTGGACTCTTGGTGACTATATATTCTATAATTGAAATAGTTGTTCCTAAAAGGATAGTATTTCTGGAATTAAAATACATGAATACATTACATTTTATGTTAATTAAATGTAGTGGTTAGTAAGTTCTTTACTCTTCCATGAAGATGATTTTGCTATTATGAAAGCTATCATGTGGGAAACAGTGGCACTTATGAACAGTTCTAGTTCAGAATGACAGCTTTATAAAAAGTCAGTGTTAGGCTTGGATCGCCTTTACACAAAATACCTAAAGGATAGTACATGTTTCATAGCTTTTTTCTGAAATGTATAAATATATCATTATTGTGGGCTAACCCGGTAGGCAGCTGAGCCCCACACAGCCACTTGCTCAGTCCCTCCGCCTGCAATGGGAAGGGGGAGAGAATCATAAGGGTAAAAGTGAGAAAACTTGTGGGTTGAGATAAAGACAGTTTCACGGGGAAAGCAAATGTTGTGCATGCAAGCAGGGCAAAACAAGGAAGTCATTCACCACTTCCCATCATCAGGCAGGTCTTCAGGGGTGTCAGGGGGAAAAGGACTTCATCATGGGTAATGGTCACTTGGGAAGACAGATATCCTAGGTACAAATGTCCCCCCTTCCCACCACTTCTTGTCCCCAGGTTTTATCTCTGTGCATGGCGCCATATGTTCTGGAATGTCTCTTGAGGCATTTAGGGTCAGCTGTTCTCACTGTCTCTCCTCCCAAACTTTTGTGTATTCCTCAGTCTCATCACTGCTAGAAGAGTTCTTGACACTGTGTGAGCACTATCCAGCAACAATGAAAATATTCCTGTCTTATCATCAGTGTTTTGGTCACAAATGCCGAACAGCACTGTCAAGAAAATTAACCTCATGCCAGCCAAAACCAGTAAAACTATAAAAAAACACTTAGCTGAAAAGTTGTCCAAGTTCCGACAGGTTCAAGAACACTGAAAATAGTAGAATCACAGTACAATTTTGTTTGAAAACATCTCTGCGGAGATTATCTGGTTTAACCTGTTCCTCAAAGCAGAGTCAGCTCAATGTTAGATCAGGTTCCTTCAGGTTTCATCCAGAACAGTTTTGAAAACTTCCAGATAAGAGTTTTCAGAGTCTGTTTTACAAACTTGATGCAATATACCACTCTCATCATGAGCACTATTTCAGCATATGGATGAATGGGTGGATTTTCCTTTTTTACAACTTATTGCTTTAGCCTCTTGGCTATGGCTTTTTACTCTGGGAAGAGACTGTTCTGTAACTCACCAATATGATGCTTAAATCAGCAAGATCCCCACATCCTTCTCATCTCCAAGCTAAAAAAAGGTCACATCTTTCACTCTTTCCTCATGTATCATGTTTTCCAGGCCCTTAACCACTTTACTGCTACTCTATGACTCTTTCCAAACTTGTCAATATCTCTCCGGTTCTGGCAGAGTTCCAGAGGTCCACTTGCATTTCTTTCCTTCCTTCTGCCTTCCTGTCTTCCTTCCTACCTTGTAACTATGCATTAATTGTGTGTTTATATCTGGTTGGGAGAACAGGAACAAAATTCACTTCATATGAGTCTTACTGTCAAGGTGATGGAAAAAAAAGGGAGAGAAATTTCTTTTTTTACTTCTTTTCCTTATGTTGTTTCAAAACGCAATCATCCTTAATCATCAGTTAGCTAACCTGCCTTTTTCAGCTTCCTATTACCAACTTAATAATCTAGTTGTGTCTCCCCATGCCTCTTCCCAAAAACTTTAAAGTAACATCTGTTGCTGCAAACTTTTTGATATCTACCCGCAAATAAACAAGAACAAAAAGTTTAGAGACATTTTTATTCTTTCTCTGTCCATATGATTGAA
This sequence comes from Pheucticus melanocephalus, assembly GCA_013398405.1. NCBI lineage: Eukaryota > Metazoa > Chordata > Aves > Passeriformes > Cardinalidae > Pheucticus > Pheucticus melanocephalus. Next base: position 2,670,082 of record VZSJ01002480.1, read on the forward strand.
GCTGTCTTGAACACTGTCTTCTGCAAACATGATTTTCAGTATTTTTTGTCTTTGATTCTTCTCAAACTTTTCCTACATTGAGTAAAAACAATCAAACCATTTCATTAGTCTACTGCTGCTTTGGAAATTTAGTCTGTGTCTTATGTTTTCACCATCAACAGGGCTTTAATAATCATTAACAGATACACTATGGGAATAATTATTCTCTCAGATCTGGCTGTTGTTCTCAACCACACAAATATTCCTTTAACTTGTTATGACACCCTCCTGAAGGATCACTCCATTCTCTTGCAGTTGATACACCTGGAAGGTTCAAATACAAACTGTTGGGCAAAGACATTGAACACAAGTATTAACAAAACTTTTCATTTAGTTGTATATTTGAGTATAATCTTTGACAGCTGAAGAATTTAGAAAAACTCAAGAATGCTGGTGAAACCTGAGCTGAAATTCTGATGAAACAACTCCCTTTCCCACTACAGGAAATATTAGGGTAGTAATAGTAGAAGTGATCAGTTAAAAACAGTCATAAACTTCACTATACACACATTTGGATACCCTGAGGCAGGAATCTTATAGTCACTATTTTGAGAAATAAAATAAGAGTAAATATTAATTTAAGACCAAGACCTCAAATAAAGAGCATGTCTGTTTCCATTAAAGCAATCAGACATATCTGCATTTCAGATACATGGCTGTATCTCAATGAAGCAGTAAAGAGAAACACACATGTAAGGAAAGCACATGGCTAAACACATTCTTAAAATTGATCTCTGTATTGGATGATCTCTCAAGGACATATAATATTAATTATATATTATTATATAATTATCATATATTATTTCAGTTTTAAATTTTTAGAAATAAGACATCCCTTAATGTAATTAGTTTGCCTGTGCTGCTTTAGTTGTCATTTGACATTGTTGATGGCTTTTATTTTTAGTGAAAGGGAATATAGAAGCAGGATTAATATGTAAAGCCCAAACACAGATGTGGATACCCACATATTGAGTCATGCTGCATCATAACATTTAACCAGTGAGTATAGCAGGATTCAAATTTGCAGCACCTCATCACCATCAGAGAAAAACCAACCAGAAAGTTAAAGACAAAGCAAGTAGACACATTTATTGGCATTATGTATATTACAAATCAGTAATGAATTTGCAACTATTATCTCAAACAGGTATCTGTAAGCCCCATTCTGTTGATAAACTACACTATAACTAGTTTAATTATATCTGTGTGCTAAGTTCATATCTACATCTAAATGGGCTGACTGCAGTTGAATCAACTGCTGTATCATCTTTTCCACTGACCCTGGTCTATTTCAGTTTCTTAATTGGGAGGAAACTGATGCACAAACCTCTAACTTTGTCTGCACAGTCAATGTGTTTTTCAGCATGGGATCTGAAACAGACATTCAGGTCTGTCCTAGCCCTTTTTCTCAGCTCCAAACCCACATACATCAGCAGCCACTGGCATTCTGCATAAATAAAATTCACTTAGTACCTATTGTGACAGGGCAGGTTAATTATAAAATATTGTGTGTTGCGGACTCTTGAAGCAGCAAAGACACCAATCAATGTAACATAAGTTGAAGAAGCACCTGCTGTGTGTGTTTTGAGTGGTCTTTTCCAGGCAATTAATTTACTTGCCCAAAATGTAAATATTTGAGAGGGTAAGCATATCAGCATATATAAACTCTTGCAGTTCTCACTGCTGCTTTTTCTGTCAAATGTTGAAACACGCTGAGGCACATTCCCAGCTGGTGTAAACTCTATTACTTTACTGACTTCAACTGATAGTTTGCCCCATTCAATATGTGGCTAATTTGGTTTTTCTTACATAGGTTGTAAGCCAGAATAAAGAAAGACAAATGTATGTATATTCCTATAAGTAGGAATAGGAGCTGAGGAATTTACCAAACCTATATATTTGTTACCTTTGTCTATAACTATATGGACACAAAGTCTCATAACTCTGTGCATTCCCTTACTTTGCCTTCAGATCCAGAGCATTCTGTGAAAGTGGAACACCAGGTGACTTGGTAGATCATGTACCCCACCCTCCTGTCAAGACAAGAGCTGTATTATATACAAATTTCCAAGCAGTCTTTTATCTAAAAGGACAGAAACTGGCAGTGATGGAAGCTCCACCATGCCAAAGGAAATCTAGAGAGGTGACTAATGTATCAGTAAAACAACAAAAGCACTGGAAGTGGAGGTTTTGCTGTGAAATTAATGCAAAAAGAATACACTGACCAGAGGACTATCAATCAGGGTGCAAATCAATCCATAATTTAATGACACTGAATGCAGTGGAAAACAGAATGGGATTGTATCTGCAGGTATAAATTTCATTTAAACACAAGGAAACCAGCCAACTAACCAAAAACCAAGGTAAGATGATACTGTAATATTTAACCATTTTCAGAATATAAGTTTATTTTGTTTCTCCAGTAATCAAGTCTACACAGGCAATTAAAGCATCTCCCCATGTCAGCCCACAAGGACACGTCTTGCAAAGGGCACTCCCCTCCAGGGGTTGGGCTACCAGGGCCCAAGGACAGAGCATCCCTGGTCCAAGCCTCCAGCAGTTACTCCTGGACAAGGCTCTGCCACAGAGGCTTTCCCACAGCCCGAGGAGAGGCTGGGCTGCCCTGGTGCCCTGGGCTGCCCTGCTCCTGTCTGGGGAAGAGACATGGCCCCAGTCTGCCAGACTCTGCCATCAGTCCCCCCCCAGAGGAGGCCCTGGCACTGCTGGTGCCCAGTCCCAGGGAGCTGCTGATCCTGCAGTGCTCACAGACACCACTGTCAAT
>VZSJ01002480.1:2672912-2782444 GCA_013398405.1 Pheucticus melanocephalus
AAACCACAGAGCTGTATTTTTAGATTGCAAAGTTCCCCATTGAGTTACATGTACTACAACAGCAGTGTTTGCCTTGCAATTAAAATGAAAAAAATACCGACTAAGGAGACCAAAAACAAAGTCTCAGGGGAGCAAATGAGAGCAAGATTAAATAACCTTTAATACAAGCTCCTGGGCAAAGAGCATTTCAATTTGTTTTACATCTCATCTCTCCAAAATTCTATGAGAACCTATCCTATACCAAACCTACAAGAAAAAGTCACAGAGTCTTTTCAGCCTTATATTCAAGTGGAAAAATCTCTCTTTGAAAGAGCTTTTGATATTTGATAATTTATCTCTCAACTACTGTATTTAGTCTCCTTCTTTCCCTGTTACTGTCTTTCTGCAAATATTGTACTTACACAAAGTAGTGTGTATAAAGAACTTTAAAAATTATGTTCTCATAAAATAGTTTTGTATGGAACAATCAAATTTTCTTTTAGCTTTGCTAAGATTAGGGAAGAAGCAATGGTATAGATTTAGATAAGAGTATCTCTGTCAGTTCAGCACACAGCTAGCAGTTTGCAGCATAACAGAATAACAGTTTGCAGGAGCATGTCATCAACAAGATGCTCCAGGTTAGAACAAGTTAGACTCAGAAGTTCCTGTCAACAGTTGAAAGACTTATCAGAAATGCTGACTTGAAGGAAGATGCTGAAGAGGGCTTATATGAGATATCTTTATGATCTGATTATTTCTTCCTCTTCTGTATGTGATTTACATCAGTAAAATCATTAATAGGGTCTTTTCAGTATCTGTAATCCATCTAAAGTCCTTCCTTGGTCTCTCCTGCCAACTGGATAATTCAGACTTTCTGTGTTCTTCATAAACAAATTTATAAAAGCAACCCCGATGGGGAATTGTCTGATCACTAATTTGTCCACTGTCTTTGAAGCTACCAGTAGGGCTTGAAATAAAATGAAACACAGTGGTGCTGTGGCCTTGGATTTTTTTCTTTTCCCTATAAGTTAAGAACAACCCTTTTTTTGTTGAAAGGAGCTGAAATATGCATTTACTCTCTTTCTGGAGACTGCCCTAGTTACCAGGCTCCAGATTCTTTCAATTACTGTTGTCCCACTTGTTTTAACCACTTTGTCACAGTAGAATGAAATATCTTTAGACAGAGAGTGGATGCTTATATAGGAGGAATGTCTTTGCAGCTGAACCAATGGACTTGCATGTCTTCTGACAATTTTGAAATTTCATCTAACTGTAATAAGTGGAGTCTTCTCTGTGCAGTTTAACTGTATGGAAGCTTTAGCCTTCTCATGAATTCACTGCATTGAAACAAACATCTGCTGTACATATAACACTTCAGGAGAGCTCTGTTGTTAATCTGGTGTCTCAAGTTCATTATGGGCTGAACTATCAATTTTTTTCACGGCATATGATAAATAAGTGAACTACGTGCAACACCAGTACAAAACAACCTCGAATATAATATATAATAAAAATAATACTACTAATAAGTTTTATTATTAATTACCATTATCTGTAGTAGCAATAGTATACTTCATCCTTGCTTCTAAACCAGAGGGACCTGTATTAAAGTGTACTACCAGAAAACAAAAGGCCAATATAGGGTTTTCTTAGCAGACTGATTCATTTACACTCTAGCTTTACTGCCTATTCCCTAAGGTACCTCACAGATAGGAAAATTTGAAAACATAGCAAATTAGGAAAAGTATAAAAATCTACTGTAGAAAATATTCCAGCAAGGACTCTACTGCTTTGCTGCCTACAAATCATCATGTGCAAAATCACAGATGACAAAGGCATTGAAATTGCCAGCAATTTATTATTACCTTTATTTTTAAAACAAAATCATTATCTTGAAAGCTTGTGCAGATATGCAAACCAGCCAGTAGGGTTGACTGTAGGGTGATCTTTCAGTTCCCTGTGAGTGCACAGTCATGCGCAATGAGAATGAGATTATCATGGATCCCAGCTATGCCCAAAGGAGTGTTCAGTGCTGGGAGAAATTAAAAATAACTTTTCTATTCCCCATTACTGTCATCCCACACAGTGACAAGTCTTTGAAAGCAAAAGCTAAAACTCCTCACACATAATTAGCTAGAACAAACTAATGAAAGAATTAAATATAAAGTGTTCTGCTCAAAGACACGATCATCAATCTATGGTTCATTCCATCACCACTGATTTGAAAATTCCGAAAGATAGGCAAATTATCCCATTCTCCCACAAAGCCCTCAAGGTGCAGAGAAAATGGTCTCAGACCCTTCTTAATCTTTTTTTTTTCTTTCTTTATTTTTGTTTTATTTTTGATCTGGTTATCTTAGCTTGATTAGTGCAGTTCCAATTACACTATATAGAAATAAAATGATTTCTGAGGCTTTATGATATTGTTTTGAGAAATAAAATAAAGCATTTAACTAATCATTTAAGATGTGCTGACCTTTCATATAGTAAACAATTTTAGGTGTTTAAAAATCTCAGTTTGTGCTCTGATTTATGACATCCAATATTGGAAATTTTTGATATGATCCTTGGCTTACAAAATTTGTTTCTTGTTTTTCTTAATAAAGTAAAACTATTAGTTAACCAACACAATTAAATGTTGAGGTGCAACCTCTGCCCAGTTTTTTTCATTGTGCTGTTTGCCATTTTCTTCAGTGAGGTGAGAATTTTACTTGTCTGCTTTAACTTATCAGCTAAAAATTTCAGACACAAACTGTTGAAACAGAAGGTGAATGTGAATAATACTTCTAGCTTTAAGTGTAAATTTTTCATAATTTTGCCTCACTTATGCCAAATGTAATCAGACTGGACCAGATTTTGTTCACTGTTTCATCAATAAAGCTAAACCAGCGAATTCCAAAGACTGAAGAAGGGTAATTAGAGGTACATTTCGCCCCTAAATGCTTCTGTAGCTAATCTGTCAGCAGAAACCTGCATAATTTTCCAATAAGTATTCAAGATGAGCAGCACTGGCTGGATGAATTAGAAAAACAGAAGTGCCACACTCTACAATCAGCTTGTCTTCATCTGCTGCACACCTGTAGCAAGAACATTTATAGTGTAGGTGGTGTATTTGGTGAAGTGAAAAAAAATCAGTAGTTAATTTTTGATCCTGAAAACATATTTTTGCTTTTCAGGGTATACATTCAGTTTCTAGAAGTTTCTAATTATTTTAGCTTGAGATATTTCTATTTTCACTAAAATAAAAAGTATTGGATGGATAGAAAAAATGAGATAAGGCTTCACAAGATGAAGCTCGTAACCCATGCTTTTGGGAAAGGTACCTGAGATCATGCCAAGCACATCTGTGTAAACATATGCTAATTGTCTCCATAGCTTGTTCAGGGACACAGGGTTCGTAATTCTTGATAGTGAATTTTAAACTGAAATCTGATGGGCAAATGCTACCACATGTGTTTCAACTTCTGTATTATTTTCTGGTGCCCATAGAAATATGAGAATATTTGTCTTTTCCAGACCCCATAAAGATTTCCTATGGCCTCTCAAAGAATCAAGTCTGTCTCCTTACTTCTCTCTCTCTTTATAATTAATAAATTAAAATCTTAAGTTAGAAATAGAATATTTCCATAGAAATAGCTGACAACCTCAGTTGCCCCTCAGTTGCCCCTGGTGTTGCCTATTTCCACTGGTGCATCACTATTTCTACTTTTGGGGAGAAAAGAACATCCCAAACAGATTTCTGAAATTAGGAAGACACATCAATAGCAGACCAGAAACACACTTAGAGAGAGGATAACCATTCATACATTTCTTAGTTCCCTGTGTGAATTTCACAGAGGATGTTTGTTTCCTTATCAGGACAAAGCTCAGAACCATGCAGAGCAGAGACTGACTGGGCTGCAGCAAGAAATCAGCTTGATCTTCCATTGTTAAGATATTGTGGTGACAGGCATTCTGCAAAATCTCATTTAAAGAAATTGAGGGAAAATAAATGATTACTCTGAGTAGGAATATACTGTATCTCATCCTGCCGCTTCCATTTGGCAGGTACTCTCAACAGACCAATCCACAGATTACTTTCTTTAGCAATGTAGCAGAGTTCAATAGGTTATTTAGCATAACTTTTTCTCAGTTACTTTACTTGGGTAAAGATCCTAGCCATCCAATTTTGGCAAGAAAAGGATCCTTTTTCCTTTAAAAAAAAATTCAAATCCATCAGTCCAGCCCACGTAAAAACACAAATCGTATGATGTAAGTACCAAAACCACAATGCTGAAAATATATCAAAAGCTTTTGACTGCTCAGCTCTATCAAACTCTGTCCCAGAAGAGAGATATTTGGTAAAGAGTCTCCTTGAGGTTACACCAATGGATTTTAATTAAAAATGCAATGAAATAATGTTCTATCAAATTATGTTGGACTGAAACTTACAGTATGTGCCAATTATAAGAAAGTTAATTGCAATTTCAAAATTAAATCGAAGTATATTGATTTTTATTGACAAAATAACAAATATAGCTGCTTGTTTATGACATTTTATAATTACAATTATAATTAATTTTTATAAAGGAATCAATAGCTTGTTGAAGAATTCTGAAAAATTAAAGCTATCAAAGATATTTTGAAATAATAGAAATAAAATTGTGATGACATCAGGTCATGCAAGGAATTTATTAGCACTCAAGAGAGAAGGACAATTGTAGATACACTAAGAGTTTGCTTCGGAGAATATATTATGGTTTGGTTTTCAAGTAACTTTTTGAACCAGGTTGCTCAATGTTGGGTACCCACAGCTTCTCTGGACAATATCTGCTGCTATCTGATCACCCTCAGCGTGAAGAATTTTATTTCTAATACCTAATCTAAACCAACCATCTTTTAATTTAAAGCCATCTTGTTCACTACAGGCCCTAGTAAAAAGTCCCTCTCCAGTTTTCTTGTAGGCTCCCTTCAGGTACTCTAAGATGCTATATGGTGACTCCAGGCCCTTCTCTTCTCCAGGCTGAACAATCACATCTGTCTCAGCCTTTCCTCATAGGAGTGGTACTGTATCCCTGTAATCATCTTCACAGCCCTCCTCTGGACTCAGTCCAACAAGTCCATCTCTTTCCTGTGCTGGGGACCCCAGAGCTGGAAGCAGTACTCCAGGGGGGATATTATGAAAGCAGTTTAAAAGGACAGAATCACCTCCCTTAACTTGCTGGCTGTGGTCCTTTTGATGCAGCCCAGAATACAGTTGTCTTTCTGGGTTTTCTGCAAGCGCACATTGCTGGCTCACATTCAGCTTCTAGCCCATCAACACTCCAAGTCCTTCCCTTCAAGGCTGTTCTAAATTCATTCTCCATCCAGCTTGATTTGTGATTGGTATTGCCATGACCCAGGTGAAGAACTTTGCACTTGGCCTTATGGAACTCCAAGAGGCTCACACCACCCCACTTGTCCAGTCTGTACTACCTCTGTACCTTCCTTCTAGCTGTTGACATCACCACACAGCTCAGTGTCATCAGTGAATTTGCTGAGCATTCTTTTAATCCCACTGATCATATCACTGGCAAAGATGTTGAACAACACTGGTCTAGTTATGTTTCCTCTTTTTTACTGTGTGAGAACTTCACTGGACTGTGACAGCTTCTCAAATAAAATAGTGACTCAACAGCTTCCTCTTCCAGCTCCCTCAGGACTCATAGATACATCTCAGCAGGTCCCATGGAAACATATATCTTCAGGTTTCTTAGATGGATATTCTACAACAGGCAGTTCTTCATTCTCCCAGTTCCTGCCTTTGTTTTTGCAGCTCACATGATGTGTCTGAAGCACTTGAAGAATTTAGCCAAAAAACCCATTGAGTACCTCATCTTTCTTTATATCCTGGGTAACCATGTCTCTTGTTTCCTTTCAGAAGAGACTTACTTCTTCTCTAGGCTTCCTTTAATCTCCAATGATCTTATAGAAGGTTTTGTTGTTTTTTTTACCCTTTTTGTCATTGTCTAGGTTTAATTCTATCAAGACTTTAGCTTTCCTAACCTTATTCCTGTCTGCTCAAACAATTTCACTGTAATCTTTCCAGGATATCTGTCCTTGTTTCCACTCTTTATAGGTTTTCTTGTAATGTTAGGGTGTGTCCACATACTCCATGGTTAGCCCCACAGACCTTCTGTAATTTTTGTCTGACCTCTTCTCTTGGGATGTATCATTCCTGATGATCCTCGAATATGACTCAGATTTCTTGGCCTCCTCTTTCCTTACAGGGCTTTATCCCTTCAGCTACAAAACACATCCTTGATGAGGCCAAAATCTGCTCTTCTGAAGTCCAGGTTAGGAAGCTTTCTTTGCACCCTCCTCACAGCCTTAAAAATCTTGAGCTCCACCACTCCATAGCCACTGCAGTCAAGGTTGGTTTTGAGCTTCACATTCCCCATCAGTCCCTCCTTGCTGACAAGGTCTATCGCAGCACTTCTCCTACTTGGCTGTTCTATTACTTGGAGAGAGAAGTTATCAACAAGCATTCCAACATCCACATGAATTGTTTATGCCCTGCTGTGGTATCCTGCCAAAAAATAATTGGTGAAGGTGAAGTCATACACGAAGACCAGTGCTTGTAAATGTGAGGCTGCTTCTGCCTGTCTATAGAGGGTCTCATCTGCTCAGCTTTCTGGTCACCAAGTAGCAGAGTCCCCTATAATATCAACAGTTCCTTCCCTCCCTTTAATTCATAAACTCTCAGTCAGCTCCTCATCAGTCCTCAGCTAGATCTCCCTGAACTCCAGCTGCTCATTGACAATGAAGCTGATAACCCCTGACCATATTTCCTGACTGTCCTTCCTTAAGAGCCTGTTTTCTTACATTCCAGCACTCTAGCTACAGGAACCATCCCTCCACATCTTCATGATGCCAATAAGATCATAGCCTGGCAGTTTGCACATGAACTCTTCTTGATTATTCCCCATGCTTTTGAGTTTAAAGCACTCTTCATCAGCTTGACAGGCCAGACTGAAGATGCTGTTCCTCTCCTCTTACTGATGGACCCCATCAGCCCCCAGTAGAACAAGTTTCCCAAAGTGAGTTTCACGGCCTGAGTAGCTGGACCCCTGCCTTGTGGCACCAGTCCCATAGACATCTTTTCATTCTCCAGATTCAGCTGTCCCTTTCAAGTCTTTTTCTTTTGACCAGGAGGATTGATGAAAATCTACTAGCACTCCAGAGATCCTCACCATCATTCCCAGGGTTCTGTTATTCTTCTTGATATACCTGGAAAATACCTACTATGCAAGATGCTATAAAGAGAATTAACACTAGCATAGTCAAACCCAGTAAATTACTGTAGTGCAAAGGAAATTACTTAGACGTTGTAACTATATTGCTGAGTACATTTCTTCTGTGTTTTAGGAGGGATAAAATTCTTCTCCAGAAAATTCTTTCATAATTATATTGTATAAATTTAATTTACAGTCTTTCTTCCTTTCCTTTAATCCTTTACCCCAAATGTACCTCTTCAGTTAGGATACATATAAATTGTGAACTATGCCTGTAAATTTCAGGTACTTTAGCATTAAAGACACCTTTGTGCTTATCAGTCAGCACCTTTGCTTTAACCCCATGACTCTGTCAGACAGATTCATGGTAGCGCCTCTGTCCTGCTGTGGTGTTAATCAGATGAGAAGGATCCTGCTGGGAGTTGTAGTAATTACAGTGGGATAGCTCATCTCTTCCTGAACTTTCTCTGTGCCTTCATTTCTCTTAATAGCAACAGAGATACTAATAAAAACAAATGTCAGCTTATAATGTCCTTCTTTTGTGACAAGCTAGTTTAATGGTAACTATCAATGTACAAGAATTCCACTGGCAACTTTTCCAGTTTATCTGTTCCCTTCTTTCTTTGATGTAACTACCTTGAGTGTTTTTTTAGGATAACACATAGGTGAAAACAAGTACAAGATTTTCACATGTGTCTTGTTTGTGATATTCAGAGTTCTCTACTGAGAATGTACTGTGTCTTTTACAAACTCTCCTCTAGTATTTATACCGTACCACCAGAGACCAGTTTAGCAGTGAGGTTTTAGGAAGCACAAGTCGGAAACTCAGATATCCACATTTTGTCTTAGATCTCTACCTAGGTAAAGAAGCTGATGTGATTTGCACATCAAGGAGGAAGTGAAATTTTAATCTAGGGTAGGACCAAAATAATGTAAACTATTCGTTCAAGTCTTTTCTAACAGCTTGCAATTTAACTTTTTACTCTGATTCGCTAAGTTAGCATAAATGATTCTCACTTATTTCTTATAAATAATCACTTGTGATACAGCTATACCTTAATAATAATAATAATAATTAATATTTAGTTATGTTTTTCTCTTTTTAATTTAGATTTCCAGACCTTCAGTTCTTACAAAACTAGAAATTTTGTAATAAAATTATTCAGTTATGTTAATTCTTCTAAATAAATTTCATGACAATATTCCACTCATTTGTTTCAGAATTACTGTTTAGCAGTACTAAATTAACCAAGTTTATGAGGAACATTTTGAGAATTCAGTTCAAATATCTGAATTAATGGCACTCAAATAATAAACACAAGATCATAAACTTTTAACTTTATCACTCTGCATGTTAATTCTTATAGTGAAAGTGATAATATCTACAAGCAAAGAGGTAAAACAGTGGATTGTGACCTTTGTTGGCACTTTTGAAATATTTGGTAGAAAAGGATTAACTTTTTTAGAAAAAAATATCCAAATAATTTGTTTAGAAACAAATTATTTCACAGCTGCAGCAAAATTTTAACAAAAAACAAAACAAACAAACAAACTCAAAAAACCAAAAAACCCAAAACCAAACAAAAAATCTACCCAAAACACAAGGAAAGAAAGTATGAAAGCTTGTAAAACTTATTTTGTGTTATCGCATTTGGACTTTTCTTAATCAAGACTGATTCCAGTGATCTGATTATTTCATCTATCTTTTCACCCGTGCATTTAATTTTATCAGTTTATCTGTCAACTCTGTGTGAATACTTGCCAGGGAAAACACAAATCATATTGAAATGGAAGTCCATTGTAGGCAGTCTGAGTTATCAAGATTGAAATCCAGCTAAGAAATTATCATTAAAAAAGTGTCAAAACTATTATACCTTTCAATTGGAGGCACGATATAATCACAGTACATTCTGGAGTGTTTTCAACTATGTAATTATAAATGTAGAAACATATTTATATTTAACAACAAATGTGAAAACACGACGCACAATATATTCATGACTATAAAAATAAGACATTTATCTTTCCAGAAATTCTAGAATTAAATGATCTCAAATTTTATGAGTAATTGTATTAGGCTCTAGTCATACTTTGTCATGCATAAGTCATGATTTTTGAATGATTCCTGAGGTCACAGCTGATTGTCCTGTCAACTTTCAGCTCTCAGAAAGGTTCAGAGTTAGTAAGGCTGCTGAGAACAGTGTGAATGAGGCATACAGACAACGGAATGGATGGAAAGACAGATAGATAAGTGTAAATTTATGTCTTTATGTAGGGAGATAATGCATAAATGATGCTTCTTAACACAAAAAAATTAATAGATGGTAGAAATACGTAATTATCTACTTTTTCATTGTAATTGAACAAGTAGATTTTTTAAAATTGGAAATGTAGAAAAGAGACACCAACTCAACATCCAATCAAACAGATTTATATAACAGTTCCCCTTTCAATCATTTTCTGATTGACTTAAAATTGCAGTCAGCTTCTTTTAATTTTTTCCTCAAATTAAGTAATATTCAACTGCACATCTGAGCTCAGCCCACAGAAAAATGTACTTTTTCCATTGAAGAAAATCTGGATACTCCAATCATTAATTACAATGTCTTATAGGTCATACATGTTTCAAAAAGTCTAAAGAGTTTGAGACTTAGAGACACTTACCAAATAATCCTTAGAGACCAAATAAGATTGGGCTCCTTAATGACTTGGACACTTTTGAAAATGGAACTTCTTGCAAGCACTCTGATGGAATTTTTGTGACAATTTTGTCAGGGTCAAATTTCATGCTTGAAGTTTAACCTTCATTATTGCACTTTCATGTCAGCAGGATGCTGCTCATATAAAAGATATTATATCAGTCTAAAACTAGTATGTTGAATTAAGCATTCAGTCTCCAACTGTGTGCATTTCTTTTTTTTGTTCCTTGCTTTTTAACATAGAATTTATTTGCATACCAATTGAGATAGTCACATCTTCAATCTGAAGTTCTTTTCTTCATATTTTTTGCATTTTTTATTTTGTTTTTGGTTTTGGGTTTTGGGTTTTTTTCGTTGTTTGTTTCGTTTGGGTTTTTTGCCTTTGATCTTTTTTCCCACGTCTGCCTATTCCTTTGGCTCCAAATCCACAGTTCTCTAGTGGCAGACTTGACCTAGAAAAGGGGATGTTGTGGATTAACCTTGGCTGGAGGCCAGGTACCTAATAAGCCACTCTATCACTCCTCCTCAACAGGAGTGGAGGAGAAAAAAATTGACAAAAAGCTCATGGGTTGACACAAGGGCAGGGTGATCATTCATCAATTATTATCATGGGAAAATAGACTTAAATTTGGGGAAATTAGTTTGATCTGTTACCAAGAAAATCAGAATTAGATAAGTTTCTCAAACAAAGACAAATCTTAAAACATCTGTCCCCCGCCTCTGAACTTTTTTGAGTTCAACTTTATTCTCAATTTCTTTACCTACTTTCTATTAGCAGCACAGACGGATGGGCAAAGAGTACTGTGGTCAGGTCAGGCTGTCTCTGCCACTCCATCTCATCACTATTTTCCCATGCTCCACTGTGGCGTTCCTCCCATGGGAGACAGTCCTCCCATGAATTTCTCCAACACTGGTCCTTACAACAGGCTAGAGCTCTTCAAAACTGCTCCAGCACGGGTTCCTCCCATGGGAGACAGTCCTCCCATGAATTTCTCCAACACTAGTCCTTACAACAGGCTAGAGCTCTTCAAAACTGCTCCAGCACGGGTTCCTTCCACATGATGAAGTCCTCCAGGACTGGACAGCTCCAGCGTACGCTATCCATAGAATCATCTGTTCTGCCAGGACCCTGCTCCAGCACAGATTCTCCATGGGATTGCAGCTCCCTTCTGGCATATCCACTTGCTTCAGCACGGAGCCCTCCATGGGCTGCAGTGTGAATAGCTGCTTAATCATGGTGTTCTTCGGGCTGAAGGGGCACAGCTGCCTCAGCCTGGTCCTCGCCACAGTCTGCAGGGGAATCCCTGACACCTGGAGTTCCTCCTGCCCTTCTTTCTTTCTTTCTTTCTTATGGTATCTGCATAAGTTATTTTTCCTCACATATTCTCACTCCTCTCTGCCAGCAGTAGGTTGTGCAGTAGGTTTTTCCCCTACCTTAAATATGTTATCACAGAAGTGCTACCACCACTATCTATTGAGTTTCTATCAAGTATATTTTCATATAAGTCTTAACTGGATAATTTGTACTTCACCTTGATCTCAGAGATCCCTTAAATCTATTTTTTTTTTTTTTTTTTTTTTTCCCATGGCAAATTAAGAAGCTGCTTCAGTAATCAGAGGGAAAAACTCTTTTTTTACTTCTGGAGACTCCAGAGCAAACTGATCAGTTAAATTTTGAAATGAAGTGTTAAGATGAACGATGCATTTCCCTTAATATAGAAATAAATCCAGACAATTTGAAGAACATGATAAGCAGGACAGAATGTGATAAGGTAGACAAAAAAACCTTTGCCCGAAAGGAAATAATAATTTCAAAATATAATTTAGGAGTTTTTGAACACTGCTGAAGTATTGAATCACAGGGGAGAAAACTACTGAGTAAACAGTCTTGCCCTAATACCTTCAGTGAATAGCATAACAAGAAAAAGCACCAGAGCACTAAAAGCTCCAAGAGTACCTAAAGCCCTACATAACATTACTTAACCCTTATGAAAGCTCCCTTTGCCTTTATTTTGTCTGTTCACAGAAGACATTGCATTAACACACCCTGCAGCTCTTGATAATGAACTTACCCTTTAGCTGACTGATGACACAATCTTTGATTTCTTTTTGTGCTTTGAAACATTATGGTAAGTCAAAGGAGTTATTTACCTTCACTCTATGGGTTCTTGTGCCCTCTTCCTTAAACAGCTAACTAGTGAGTGGAAAAAAATTATTCCTTCTATCAGATGATTGATGAGTTGCAGGAATCCTCAATTGGTGTATAACATAACTTGGTTTTCTTTGACTGATCAGTATCAGCATTGCCTAGCATTATTATAAGACAGTGATGAAACTCAATAAGTCTTTTTATCTGAATGGTGGTGAGAGGAGTGATAAGTCTTCAGCTAATATAGAAAGCTGTACTTTTCTAACTTTAATGGAAGATGTATATGGTAACTGAAGACCTGGACTTATCATTAAAAAAAGCCACATTCAAAGCCCAATCCTGCGCTAAGCCTGGTTTCTGTAAAGTATTTTACCAACACATTTTTGGAAAACTGAAACCTTATTTGATAGCAAAGCAAGTTTGAAGAAGGTCTTTCCTGGACTAAAACTGAGTTTTGCCAGGATATATGAGGCTGACATACAATAATCTGCATTGCAGCTTTGGAATCCCTGCACTTTTCTCTTACTCACTAAAAAATGAGATGGTTACCCATTTCCAAGGTTGTGCTTAATTTCAAGGAACAGCAAATGAATTAATGGAAAAATAATGTAAGAATACATATTCCTCTTCAACCAAATTACTTTCCTCTCATGAAGAGTAGAATTTTTCTTGCCATCCAGTCTGCTACAGAAATATGAACTATTCAGACAAAGGATTTATCAATTCATAAAATCCAACATATTCTGAATTGAAGATGTGTGCAAATGACAATATGCTCTGCAATTTCCCCTATGATTTTGATAATATTAGTAAGAGGATCTAGGCTAAGTTAAGTATCATCACTGTTCTCTTTCTCAGTGAAAAAATGTCTTTCACAGTGCAAATCTTCTGCAACTCAATTTTTTTTGTTCACATCAGTCAACATTTCCATTATAAAAATGGTTTCATATGATCTTTAGGACTATTATATTTACTTAATTCTCTGAAGCATTTTCTGGATGAAAATGTTTTCTGGTTTGCTGCTATCTTTTTTTTAATTTGCAAATAATAATCAGAGACATCTCATTTTAATTTGCTTTTATATTTTGGAATGTGAAAAGCAAAAATATGTAATTCATTCCCAGGAATTTATTTTTGGTTTAACTAATGGACAAGAATTCTGTAAAAGAATTTTGATCAGTCTCATTTAGTGGGAAGTATAGTACATATGGTGACCCAAAGGCAAGATGTGTCCCCGATATCTATACCTAACTCACAAGGTAAGGACAAAGAAAGCTCATATTCTAAAAGTGAGATGATTTTTTTTGTAAACAAGCAAACAAGCCAGCAAACAAACGAATTTGTTGCTAATGCTATAATAAACAACTATTAAATGCCACAATATTGTTTAAAATGAAAATTGTTGGAGTTTGACCAACAAAGGGTTTTTAGACAGTCCAGATGTCCCCGCATCCAACAGTGTTTATGTCTATTACTTTCTATAGAATTAATTCTCTTCATGGTCCCAGTCAAAGGAAATCTTGAGCATGAGATAAAATTTGTTATATTACTAATATATGGTTAAATCATACAGACCTTTAGGAGCTTCATCAGCCACAATCAAGACATGAAAATATAGACTTTTAGAGACAAACTGAATTTCTTGCCAAAGATTTTAAGCACTACACACCTGAGTCATTTATCTTAAAGACCTACTGAATCATCCACTGTGTGAAATTTTGGAGCAGGGAAATACAAGTTTAGTACAAAAGAAGGTGATGTTTTACAAAATGTATGCTCAAATGCTACCCAAGATAATTACACTTGCCTTGATTCTTGCATTCCATCAAGAACATTTTTCTTTTTATACATTTTTAAAACATTTTTCCTGTTTCAAGCATCAAAGGTCCCCTGTATTTTTAAAATGTGGAATGAAGGCACATTCTTTCTCTGTGCTCTTTTCTAATCTTGCATGGTGCTGGTTTCAATAAGCTTGTAACACATATTTTCAGGTACTGGGGGAAAATCAAAAGGCTTACATGTTCATATATATAGATATATAATAAAAGATGAGTGGACAGGTAGTAAAATCCCTGTAATTTAGATCTCTATGAGATGATTCATATAATTAGATGTTGTTATTACAGTAAGTATCAACAGTGTAGAATTATTATAAATTATTATTTATCTGTGACTAGAACAGACTGAAATATTTTGCAAGAAACATAAATAATGCTTCTATGAAAATAAAGAAGCACAGCTCTTGGAAAATCTTTCCAGTAAGGTACATTTTATAATATCTTTCCATAATGGGGACCTTGAATAGGCCTCCACACAGCTAAATAAGAGTAGTGACACAGAGGGCCTCAAGTTTCCTGGAATGGCTATTTCAGATCTGGAAATGTGTGTGTGTGTATATATATATATATATATATATATATATATATATATATATATTTATATACATACACATACACATATGTGTATGTCAATGTACATGTATTATTTCTTGTATATCATGTGTTATGTATTATATATTATATCTATTTTATAATCAGATATCCTGGTCAGACTTTTGATGATTGCTATACCAAAACACCCAGGCTTGACCTGAAACCCCTATCTCATCAGTCCAAAGTCAGGAATTGAATTTGAACACCAGACACCAGCCCTCAGTCCTCTACCATTTTAGTTTTCTCTCAGGGTCAGCTGTGAATGAGTCCCCTGTAAGAGTAAATGAGTAGAGTTTGGAGCATGCTATATTTTGGAAACTCTTGTTCCGAAAGGTTAGTATGCAGGACTGCAATAGTTTTGTATTCTTTCATGTTATGGTCTTCTGGCACTTTTCTAGCTCCATCCCTCTGCACCATCCCTCTCACCCTGCCTTACATAATACCCTTTATAGGAACGTCCTCTAAAGGTCTTTTCAGGTCCATTCTATCAAACACCATTCTGAAGGACTAAAAATCATCCTTGAATTATTTCGGACAAGTTGAAATGAAAAAATATATGGGACAGAGGGCCACAGAAACACATGATACATGTGTCAATGCTACAAGAATGCCCTACAAGATCCATTGAGGATTCACAGCTCAAGTTATCTATTGAGGAAGTGCCTATCTATTCTAGAAGGAACAGGTAGATGTTAAGCTGTCTGTGCCACTTGGCCTTAGGGCCAGGGCTGTCTTTTATTCAGCCACAGAATATTTGGATTCATATAAACTAAAACTTTTTAGTGGTGCTGATGAAGAGTAAAACAGAAGCAGAAAATTATACTTACATATGGTAGTGACATGAAAACAAGCTATTTTAAACAATTTCAAAATCTAGTAACTTGTGATCTGTTTAATTTGAATGGGAAAACAGAAAGAACATTTTCCTTCTTTTATTTAAAAATAAATACTTAGTCTAAAACAATTCAATCTGTGTAAAATGCTGTCAGCAAAAACCCCCAGTAAATAACTAATTTGGTCAGCCATGGGTGAGTGCTCTTTTGTAGTATTCAATAACATATTTCATTTTTAAAAAAACAAATACAATACACTATAGAGATTATTTTTACCCTTCTGTTTACAGTTGTATATTTTGCCTCTTTCTATTTTATAGTTTTAACATTAAGAACTAGCTAGGTTCTGATGTTAAGAGCTACATTCAAAAAATTGACAGTGTTCACTGATGCTACTTTGGGTCTTGGTGAGTGTTCGGTATCGGGGATGGAGGGAGTGTTGCACTGCTCCATTTGGATCTCAGTAAGAAAGAACAGAAGCAAATAGTGTAATAAGACATTTGATTCAGAAAGAGAAAATAATGCCAGAAACATAAACAGTGAGTAAATCTTACTTCCCTTCAGATGTTAGGCACCTTGAGTTCACACAGCATCAGACATCAGAGAGAGCCCAGATGGATCTTCCCATTGTGCACTGCTCAGATCCTGCCTATGAAAATATTCAATTTCCTTTCTACAGCTTCTTTCATCTTGTGTAAGAAAACAATGTATCTTCTCCTGATAGACTGCTGTCTTGTCTCATCTCATACCACCCATCAGTGCAGGCTGCTGTGTGGCTTCCAGGACATGGTCCTGCAGCAGCTCCTTGAGCAAAATAAGCCTTCTAAAAAAAGCCAATGTTTTTTAAGATACATACTTTTCAAACTGTCCTTCAAAGTGCAGAAATATTATTGATACTTTTAAAATTTCTTAGCAATTATATATGCATGCTTGGAATTAGCAGTACTGACTTCCAGAATTGTTTCATGTCTTCCTCCTGAATGTTCTGTATTTACCATCAAAAAGATTTGATATCAATACAACAATATGTACCAGATACATCTAATTATGACTCTGTTTCATCAAATTTATGAGTGTCTCATGATTTTGAACAGCTGTGATAAAAATGGTAAGACAAATCAAAATGCAGTGGCTATTTTACTAATAGAACTGCTTTATAAATTTGGGCAATATTGTGAAGGTCTGCAATATTTCGCAAGATATTTCCTTATCAAACTTGGCTTTCCTCTGAAGTACACAGACATAAAAACCCAACACCATTATGGGAGTATTTTAGTACCTTATTAAAAAAAGATGCTCAGAATTAATGGAGCAACTCCTTCTGTCTGGGTATAGATATTTCAGATGCACATATAACAGTTCTGCAATTCAAAGAAAGTTAGATCATGCTACCAAAAAGACAACTTCCCTGACAGTGAATTGATAACACTTTAACCCATTTTTGTATTCAAAGTTTCATGTGTCCTGTTATTTCCATCAAAATGAATTCTGATGTCTTTTTTTGAGACTATAAGCATATTAAAAGAAAAATATTATATACAAGGTGTTACAATGTAGAGGACATACCAGGACTTACACCACTTTCAGTTTAATTAGACACAGTAGGTAAGACAAACATATTGAAAATACTCACTGACTTGTGAACAGCCATAGAGACTGTCAAGGTAATGTTTGATTTACTGGTATCCAGCTTTTCTCACTAGCCAGCATAGCAGAAGCTTTCATGAGGGCTCTTCCAGTGCAGACACAGTTGGATGCAGAGCTGTAGTGGTAGCAGCCAGCTCCTCACTTTTGTCCATCTTATAAAAGACCCAAAGCTATGGTCCCACAGCCACTGCCATATGCTGTCACTGCCAAATCGAGTCATCCAGTTTTCAGCTTATTCCCCCAGAGCTGGAGAGGCAAATAACCAGTGGGAATAGCCTGGGTGTCTGTATTATTCTTCCTGTTGAGCTATACACAAAAAAAGGCTCAGTGTTGAATATCATAGCCTGTCCCTAAGATTTAGGCCACAACACAGCATATAGAATTTCCATGGAATTTTCTCTTTCAAATATTGCTCATGTAGTATCAAAGGAAACATTTGCTCAACTTGTTGAGATAACAAGCATAAGTGGAAAGTTCTCTTCCAAATATCTCTCTGGATTCATAACGCATGTCAATAAAAGTAACTCTTCTGTAATTTATTAATTCATACCAGTGGAGGATTTGCTGCTAAATGATTTTCTTAAGCTTTCTCAATTCACATAAATATGAATGTATCTAAACCAGGCATCTGCAGGGAAAATGAGTAAAGAGAAATTACAGATTTTTGGGGAAGGGGGTGGGGAAAAGAAGCATTCCAGTGATGCCTTAAGTTTTAGCTTTCATGTTTTTCAGATTCTGTGCTGCCTAGGGTTGTAGCTCTGAGCTTCATATTAAGTCTTAGTAGGTTCTCCTCACAGGGTAGGTAGACAAAACAATCCTTTTCCAGCTTGAAACCAAGGACAACCATTACAGCGTTCAGGCCCAAAAAGGAGAAATAACAGGGAACTGAAGACAGCAAACAAGAAGCATGGAACTTCATAACCTGAAGCTACAATTTGACAATTAACTCCAATATGCAAGTAGACCAAAGCTTATAAAAGTGTGAGACCTCATGGCTGGTCATCCATTTTAGGATCATTTTAGGTCCCTCTTGGGTGTAGCCCTGGCCATGCCCTTGTACTGCCCAAGGTGTATCCTTAAAAGCCTTTATTCTTTTAGCTCTGTCTAGTGTCTGTTCTAGGTCAGCCTCTCAAGGCATCACCAGTTTTCCAGAGTTTCATGGAACATAAATATTTTTAAAAATTGAAAATAGAGACACCCATTCAAGTCTGCCTAGATTTTGTTTGATTTAGAACTATCTGGATTCAAGAGTAGCTTTTACCTTAAATTTGTGAGAAACTGGCTGTTTTTAACTTGTAACTGCAGTGACCTTTGCAGGGACTTCTGAATGGGTTAATTACCACTGGAAGTAATGTTCAGCCAGAACACACTTCCCAAGGCAAATTTCTCCAGTGCAGTAGTGGAGGGACAAATTGACTGTTTCATGGACATTTGTTCAGTTGCCCATATGGCCATAGCCTGGCCAAAGGCCAGAACATACGGGGACCTAATTCCCATTCTTCTGCTCCAAATGGGAATAGTTAGAAATGTTCAAACACCTGGCAAGTAGCAACCAGGGGTTGAATTATGGCAAGGATGTAATTGTTTTTTTTTAATTAAGTGGCACCTATTATAGTACTTGTGTTCATCCCTTAGCATGCTTTTTCTTTTAATAGCAATGTATTCACCTCAGATAAAAGAGGTCAGTTCACTTGGGAGACTTTCAGTAGAAATGTTTCTTCGTGGTTCCCCAACAACACTACAAAAACTGGAGGTGTGGGTATCTGTGTTCAAATGTTTGTTCCTCCGGTATCTCATTGCTGTAAGGCTTCCAGACCCAAGTCTGGGAGACTCAAAAAAGCTATCTGAAAGATAATCCGAATTTTTACAAGGATAATCTCAGGATGTAAGAATTTGAGCTGTGATCTGGACAGAAAAATATGAATACAGCCAGGGACACGAAGCAGGAAGGCAGGATATCTCATCCAGAATAAGTTTTGACTCTTCCAAAGGTATGTTGTTACCCTGTTTAAGTTCCAAAGCTCTTGTTTCAAATTCCAGTTTCCTAAATGCAGTAACTGAACAATTTCTTAAAGATGGTAGAGATTTAAAATACTATCAATACATTTAAAAGGGTGAACCATTAAAATTAATGTTTGGAGGCCAGTTCTCATGATTCTGTTGATCTACAAATTGAAAAACAGCAGTTTTTCTTTGAAGTCCTGTTTTCATACCATCACAGGGTAACAAAAGTATAAAGACATTTAAACACAAAGCAAAATCGTGCACTGTCTGTAAAATTACTTAATCTTGAAGAAGATTAAGTACTTGCAAGTAATTGATTTACAGGATCTGGTGTCAGATTAAGTATTGACCAAACCTATATTTCATCAAATAGAAGAAAATAGATCATATTTTTATTAGTATCAATGAATGATTAATCACCTCTGAACTCTGAACACACAGTTCGTCAGTACTGTTCTTCCCCAGATAAATCTCTCAATACCCAAACTTCTTCCCATCCACATTTTTTGACAACAGGCATCTTAATCAGAAATTTGTTGTCAGGAAGAAAACTTCATAAACCGGAGAAAGCAGCTAATTTCATGATACTAGATGAGGGAGCCTTGCGGCTGCCAGTACTTTAAATAGTATCACTCCAAAAACCCATCAGTATCTCATGAATTTCAGAGGCAACCTGAAAACTGTTTTACAAACTGGTACAATTTATTAAATTCAAATATATCTTAACAAAGTTTTTGATGAGATGATAGCAAAACATATTTCCATCAGTTTTAACTTAAGTTAGACAGATTTCAACTTTTCATTATTATTTTAAGGCAAAAGCACTTACAAGTGCATTTTTTGTATCTGGCACCACAGACTTTTGCACAGCTAATTGACATAGCAGGTAACTGACTATTTCCCCTTGGAATACAGGGATTTTGTTCTGCTCCCTGTCCCTGTCTTCCAGCTCAGGGTACCCCAAAACCAATTGGTCTTGCTATTAAAGCCTGGGAAAAGAAGTCAGTAAGTACCTCAGTCTTTTTTTTGTCACTCTGGAAGTCCAAGGTAGCAATTCTGCTGACTTCCCTCCTTCCTTCCCAGGAACCAAAAACTATCAAGACAGCCTCCAACCATCACATCACTCACTAGTCCTTCTCTGTTTGCAAACAGGTCCAGTGGGCACATCTTCCCTAGTTTGCTAGCTCACCAGCTGTGTCAGGGGGTTTATTTTCTATGCACTCCTCGATTCCATCTCTGGGAACATCCTATGCTGTTTCCTCTCTGCTGTGATGTATTTCCAGCAGACATCTGGTAAGTTGAAGTCCCCCATGAGAGGTCCCTCATAAGACTTCTCCCTGCTCAAAGAATATTTCTGCTGTCTTTTTATCTTGGTTGGGTAGTTTATGACAGACTCCCACCAGGATGTCTGCCTTGTCAGCCTTCCCCCTGATTTTTACCCCTAAACACTGGATTTTCACCGCCATCATTAAGCTCTAGACACTCAAACCTCTCCCCAATATACAGGAATACCCCACTGCCTGTCCTTCCTTGCTGGTACCTTCTGAAGACTTTATTGCCATCCATTGTGGCATTTCAGTTGTGAGAGTCATTCCACCATGTCTCCATGATGACAATTCATGGTAGTTTTCTTGCTGTCCAATGTCTTCCAGCTGCTCCTGTTTGTTGCTCATGTCTGTGTGCACTGATGTTCATGCCAGGGAGCTGGAGGTCAGAAAATGCTCAGTATTTCTTGTCTTTGTAGTGACAATACTATTTGCTACATTTTTATGACTTGCCTGTAAGATTTTATATGGTAGTCTTAACATGCAGAAGATTTATTTTTTCAGATGTTTTTATTGACAGTACTTAAAAATTTGGAAGTATGTTTAAAGCAGCAGATAGGGTACTTCGTTGCAAAAAGTGGAAGCTGATATAGTAAAATGAACTGGGCAGTGTGTAAATCTAAATTTCCAAGGAAATTATTAAAATCAGGTACTTATCTCTACTATGTTAGTATCTGACCACTGTTAAGAGTTAATATTGATGCTTCTTAATCATATGTGAAGGGAAATCTTGAGGCAGAACTATAATCTCTGTGAAATATTGAGTGGTCTCCATTTGAAGTGCAAGTGAGAGTTATTGTCAGAACTGATTGTCTGAGAATTCATTGGAGATTTCATAGAACTTTATCACTAATTTTAGTAATAGGATAACTTAAAATTGGTCTAGAAGTGACCCAGTCTTCTCACTGTCACCAAACAGGATTGCTGTGGATCATGTATCTTCTTGACAGAAACTTGTCCAGCCAGGTCACAGTCTACCACTGACAAGGATCAC
The DNA here is from genome assembly GCA_013398405.1 of Pheucticus melanocephalus. Classification (NCBI taxonomy): domain Eukaryota; kingdom Metazoa; phylum Chordata; class Aves; order Passeriformes; family Cardinalidae; genus Pheucticus; species Pheucticus melanocephalus. The sequence goes on from VZSJ01002480.1 coordinate 2,694,228, forward strand.
AAAATATTCTAGACAAATTATTATTGGGTTGAACATTTTTACTTATATGAAGAGAGTTCACATTTAAATTAATGTTTCTCAGAGGGATTAGATGTAGGAGGCTATAACATTGGAAGTTATGCATATTACTTTGCAGAATGTAGCTCTAGATAAATATCCTCCAAACTGTCCAAATAAGGTTGCATTATGAGTTTTAGGCTGTAGCTCTTCACCATCTTCTGGGTCATTTCCTGCAGTAGAACAGCACAAAAATTTATTTATTTCTTATAGAATATGATTTTTAACGTGTGGACCTGAAATCATAATGTTTGAATAATCTTGGGGGAAAAAAACCACAAAATGTTGAATTCACAGAAAAATGTAATGTTTATGACATTTAAACAAATCGTTCTCCCAGAACTCTTTTAGGATAAGAAACAGTTCAAAGTCATTGTGAATATCTGACTATCTAAATGATCCAAAGATTATTTTTTTCCTTTAAAATGTATTCTTCATATTTTCTTTTATAATCAAATATTTGTATGGTATCCATTCTTTTAGATTATGAGAAATACTTTCATGCAACTGCCAAAATCCTGATAGCTCCTCTCTTGAACAGATGTAGTAATTGCTATAAGTTTCCAGAGACAGTCTCCAGAGATTTCCTACATATTTGCCAATTAGTATGGGTAGTTGGATAGGCAGCCAAATTTTTGTGATATTTATCCGAAGCATATCAGTGAGCCTGTTGTGGTTCATCCATTGCTAATGAGAGAATTAAATTTACACAGATGTATGTATACTGTTGAGAATATTATTGGTAAAATCTGTAGCACTCAGAAGGCAGGGTCCATTTTGTCATTAATTTCAATGGGACCAGAATGTAATCCATTGTACAAAAGCATTGCATAAAGCAGGTAATTCAAAAAGAAGCTGCAGACTGCTGCCTGCACTAGAATTCCACAATCCTGCAGGAAATAAAGCACATAAAAGGAACACAGCAGTGATTTTTTTCAAATTCTCTATTATCTTATACATTGCAAAGTTGTATATAAAATGTATATTTGACAGCTGCAGAGAAATTATGTTCTACTTAAATGATGTCAATTACAGGTATAAATAAAATGAAGTTCTGAAGGCACCAAAGAATAAATTATAAATAGAGGGGTTTTTTTTAAATCTTCTCAAATTAGTAGTTTTTTATCATTTGTCATAAAGCTACAAGACCCTTTGACACTTTGCTCCACTTGTCCTTATTTAGCTTCCAGATGTTAATTAATAAAATCATCTGCTCCCCAGGTTTTCCTAAACATCCCAAAATTTTGTCTTGAGCATTTTAGCTGTTTCAGTAACTTGGCCTTGGAGAACTTTATGGCCTTATTTTTGATCATATAAATTTATATTCACTGTACTACAGATTTTTGCAGCCTATTCTCATTACACTCCTTCTTCACCTTCAAACATCTTCCTCCCAACCAGCTTGTTTCCACTAGTTCAACTACAGCATGCCTTTGCAATGCCCTTCCATGTGAGATCACGAACAGTGGATTGGCTGTGTTTTCCAGTCAGAATTAAAACCCCATTTGTTCAGCTTGACTTATGCTTAGTGACAGCTCTGTGTATTTCTCACTGTGATGTGAATACATGAAGGACACAGTATAAAGATGCACTAAATTATATTGGGTTGTGTGGAAAATGTGATTGGAGTAATTACCAGTGCCCAAGTTTTTATCCTTGTTTTCATTAAAGTTGCTATTATGCCAATGACAGAGATAAATAGTAGAATTATTTTATTAGTATCTGTCTTGTCTAAAATATGAATGACAAAAAAACCAATAAAGGAGACAGCAAAAATAGAATGTAAAAAATACAAAAGCACTTCTTAACAAGGCAGATATATATGCCACAAATTAAGTAAGACCAAATATATGGTGGTAATTATTCTTACTTACATAAGTTCAGTTCATGATATAAAAAGTGGTGTTGCTAATAAAAAAAAAGATAACCAGACAAAATAATCAGTATATTGTGTCATGCTCTCTGTTGAACACCATGTTCAATTTCTTCCATGGTCTAGAGCACTTTAGAGCATGTTATACTGCATGGGCTAACTTGACTGAAACATTGCACATATATGTAGGATTATTTTCTATTTCTATGGTGTTTGCAGAAACTTTAGGTTGAAAAAACTTGTCTGAACAAGTTCCAGGCAAAATATGGGTTTTCTTAGACTGTATACCACAGAGTTACAATTATTATTATTTACTGTTAGTTGCTACTTTTTTTAGTGTTGTTAAGATTTTTTTCACAATCACATTTTACTGGTGCAGCATGATCTTGAGTTTACTACTTGTGTCTCTGGAGGAACTATAACATTACGGCCTGCTTTTCATTGCCCATAGTCCTTCTCCAGCTATTGGGTAAATATCAAAGTTGGGGCTATACTTTCAACTACACTCATTATTCCAGTCTGGGAATGTGCTGTTCTTTTATGGGGGATGCAACTATATGTCATAATCATTTGCAGATCACAAAGCTTCATCAAATGCTCTATCTACAGATAGGCTTTTTAGAGTAATCACCTTGCAATTTATGAGTGTATCTGTTTCAGCATTGTCTACGTGTGCTGTTTGAAAAATTGATAATTTCTGAAGGGGTTATTTTTCTTACATGGAAGTCGTGATTCAACAGTTTGTTCCAATTCAACAATGTAACTTCACATGCATTCCTTTAGACTTTTAAAATTGGAGATAATCTGAAATTTAAATTATTTTTAACTGATCTAGCTTTATGGAAGTGAGTGGAGCTAGGCTAATTTTCACTGGTTCAGAATAAGATGAAATACTTATAGCTTCATTCACTAAATTATCAAAACATGTTGATTTTGCAGAGTGATTAAAATTAGAAGTTGATACATTTTGACAAGAAAGGAAGAGAAATTTTTCAAAGTTTGAAATCAGTACTTTGCATTGAAACAACTCAGCAAGGACCAACTGCTGTAAGAAAACACCAAGAGTAATCCTGATAACAAAAAAATTATTTTCCAAGATGCAGTAAAGAATCAATATTTAAAGTCTACTCTTTGTAAATGTCCTTTGTGTAATGAACGTTACAATTATTAGTCCCATGGAATGTCCTTCACATTGAATGGCAGTAGTGATAAGAGAGCCACAGCACAAAACAATAATACTGTGAAAATAGTCAACTTCTTATGTAAGTAGACGTAATGCTGTCAGAAATATCATTAGAACATTGTAGTCTGTGCCATATTTGGACAAAACTGTTTCTTACATGACTATCACAGCACAATTGATTCAGTATTCAAAATGAGTTTTAAAATAATTTTTAAATTAAGCATCAGTCATACAGAACTGCAAGACATTGACAGTGAAGTGTCGCAACAGTCAGAATTTACTATCTCATGCTCCCAGTATTCTAAAAATAGAAGCTATTTAAATTGTAAACTATCTATAATATTTTTCTACTAGTTCTTTTCTTTTCAATGAGAAGACAGACTCATGAAAATAAACTAAAAAGAAGTTTGTCATTTCATTTTATAGGAAATGCATTAAAAACCCCCAACACAATTCTCAGAAATAATGACCAATGTAGAACAATATTTTAAATATAACTGAAGTATACTAGAAGAAAATAAAGAGGTAAATACTTTATAAACATAACAATGAGTGGTTTGAATATTGAGATCCATAAAATTTAATTCCTTGAGCCTCTGGGAATTTCAGAGCCTCACAGGTATCTAACTCACATTTTAAAACTTCCCTTAACTTTAAATCTGTGAGTGAAAGTTTCTTACAATTTCTAAATCATTTAGATGTGTTTGAAAATGTTACCTCTGGCTAAAGAAATTCCTGGAGTTATTTCATTACAAAAATTTGTTCTTTGACTGCTTCTTTTTTATAATGTAGTAACAAAAGAGCAGAGAGAAGATGTAGGTCTCCAAGTTAATTTCAAAGTTAAAAGGCAGATTTTCCATTTCTTATCAGCTGGACATAAAAATTTCTGCTGATCTTTGACAATGTGAATCTTTGAAGTATATTGGCTATTATTTTCTTCATTCACAGGAAAAACTGAAAAGTACATTAACTAGTGCTTTCATTTTCAGTATGTGACTCCAAGTGCAGAACTCAGTCTTATAAAGATCTGTAGTTGCTGATAAGAATTAACAGTGTGAAAGATACGCTTGGCCTGTAGTTATGCAGCTTTTTATATCTCATGTAAGATACAGACAAGAATACACAATGTTCAGTCAAGTATTTTATTACTAGGCTGAAAAGCTGTTACATTAGTATGGAAGGTAAATGATAAGATTCAGACCTTTGAGGTGAACAGAGGAAAAGGATGAATCAAAACAAACAGCAGGCTGCACATCTCTTCTAACCAAAGGGAAAAAAGCCACATCTATATTAATCCAAATACAATGTAGACTGATAAACATATAATCTCAGTAGACATGATGTAACCTTTCTTTTAGAGCTAAGGAAGCAGAGGAGGGAAGAAAAGAACAATAGCATAGATTATGCACTGTTTATAATTTTTAGATATACATAGCTGAAGTTAAGAGGAAAAGTGCATAAAAGCTATTCCTTCTTTTGTGGCAGACATTTTCTTTGCTGATTTCAGACAAGGGAACCTTGTAATATCTGAAACTCCAAATCCTGCTCCAGAAATTGAACTCACTAGAGTGTAGAGGATTAAGGACTGAAGTGTGATCACCAGAAAGAAGGTCTGAAAGAAGACTCAGGAGAAAGAAAAAAAGACAAAATCAATTGGTTGATGCTTAAAACATAATTAGTTGATTCCTTTCTCCTTTTTCCAGAAAATAAAAACAAATCTACTTTGTCCAAAAATTGCAAAATTTTTCTTTAATGTCTCAATTCCTTGAATGTTAAAACTGATTTTATTTTCCACTGATCTGCATGCACACCAAATTCATATGATAGTTAAGCATAGAGGAAACTCCTCATAGGGCAGTACACATGGCCATGTACACAGTGCAGCTCCCAGCTCTTTACCAGGCAGCGCTTCCCACAATGAGTTGAGCTAAACACACACTCACCACTATGGTGAAAGCCTTAATTTCCTATCATTTCCTACTCTCTGAAAGGCTGTGCCATCAGAAAGAAAACACAGTGCAATTCCTGCAGTTGAACAATTGAGACAACAGAAAGAGGAGGCTCATACGCATGTACGACTGGTTATAGTCAGTTATGTTCACTAGCTATTTGTATGACTAGTTATAGAAAAGAAGAAGCTAATGCCACAAAGAAAAGCAGCATTCTTTCTCTGATGATTCCCTTCTGGTAGAGCCAATCTGATCCCAGATTTCTGACTGTTAGGAAAAGGACAATATTGGAAGACAACTTAGTTAAATCTGGACCAATACTGGCAGAGGCAGAGTTCTCTTGCTTGAGAAGAGCATCAAACAAAAGAGTGCAGGAAAGATAGACATTTAAGATATGTAAGTAAGTACTATATTATTCTGTGTTTGTACTAATATCTTACATTTTTTTCTTAGGATTTTATTTCCCAATTTCATTATAAGTGAAAATAATTGGAAAAAGCAGATTTTCAGGAAGTCAGTATTCACCATTAAAACCCTGTCTCCTCTAAGGCCTCTTTTTCCTTTCCTTTAAATCAGAAAACCAGAAAGAGAGACACCATAAATCATTGCCTTAAGTTTAGGAAGAAGTGAAAGCTTTGTGGAGGGGTATGGCTAGAAGAATTTTATTTCTGTATTATAATATTGAATGTCATGTTTAAGTTAGAAAATGAAGTACAGACAGGAAAGATATCTAACCAAAATAAGAAACCTGTTAAATAAACAGATTCCTAGTGCTTTTCTCATTCCTTCAACTCTAAATATTATATCCTGTTTCTCTTATGGATAAGGCAAAAGCAATGAAATCATTATGTATTGAAAGAGTAGGAGCCAGGAGTATATAATTGTTTATGACTGCTACAACTGGAAAAAAGTCCCCATTACACTTCTGATTCATTTTCATGATCCATTGACCAGCTGGTATGAGAAGCACCATTAATGAAGCATGAGATTTCACGCAGTTTGGCCACCCAGCAGGAGATATGCTTCACCTTATGTTGATTCTCTTTTTACTGAGCTCCCACAGCCAGGAAAGTCGATGTGTTAAGGACACACTGAAAAAAAAAAAAGTATATGTATATACAATTCAGTCTTTGGATATCACTGACAACTATCACACTGCTTCTTGGAGTGACAGCTTTCAACAGAGCATTGCCCTGTGAAATAGAGTACAGAGCCACACACTGTGAAAGGAAAAGTGTAAAATCAAAGGAGTTTTGTAACAGCAACTATTCAGTAAGGTTTTAGGTATTTTTAACAAAAGCAATCCAGGACTTTTCCTTTCCTATAAGAAGTCAATAGTGGAAGCAAATTATGTTTTATATATCTCAACTCTCAGTAAGAGCATTAAAAATACATGGAATAATTTTTAAAGACTTTCACATTTACACAAATAGGCCTGTATGCACATATGTGCTTGAGTTTTTCAGCATGCCATTGTACATATTACCTAGATTTTCTCCCAAAACCAATCTCATTATAGAAGAATCCTCTATTATGCCCCTGCACAACTGGTATGAAATAATGACCAAAAGCCTAAATCTAGTTCAGCTCTCAAGGCTCTTTGTTAAGTATTTCACTACTGCCCTCTGCATATCCTGGTCACTTAAGATGAAGGATGAAATGCAGAGTTTTGTTGAAAATGTAAGAGAGTTATGTATGAAAATTAACAAATGGTCTCAAAGTATGTTCTTATTTAATTTTGGTATGCACTTCCATTTTAACATCCCAAATTGAAATATTTGGGATGTTAAAATGAAATTAAATACCACTGCTGAACTAAATAACTGCTGAAACTGAAGTAGAAAAATTGGCAAAGGATACCACTGAAGTGGGATTGGGCATCTGAGGGATGTGTGGCAACAGTTACACTTCCCCAGGTTTACATGTCAGATTTCAAAGTCAAGAAGGCACCTTTTATTACTTTTTTCACTGAAATGGGAAGAGAGGATGATCAGTGCTTTGTAGGACTGTTTCTTAGTGGTTCAAAGAGCAATAAGAAAGATATAATTTCACTACAGTAAGAAATTCTAAATATACCCTAGGCTATGACAGAGATTATTGTAAAAAACTCATGTTATTACAGAGATTAATGTTTGGGTTCAAAAGAATCCAAAGAGCAAGCAGCAAGAAACTTCATAAAGTGATGTTAATAAATAATACGGGAAAATATGCACAGCTTAGTAAAAAGTAAACACATTCTTTATGTTACTCTATGGATATCCATTATTATCTGAGCTGCATTTACACTTTATATCAAAAATTATATTCAATCTATTCCTATCACTGTTGCAGATAATTTATATAGGGTCAGATGATCTAAGGGGAAAAAAAAGACTAAAATTCAAAACAATTCTTACTGTTCCTTGGCATGACAAACCTGTACATAATTTCTCCTCCCTTTTTAGCTCTGCTGTGGGAATAAAAAGACACTTAAGGCAAAAGAAAAAGCTGGGCAAAAAATAACATCCCAAATTCTGGCTAGGCAGAACAGTGTGAGAAATTTATAACAATAAGACCAGACTGGCTTCAAGAAACAACATCAAAGTCTAATTCTCTGAGTAACTGAAAACAGAGAAATTTGAATTGTTTTATGTGCCTTTTAAAGATTGAAATGTGGGGACTAAATATTATTATAAACCACAGCTGGGTCATTAGGAAATTATGAAGTCATATTAACTAACTAAAATCACAAAGATACATTACAAAACCACCGGAAGCAGTGATCGCAATTTATGTTGTATTCTCAGCTAAAGATTTCTGATCAGCTAGTAACTACTGTACTTCCACCCTGATGAAATTTTTCATTTTTTTCCAGTCCCCCTTCCTTCCTAGAAAGGCAAATTATGCCAGGAGACCTTTCCAAGTTAATTACTTGCTGAGTGAAGCACACTTACAGGCTGGCTACAGCTTGTCTCTCTATTTTTGGGCGCCACACACCACTCCAATGTTTTGAACAAAGTATTGAGTCTGAAAGTATAAAATGAAAAGCAATACCTTCCATTTTGCACGCAAAAATACCAGGGAAAACAAAATGTAGCTTGGAATCTACAAGTGAAATTAGAATTTGCCAATTTTGATCTACCTGAACACTGTCATTTTCCTAAAAAATGTTGCAAGACCTTAAATGACCATAAGTAACTAGTGTCTCAGTTTTCTCATCACTGAAATATGCCATTTATCATCTACTCTGTGTTAGAGTTAATACATGAATTGGTGGATAGTGAGTGTTGGGTTTATTTCTGTCATAGTTTGACACTGGTAGAATGTCAGTGCCCCCATGAGAATACACTTTCCCTGGTAACTGCTGTGAGATGTGACCAGGAATAAGCAAAGCAGGCCTTCCCTTAGAAATAAAGAAGACTTTATTAGCTAAACTACAAGGAAAAACTAAACTACAAGAGGGAAAAAAAAACACACAAGGAAAATGAAAACTGCACAGAAGCATTTTCCTCCTCTCCCCACCAAATTTCCAATACAACTTCCAAATCACCAACCCTCGGTCCAGCACCATCCTTCAGAATACCCAATCCTCAGTCCATCAAGAGGAGAAGGAGTCCTTCTTTGTGCCATGGTGACCTCTTCCTTCATGTCCAGTGCTCTCACCACCGAACACGGACCAGGGCTGCTTCCAGGGTCATCTATTTTAAGGGTGCCTTGTCCTCTTCCAAAAAGAGCACAGTCTCTCACCTTTGGGACACCTGTCCCTCCCATTTTTCACCCCCTGGGGCCAAGGGGTCTCAACACTGAAACTCTCTTGGCTCTGAGCCACTGCCCCCCTGGACGCAGTCTCTGTATCACAAGGAACATGGCTCTGTCCATGGCTACAGAAAAGAGTCCAGCAAAAATGCCACTCCATCTTCTCCATTCCTCCAGCATCTCTCTCTCTCTCTCTCTGGCACAGACCTTCATCTCACTCACTCAATTCCCTCTTCATCTTCTACTCCGTTGCAGGAAAGGTCAATGCTCTGCAGAATTGTCATTGTCCACAAAAGGGTTAAAACTCGGGCTCTGCCCGTCCGGAGAGACTCCCACAAGCGGCCGGACACTTTCTCGCTGCATTTCCCCCCCCTTCTCCTTCTCAGCCGTGCTGCTGGCACAGGTTATCAAGTTTCAAGGTAACACAGTCACAACCACAGGCTGTTCTCTCTCTCTCTCTCTCTCTCTCTCTCTCTATCTCTCTCCTGGGGGGGGGCTACCCGATGCCTCCTGGTGCTTCTCCCACCCTTCCATGCCGGGGCCTCCTCACCTCCCAGCTCCGTCCAAAGCCCCGGCCTACCTCACCGGGCCGCGTGGCCTCCCCTCCCCGCTCAGCAGCAGCAGCTGCACGGGGGAGAGATCCGAACTCCTTCCCTGCCGGAACCCAGGAGAGCCTCCCACGCCGAGAGCCCTGCTTTAACCCTGTGTTCTCAGAGGTGGATCCAATGTCCCAGTGGCCAAATCAGCTGCTAATATTAAAATCTGAACATCCATTGGCTTGACCACAGGATCCCAGAAATCCTGTTTCCTGTCAAACCACCACAATTTCAAAATTTTTTGGTGTGCCAAAGAAGGTTTGTTACAGCTGTTGAGGTTAAGAAACATCTGCCAAAAATTATATTTTAAATAAATTTAAATTGTTCTATACTGGGAAGGTATTAAGCATGTATTATAAAGAAATTCTCTTTAAATTCTTACATTTATTGGGATAAAATATAACCCCCACAAAAATAAGGCAATTATTATTATGAAATGAAATAATAATGAGATGTCATTTGCTTGAGTTGAGTTATTAATTGGGTGATAAGATCAAAATTATACAGATTTATACATATAAAAATAATTAATTTTCCAACAGAAAATTAAAAAACATGAACATGTCATCAATGAATTCAGAGGCTTTCTTTGAGAGAACAGTGAATGAAACAACATTATTCATTGTTGGAGAGAATAAATAGCTTTGTAAATGTGTAAAAAGATAAAAAATAAACTGGACACCTGCAAAACCCTCTTATTTAAAATACCTAGTCCTTAAAAATCTACTCCAGTACCATTTTCAAAATATCTGGCAAAAAGGCAGACATGTTGAGTTTAGTACTGTACTGAAGATAATCAAAATTCAGAGCTCAATTAATGTTGAAATATTTTAAACATAAGTTTCACTACAGTGCTATTTAGATAACAAAGGCAGGTATAATGGTTCTGCAAGGTGATAGAATGAGTCTTGGAAGAGAATTGTGAGTCTGCAAACATAATAACATAGAGGTTTCTCTGGGTTATGAAATACCCCAGGCAACTCCCTGGAGCCTTGAAGTAATCAGGAGAATATTTTGGTCTGTCCTTTAAATTTCAAAGGTTTTTGTTCTGTAGAGAGAATGGAGTTTCACAAATTGCATTTTTTAATGAAATACTCTTTATCTTAAAAAAATTATCAAGCAGTTAGTATCTTCATACAAGCCTATCTCAAAAGACATCTGTGACTGAATCAAGAAAGGAGGAATGAAGGTTGCCCAGACTGTTACTTATCCTGACAAAAGTGAAATTATAAGGAGATAAACATTGGAAATTGTTCTGATTCTTTCTCCTGTAAATATAGACCACAAAGAAAAGGAATTTTTGTCTGCAGGAAGGAACAAACAATTGGGGTGGAAACAGGAGACAGAATGCATGCACACTGCTGTCAATAAGCAACAGGCAACTAAGTACTCCTAATAAGGATATCTAGCATGCCTTACCTTACCATGGATATAAAAAAGGGAGAAAGAAATTAACAGGAGATAAAATTAGCCAATTGTCCTTCTGCAAGAACTTTTGCTCATAGAACCATGACAAACCCTGGATGAATCCAAATTATCCAGACTGCCTTTTCTCCTGTGTGTTCATGTAGTGACAGAACGTATTCCACAGCACCAATGGGTGCAGTTTAGAAGTTAGGAATTAGTAAATAACAGTTTTATTGTCTACTTTTATAAAATATTTACAGACATTGAGCTGCAAAACATGGTAGGATTTTATGAAGATATCCATGTTCCAAGTACCTCTATAATTTGGCACATATAAGTGAATGAAGCATTCCTCTTCAGTGAAACTACTTTGGCTGCCTACAGCAAACACATCTGAACACAACTCTTTTTAATGAGATCACAAAGTAGCTCTACTTGTATTGCAAAAAATTGATTAAAATCTCAGGCTTCTGGTTCAATACAAATGTCAATTTGTTCATATTTTTCTGATTTGTGGTGAATGGAAGGATCCTAGATCTCTCTTCATTGATAACCATGAGTAATTTTTCCATGCTAAGAAAAAAATTATTATTTCATTAAACTTTAGGTGAAGAACCGTAGATCCTTGTTTGCTAATATGCCCAAACTCTTTCATAGGCCTCCTTAAGGGCTGTGAAAGAAGTCATCAAATACAAAAATTCTTAAACAGACAATTAGAAGTTTAATGGACCGAAAGACAAATATTGAATATTGGATGTAGAATGCCTAGAATTTGTATTATGTTTTTCTTGATAGTTCAGAGTAGACACAGGATTCAGATAGGATCTAACAAGTGCCAAGCAGAGTGCTACTATTGCTCCCTATGGTGCCCTCTCTGTGTCCCTGTGAATATCTCCAGGCTGCCAGGGCACACAGCTGGCTTATGCTCAGTTTGTGTTTGCCAAGACCTCCAGATCCCTCCCTGCAGAGTTGCTGCCAGTCAAGCAGTCCCCAGCCTGTGTCCCTACACCAGTGCTTCCTGTCCCAGAGTAGCACTTGTATTTCAATTTTCTCTATCCTCTACTAAGATGACAATTTTCACTCCTTTGTTTTAGTGGTGGTGCATTCAATCATAGGAGATATAATTACCCTGGCATCACAGACAGCCCACATGCTGTCTCTTCCACCTCCTGAAGAGTGATCCAGAAGCCATAGACAGCTGAAGGCCAGACTCTTTGTCAAATGGTTAAGGCAGGATGGGTCAAGTGTGTTTCAGAACTACATTCTTATCTGTACTATTTTTACAGGAAAATCCAAGTGAGTACACTGACAGCATTTACCCAAGAAATTAATCTCCCTTTGAGGGCAGAAATGTCTGTATCACTTTATTAGCATGAGGTTACTTTGAGAGTACTGTGACATTTATTTAGGAAATATTTTTAAGGTTTCCTAAATCCGTATAGTTTCTTTCCTCCTAACTTGAATTAATGACAATAAGAACAGCTTTATCTTAGAAGCTGAAGAAAACAAACAAAAGAACCTTGACAATTAATTTTAATTTTTTTTTCATTTTAATTTTAATTTTTTAAATTTTAATTTAGGGGGTGGGTGTTTGTTTGTTTGTTATAGAGGATCTGTGTACAGGATGTGGTTGGAATGGAAGTAACTTTCTTCAGCACCTCTACAGTTCAGCATTTTAGATTTGTGAGTAAAAGAGGGTTGATAGCATCGCTGTTTTAATTATTGCTGAACATTACTTGTAGAGTATCAAAGCCTTCTCTGTTTCCCACTCTGCACCCCACCCCAGGAAGTAGGCTGAGTATCAGCCAGAGCTTAGGAGGAGAAGGAGCTAGAACAATGAACCCAAACATACCAAAGGGATATACCATACCATATATCATGCTCACTTATAAAACTTCGGTGGGAGACTGAGTTTTTCCAAAGTTAATCTTTATTCAGAGACAAGTTTTTACCAGTCTGCTGGCAAGAGGTGGTTTGTAATCACATGTGCATCACCTTTTGGATTTTGGGTGTTTTTTTCACTCACTTAATAAAGTGCCTTTACCTTGATCCATAATGTTTTTCTTGCATTTGCCCTTCTAGTTCTCTTCCCCATCATCCTGGAAGTGGAGAGTGAACAATTGGCTGGTGGGGGCTTAGTTGCTAGCAGGGATCAATCCCTCATACTCTGGGACCAAACAAATTCTGTTTCTGTAAAATAAGATGCATGTGTAAACCAGAAGATGTTATATCACTCCATGCACAAATATTTTTATGATGCAGTTAGCTTGCCTTGATCTGAATAATTTTGAATTTTCCTTATTTTTCAGATATGATATCTATTTTTTTCATTATTTTAGAGAACATTTTTGTGTTTTTCATAAGGCGTCTATGTATTAGTTGCAGTCACCTATGTAGTCAGAAGAATTGTAGTCTTGATCTCTCAAGTACAATACCATTTCCTGAAAATAAGAATTGCAATTCAATATCTTGTAGGCATTTTTAAAGTACTTCAACTGCAGAAAACAAGTCAATATATCTAAGTCTTTATCATGAACTTCTTTCAAACTTCTGGAGAATGGAATTAACATTCAAAGATAAGACTAGACTTGACACTGAGATGTTTTATAGTTTTATGGTCATTTGAATTGGAAATGAGAAATATTTATTTTCTAGCTTAGAAAGGGTGTCTCATGAGGACATATATATTTATAAGTGTTCTTAACTTTAGAGGTTTGAAATGTCGTGGAAGTAATGAAAGTCATAAGCTCTCCACTGGTGGAGAAAATAAGCCTTATGTTATGTATTGGCATGAGAACTAGCTGTTATGTAGAATTGAAGTCAAATAAGAACAATTTTCCATCTAATTCTTAATCTTGATTTGGGTTTCAAATTCTTTCTGAAGTTTCACGCCCCTGACCACAGTGACAAGATTGAAATTTAATGATAGGCCAAATTATAGCGGTTTCAAAATGAGATTTAAAAACCTCAAAGAACAGTCAAAACACTTTTCAAATGTTTTCCAAGGCTATTGATTCCACAGAAGGTGACAGATCCCTCTAATATATTTTCAATTCAATGAAATTTTGTAAGACACCTTGACATTTGCTTCTGCAATATGAACAGAAGTTACAGGGTAATCTTGCCCATCTTTCTTACCAGTGGAATAGTTTTCAATCTAAATGAAGGCTAATTTATTCCTCTGTAAACTCAATCTTCAAATAAATTATATATATTTATCCCCAGACTATGTTCTTCTCTGTTTTAGTTTTGATTTACTTGGCTGCTCTTTGATGTGACTTGCACAAGGTTTGGTAATACACTGACTCATCATGTCTACTTAGTGCCATAGTTCAAAGATTTTCCATAGAGCACAATTTTCTAGAAATTCATACTTTAGCATTTAACAGCTTCAGATATGAAGCAGTAATTTGGATTGTTTATCATGAAAATATGTAGTTTTATTAATAAAACCATAACTGAAATTTGTTTTCTGTTGTTCAGATATCTTGTTGATACCACCTAACAGGGAAATAATGTTTGTTCAAATGGCAAGTACAGATTAAACAACCATATTTATCTTTTAGAATGATATTTGGAAGTCTTCCCTTGTGAAAGAGGACATTTTCATTATTAAAAAAAACAGAGGAAAGAAGGTTTCCAGGGAGGGAGTATATCAGAAGTTATCACCTGCTAGTAGGTGTTGTGGGTTTCAGAGAACACTAGTCCTTCTGAAGGTAACCAGGAAAGTGCCTGCAAATAATCCTTACTGTCAAGTAAAATTCAAAAGATAAAACTGTGAAGCACTAAAAAGTTGGAGTGTGGTAAAAACTCCCACTAATTGAAAGAAAAGTGTACGGCAGCAGCTACAGGATTTGTGCAAGGGAGTCTCATACATTAGGGCTGTTCTTTGGTTCTTATTCTAGGAACTAAAACCCCTGGGTTGTCACTTCTCAACAGAAAGTCATCAAGGCCATTGGTGAGTATAATGCTGGGGCTTTTTTCTACAGAAAAAAAAGTCTTCCATTTCTATTGACTCTTTATAATTGATTCTGATACCTAAATGTCACAGCTCTGAACCGGCATCACAGGATGCAGAGCTGCACTGGTGTAAAATAATTAAAAACTTGTGTATCACAGAGCTTGCATTCCAACCTTTAAATAAGAAGTATTAGAAGAATAAGATAGAAATTATGGATACGTTCTGCCCTGGAAGTCAATGATTTTGAAACATTAACTATCTAAATAATGTAATATTTCCTGGAGAAAATTTTGACAAATGAAAACAAAGAAATTAAAACCAATTTGTTTTTTGACAAATAACGTTGCAACACATGGATTTGCACTTAAATAGTGCTGAAGCTGTTTACTTTCAGTGTTTAGCCAGAAAACAATGGGAGATAATTCTTCATCTTATCATATGTTCAAAGTGATTTTGGTAGTGAATAAAGAATGGTAAGTAGAGTGAGAAACTGTGATTGGTGCCCTTAAAAGTGATACTTTTTTAGGCAAGTTCTAGAAAGGTAAATTTGAGGAAGAAGATGTAAACAAGGAAGCATTTATGGCCTTGGTAACAGAGAATATAAATAAACTTTGCTGCAGGATTTTACATAAATCCCAGGGGGGAAAAAATCAAGTGTAGGTGGTATGGTGTTTCAGTACCTAGACAGGAGTTCAGCTTTGCAGGCAGCCATCAAAGAAGTTGTTTCAAAGGTATTATACAGAAAGAACGGAAAGATTAATAAATTTGTGAATTAATGATGATATACAGGTGGAATTGTATGTCATTCAAATGATGATGTCAAAAGAAAATAAGAATACTCTGGGTGGATAAGAACAGTTCAGGATAAGTCTTTAAATAAATAATTTGGGAATAAACTGAAAAAATGTGGTGTATGCACTGATTTTAATGGTAGAAGAGTAAACAGACATGAGATGGTTATCAAAAGAGCAAAACAGAATTGCCATTAAAGAGGTCAGTAGAAGAATATGTTTGAGACAGAAGAAGAAAATAAAGACATTAGAAGGAAGATAAGATCATTAGAAATGGATGGATAAATCAGGTGTGAGAATTGAAGCAAGAGATAAATGCAAAAAAGTCCCAGAAAACCACACAAACCTCAGAAAAAACCCCTTATGAACCATGTAAAACAGTGACTGATCAGATGAATTAGCATTTCTTAAATGAAAGTCTTTCCCAAAACACCTTCTAATTAATGCTATACAAATATACGTATATTCAGTTTTGAAGTCTTCTAAAATTTTCTGAGTGGTGATCTTTGAAATTGTGTGATAGGCAGTGCTGCCCATTAAACCACTTCCCGCAGTAACAACCACTCCTTTTATGACTCTGTCTTTATAGCTGACCAAACCCTTACTTTTAAGATCATTTTAATAGAGTGGCATTGCTGCAGAAAAGCAGTGAAAATGCTGGAGGGCAAAGTCCATGTACAATGTGACTTCAATTAGGTTTCTGGCCAAGGCATACTTCAGCTTTCACTGAAGTTAAGAGAAGACTGCTACTGATTACAGAGGAATGGGATCAAAAATGCAAGACAAGATGAAGATTCCACAAGATTTCTTTGTCCTCCCCTCCCTTTAATAGAGGGGACAAAATCCTTATTTATTTTTTAAGCTTATGTTAAGGTTTGGACTTATTTTCATAGATTTTATAAAGTAAAGATATAAAATGGAAAATAATACATTTTGTTTCCTCTGTTTTGTCAGGTTTTTTTCCTTCTTATTATTTCACTAGACTAGAAAAATCAGCAGGAATAAAATTTAGATGAGTCTTGAGAAAAATGAATCTTAGATGTCATTTAAAAAAAAATGCTTATCTCTCCCCTTTATTTTTTTCTCTCTTCTGCAAATATTTCTTTTGTCTATTGCTTTTGTCTATTGGTAGGAAGGTGGTTGAAATAGTTGCAGCACTTTCCCTGAATGGAAAGAACTAGGCATGTGTGACCTCTCTGCCCTCTTTGCTGAGTTTAGGAAAAAGAAAATTCCTGTATCTTATGCCTTTTACTATTTCCTGAAACAGCTGCCTCTGTTGGTAGTTGAATATAAATTAGAGAAAACTTTTCAATAAAGTGGTGTTAATCAAGAAATGAACAGTTGCTTGGCAATGTCAAAACAGGTGGTCAGAAAATTTGCCATTTTTGGAGGTATACTTGGACTGTTCCTTTCTGCCAAACTGTGGTGATCAAGAATTGTACAAAATACTCTCTTGCAATGATTATTTATTTATGGCTCTTTTGCAGGTGAAAAGGCCTTCTGGGCTTCTGATTTGATCAATGGGAATTGATTTATCAACAAACAAGTATGTAAATAAAAGAATAAGAATACTCAAGATGTCTGTGGTCAAAAGTTACTAATATGTGGATTGTTGGACATCATCAAGATAAGCTATTTAAACTGAAGTTTCTTGCTGATTCTTTAACTGTACAAGCACATAATGCTTGATTCTCCTTGCAAGATACAGACATTAGAAGAAAATCAGCTGGAAAAACAGCTAGTCAGTTTGCTAGAATCACTTCTGTTAGCTCAAGAATAGAAGAAAAATCACCAAGCTATTAAATATGGGGAAAGCCAGACTATGTAGGATGAATTGAAGATAATTGCAGAAGCATAGGCATCTCAAAATGCCAAACCTAAAAAATTCTTAATTTCCATCCATCAGGCTCTCTATTGTCTGCATCATTATTTCCCTATCTTCCAGAGTACAATATATTGTGATGAATTGTTGTGTCCTTACTTTCTCCCTGCTTGCCTTGCAGCAAGCACTAAGTGGCTTCACTATAGGGTTCGAGTAATGTGAGGACAAGACAAGGTAGCTTGTAATTTTCACCTGAGTAAACATGTCAAAGTAAACTCTTTTCTCCTTCAAGACTTTAACTTCCACTGGTAACTCAGATTAAGGCAACAAGCACCTTTGCTTTCCCTGAGTTTTAATGTTGTATCTTGATTAAATTGAACTTAAAAAGAGATAGAAAACTTTATATTTTAGTTATGTGAAAACCAGAATTATTCTGAGGTAAGAGGTTCAGCATTTATATTAAAGAGAAGAAAGTATCCCTGTGTCACCTATTTCTTGGCTTCTATTTTATTTCCAAGCTGTATTAATCTACTTCTCTCAAAAAAAATGATGTCATTTACTGTCACCCAAACAATCACAAGTTGAGCATTACAGCTTTGCCTAAATAGCCGCTGAAATGACCTGAAAATACCACTATGAAACACATTCATTTATGAGATGGTGCTTTACAAAAGGCAGGCTGTCAACTTTGTCCTGTAGTCACATTTGAATTTGAAGAGAGCTCAAGTAGAAGAAGAAATGAGAAGGATGAGGGAAAAGTAGGTTAAGATAGGAACAAAAACAAGGAATTCTAGGATTACATAGGGCCAAGTAACTTCTGTACAAGAAAGGATTTTTTCTCCTACTACATATAAAATAATTTTGCATAGAGGAGTAATTTTTAAAGCTGTTTTAGTGACAATAAAGTCTTACATTGTGGCAGTACAGATAATTATATTGCCCCATACTTATTTCAATAAATAGAATTCTTTATTTAATCATTCTGACCTGAGACAACTAATAGCTGTAAACCCTTCTAATTGCTTCCCTGAATAGGATTACTTTCACCTGACTGAGTAAACTGACATTTTAAATTCCCTTTTACAATATAACGTGATATGTTCTGTTCAGTGCTGCATTTCTAATGTCCTGTCTGAAAGAAGCATATTGTGAATTTCATTCAAAGTACTGAGGCAGGTGTTCAAGTAGATATCTCAAACTAAAAGCAAACACAACAAAAGCTAGGATTTAACTTTTGATGAGGAAGGAGAGGCAAAGAAACCTGTCAACTTGCGCAATCCTTAATAATCAGAATAACACAGAAGCGATATAAACTCGCATCAAATTCATCCACCTAGTATGCAAACTTTGTCCCAAAGTAATTTTTCTTTTAGAGTCACAGTTTGCATGAAAAAAAATCACACATTGTCTGCAGGGATTGTCTCTGCTGAATGAAAATGCTCAGATGCAAATCCTGATGCTACTGGAGTGGTAAAAAACGTAGAAAATACAAATACCAGAATTTATGATATATTAAACAACTCTTTGCAGTTGGAAATTATGTAGGTGAAAATACAGAAAATATTGCACATATTTCTCTACAATGCAACTCAGTTAGAATAATTGAAAGTGCCCTTGACATTTAGAATTTGGTTTGGTTACTCAATATGTAAAAATACTAACTTTTCCCACCAAATCCTTACTGAAGAAAGAATGGATCTTATTTAAGAACTTGAAATAAAGATAGAGAAAAAGTCTTCATGTTTATCAGTTTGTGAAGGTTACATATAACTTTGCACAACTGACTCATCTCACAAAGTCAAAGGAACAGCTTATCTTAGAAGCCTAACATTTGAGATTAAATGCTACCTTACTCATATGTAAGGTAGCCCACTTCTTTCTTAAAGTTCCTCATCCAAAAAATTGCAAAATCTGTTTTTTGGAGGAGCTTTTGTAAAAGCTGCAACTTCTTCCATTTAAACCCATTGGCTACACAGCTGACTCCAGAGAAAAACAAAACAGAAGGAATGAAAAAATAAATGGAGAAAAAGTCACTTCAGATAAAAATAGACTATATTTAATGTATTCTCAAATCCAGAGAACCTGTCCAGTGGCAACATAGGATCCACATGTTCAAAGACTGTTGAAATTATTTGAAAGCAGTAAACTGGTATTCAAGTGAATGAAATCCCAATACGTCCTTAAAAATTGGAGGTTAATACAGCAGAGAGAGGAGAAAACTTGGCTCCATAACAGTAATATAATTTTTTCTGAGCTCTGGTGGAATTAGAATTTCAGTCAGCAAGTTTAAATATCCTTCAGAAGATTTTCAAAATTAAGTGATCTCAAAAAAAACCTTTACTGCATTAATATGTAAATGTTTTTCAGGCCTTCTCATGAGACACTCATTACAATTTTTCCTCTCTAGCCCCATTGCAAAAGACTTTTGCTAGTTTAGAGTCAATGTAAATATTTTAACACCAGTTCTAACTTGTTTTAATGTAAATTTTAGCACTATGTTTTCTGAAAGTGTAATGCTTGATCTTTTGACAATTATATCACTACAATAATTTCTTCTTCAAAAGCATAAATATGCACTTCTGACTTGTCCAAACTCCTTTGAGAACTCTCCATGAAAATATTTTAATCATAGAGAAATACAAATCAAAGGCATACTGGAAGAAAATTTTGTTATAAAATATTTATCACAATTTAAGGATTTGTTTTATGAAACTTCAAGCTAAACTGAAAATTAAAACTCCCTGCTACTTTTGGGTTATTTGTATTATCTGGATCCTTTGTTAACTCACAATAATGGGAAAAAAATAGAGCATGCTGACCAAATTGAAAAGTTTCTACATCTGATTTAGATTTTCAAGTGTATCTTTTGGTTCATGGCTGAACATTCCATTATACTGCACTAGAAATAGAAGGTATATTTCTTCAAACACTGTAGATTGCACATTATTGGTTTTATAAGGTGATTTACATTGTAAGCATGTAGTAGGGGGATAGCTACCTCTGTTATCTCATACTTGGGATGATATCTGCAATTTAGACAAAGAGATATTCTCCTACAGACACATCCAGTTCTGTTCGTTCAGCAATGCCATCCCAGTTACATGCAATTTTATTGTGAAATAGATGGAGTTTTCCCTGGAAAAAAGCATCAGCTGATTTTCCAGCTGATTGTAAGATAGCTGGACTAATGAAATGGTTGCTGAAGGCAGTCACAGATGCTGTGAGAGGAGCAAATGAGTAAGAATGGTTTGCTAGTGAGATGGGAACATACATGCATCTAGTGGATTAATCAGAGCTCTACTGGCAGGAGAGTCCCATATTCCTATTTCTTGATTCATCTGTCAAAGACACTGATAAACAGTGGCCCGTGGGAATGTCACACCAGAGGGAAGAGCAGCATCATGTAAAGTCATCACGCCATTTAATAACATGTTAGAGAATTTGGCATCTGCATAAACAAGGTATTTATTTACTTTTGAAGGTTAACTATTGATAGGTTGCAAAAACAAAACTTTTAAATATTGTGAGGGTAAATATAATATATTCAGGGTCTTTAAAATATTCTAGATTGTTTAAGACTCCTTTGGTGAACAACTGACTTTTTTTTCTGTTAACTTTGCTTGACATAAAAAATTTACTTCAAATCAAAAGTAATTTCCATGGAAAGTTTCTGCCTTCTGGATTTTTATTTTGGTTTTAATTAAAAACTCAAACTGTAGGAAACAAAAAGTAGTTTTAAAAAGTAGCAGGATT
Organism: Pheucticus melanocephalus; assembly: GCA_013398405.1. Classification (NCBI taxonomy): domain Eukaryota; kingdom Metazoa; phylum Chordata; class Aves; order Passeriformes; family Cardinalidae; genus Pheucticus; species Pheucticus melanocephalus. The sequence goes on from VZSJ01002480.1 coordinate 2,715,355, forward strand.
ACTTTGTTAAATAATTTTCAAATTTGTATTTAAAAGAAAAAAGTTTTTGTCTCATCACTTAAATTTTCCATCAATATAAACAAATTTTAGATTACATTTTGATGGTCAAAAAATACTTATTTGAGTGGTTTTTTGGTAGAAAGGCATAGTATAAGTCCTCCTACCTCAATGAATTAGCCTCCCATATTTTTGCTCCTGATTAGGAAGCTGCGCTAACACCGGCGCTGTGCACACCGCTCTTGTGCTCTCGGCAGAACTGATAAACATGGCACACACCATCCATAGTCAGACATGCCATTCACCATGCAGCAGCAGTTTGGCTGTGTCTGAGAAGCCTTGGAACTGGAATAAGCATACTGCACTGCTGATCCACTTGTGAAGAATAACACTGAAGCAGCCAGTCAAGCTGTAGCAGACGTGACTACCCTAACAGGCTTCAGGATGCCAAGAAAACATGGACAAGGGACTAAACCTCTTGAATTTTGTGTATTTTCTTCCTCACACAGACATAAACCTTGATACACTCTTGTTCTGCATGCAATTGTCCTGACGTAACCATAAAAATAGAGAAAGCGTGCATCAACTTAGAAAACACAAGCAAAGTTAAATAAAAGAAACATAGATTTCTGTTTCTCTCCCACAAACAGCACTGAGTTTCCCATCATCACAAAAATCATGCATTCTCTGTCACGTATTGACATTTCAGGAGCTATCATTACAGTTTATCAGGACTTACATTCCTGACATAAGGAACACTATACAGGAAGTGCTCCAGTGCTGGGTAAAAAGATGGGGTGGTTTGAAGAAGGATTTAGTACAAGAATGTGATCACAAGTGGGAAGGAGAGAGGAGCAACACTGATATTTTAAGGAATCTGGGATTGCTCTGCATGATGCAGTCACAGTACACTAAAACATTTGAGAGTTTCCAACTTTTCTGTTGGGGAATTCACTTTTATCACCTTATAGTCCATGGCAATGCAGCAAAGTGCTAATGTGCTTAGGTGATAAAGCATTAAACAGTGAGTATTCAGGGAAGAACTGGGTGTCAAGTTACCTCTTTAAAGTTTGATGTCTAAGCATCAAGTTTTCATTAATTCATAAATAAAATAATGCTTCTTGAAGTGTATGGACTGCTTTCTTTGACCAGTGTGAAAATTGTCCTCTTCTGGCTGCTATCTGCTCACTGCGTTTGTTGTAGTCACATTGTGATCTTGATCTGTTATTCGTTTTCCTTCCTTGTTTTTATAGAGGTTTGCATCTTGAGAGGGGTTGTCCTGGAAGCCAAATAGCTGAATCTTGTAGGATGCAGCACCACATACCTTCATTGTAATATGTCCCCCTGGATTCTGTTAAAAACATGCCATCTGATTTGTTGATATACTGGAAGACTGAAAAAACACCACAGGAAAACAAACAACCCCCTCACACACGCATTGCAAAGGCTCTGAATTTTCTCACTGAGAGATCTGAAAGCATTGCATGCTTGCTCACCACACAGAAGATTTCTCAGTCTATCTTCACTAGCATCCATTATTTCTTCTTTTGAAGCTCACGCTGAGTTAAAAGACAGTTTTTTGTGTAAAAAGACAATAATTAATAACATATTTGTATGTGAAAAGAGAGTTTTATTATCTTGAAACAAGCAATTAGATGGGAAGCAATGATAATGTCACACTGACAATACTAATGTGCATAAAAAGGAGAATGAGCTAATCTTTCAGTGTCAAACATGAACCTGTTATTTTAATGCTGTTCCCAATACACTTAAATATCAACGCTATCATCATGTGAAGTTTATGTTCCATTTTAAGTATATACTTAATATAACCTATTTATTTAGTATGAATTTAGTATGAATGCTGCTTTGGAAAATATTCTGTAATATCATACATCCATTTCAAAGAGTTGAAAGGATAGCTTAATTTATAGCCTGAAGCTATACAAACTTGATCATGTCAGTACAGCAGTCAGGAACCAATTTACCTGCCCCTTGAGAATTTTTGGCATATCAAAATTTTCCCATTTAAAAAGAGTCCAGAAAAATCAAAATTCCTAAAATAAAGCCATAAGAGCTAACTAGTCCTCCAGTCCATATCCAATTTAATTTCACATATTGAATCTTGCATAGGGAACAAAAACAACAAAAACAACAAAACCCCACACTACTGACTGGTAGTTTTAAAATAATTCTTTTTAACTTTGGTAATTTTCATTCACATCATCCATCGGCTTTTAATTAAGATTTTTTAATACCAAAAACCCCATCCCAAAAAAAGAAATATTAGCACTATTAGAATCAGTTCTATTTACTAGATCCCCAAATATACACAGAGAAGAGTCATGGAAAATTGATGTCCCACCAATAAGAAGACGAGAATTCTGCATCTGGGTATGTGCTTTAAGGCAATTATTGAACTTAAGGTACATCACACTCACACACACATAAAAAAAAATAATCAGAATACTATTAATTTCTCATCTAATTATTAAAAATCTACTGTTATTCTACATTTTTTGTAGGCCAAACTCATATCTTTGGATTTCTAATTATAAAAAATGCATTCATTCTGAGAAAGATCGGGGAATCTATACTATATATTCAGTATTAGCGAGCAATAATCATGCTAATAGTAAATCCTAAGCAAACAGTTCCTTAAGTATGAGACAAAACCCTGTTATTTTCTACAAAAATATGGAGAACTGTTGGCAGCTATTTTTCTGTTTGCCCTGTGTTTATTATTTACATTTTGTGCATTAAAATCTTATTGTTTATAAAAAATGAATTAGTGAACTCAAATCTTATGGCAGCAGAGGAACACAACAGAATGAAACAGAAACTGTCAGAATAAAGCAAATCTGCCCTGAAGCCCTATTAATCTGAGGCTTTATGACTGCCTGCTGCTCATGCTAAGATGTCAACAACTGAAGTGTGGTAGGTTTGGGATATTTTTAATCTCTAAATGCAACAACTATCAATCAGAGGAGAAATTACATTTGACTAAATGAGTGTGGTTCTCCTTTGGGGTAAAGGAAATGTGTCAGAATTATCACAGAGAGGCTAGCATGGCGTCTGGGCTGCATTAATTTATCTTGGAGGTCTTTAATATCTCCAGAACAGTAGTTCACACAGACCACATGCTTTTTCTGACACACTGAACAATTTCCCAGGAGACCTTGTTTTGCTCCACAGTATCACAAACAGTTTTAGGCAGCTTGACACACACTGAGTTTTATCAGTGGTCTAATTTCTCTAGGATTTATATTCTCCTTAACACAAACATGGGCATTTGTCCTTGGGATAAATTGTACATAGGAAGAATTTTTAATTAAAAAGAATTCATTAGGATTATGAATGGCACTGTGGTTAAAATTGTGGTGATAATACATATTTTAAAGCTAATCAGTAACATGTAGAATATTATCAAATTCTTTTCTCACTCTCCCTGCATCCCTAACTTGAAAGAGGAACAAATTCAATTTAATCTTTTAAGAAGCTTGGCAGAAGGTATATAAACTGAAAGACAACAAGACAAATAATTTAGAATTGATAAAAGAGAAGTGAGCCTTGAAAAAAATCCCAGAGGTTAGTTTTAAAGGGATGCAACTTATACTAGGGGAAATCTAGCAGCCCCTGGTAAGTCTCCCACTAATTCTGGCTACAGATCTGAAGGATAAGCAATCATCTCACTTTTCCTGACATGAAGGACCCTTTGGGTGCACTAGTTTTGCAGCTTAGCACAAGAAAATTAATTTTGCAATGCAAGCTCTTCAGACTCATGCAAATGAAATTCATTTAATTGAGCTCCCTTTTTAACAGTCCTATAACTGTTTAAGTGTTCTATAAAACATTCATTTGCAAACTAAAGAGCAGCAGAGTTGTTCTTAGGGCTTAGACACAGGAGAAGAGAGTGCAGTTCCCCTTATACCTTCTCAGAGGAAAGAGGAAAAGAGCAGAGCTGTAAGAGGAAAGCAAGTGTTGAGGCAGGATTACATCAGGGATCTTGTTTGAAGGGACCAATGAAAGGGTGGCTGCTCCTTTTTTAATCACAGAATCACAGAATATTTTTAGTTGGAAGGGACCCACAAGAATCATCAAATGCAGCTCTTAAGAGAATGGCCCATACCGGGATCAAACCCACAACCCTGGTGTGATTAGCACTGTGCTCCAAAAAACTGAGTAATCTCAGAGAAACTGAGCTAATCTTCCAGTCAATGTGTGAGGAGAGGAATTGTGACAGGCAGTATGGTAAGATCAAGCCAGAGACTAAATCTGCATATTTTATGGCAAAGGAATTGTTAATGGTACTCTGTATGAATGCTGAATGCACTAAGATTACAGCACAGGCATTTCTTTTATTATGTTGAGTGCTTGCACTCTAAGCTTTGCTCAGAGTCATTTTCATAAACAACTGGATAAGTTTGGAAAATTACATTTACAACAGAAAATCAGCAAACCCTCTGCTAAAACAGTAAAATGACACCGCTATATTAAAATGCTTTGTTGTCTACTTGAACAGCTAAGCGTGCCTCAAACCTGCAGATTTCCTTACTAAAATACCCTCAGCTCTGCTTGACTTGAGAGGATAGAAGAGAATCACCATATTAACACCAGGTACACTAAATACATCAGTTTATCCTCAAGGCAATGCTGTAACTTTTACGCATATGTTAAGGGTGATTTCTTAGTAGGAGCTGGACAACAATGAAGTTTGAAAATTTGTACTGAAATCTGAGCAATAATAATTCTTAATAATTCTTTAGTCTTAATATTATTTGACCACAATATCTACAATCAAAATTACAGACAGAGTGAGTTTTCAGAAATAACTAAGGCTATTAAAAATGTTATACTGTTATTTGTAAGAGATAGAAATTATTTGTTTACAAAATCAAGGGAAAATATTGCTGGCACCTTAATTATTGCAGCACATTACTTGGAGTTTGCATTGCTTATACCCATACTTTAGAGTTTTCAAGAAAGATGGTTTGCTTTGTTTTGGGTTTTTTAATTTATTTCTTTATTTTTCCATACTGCTACAGCAGATGTAGCTTTAATTCTAAATTTTCTTCTATATTTTTTCAAAAGCAAACTTTTAAAAGGGATGTGCACAACAAGTAAGGTCAGAAATGCTACCAGTTAGCTTTTCTTGCTCATCTTTTCAGAGTAATGACTTTGGATATGTTTTATTTTAACTCCAGTAACTTCATGAGTTTTGCTCTTCAGGTGGGTGCGTGCTTCTGGCCACTCTTTTAATTAAGAAAGAATATTTCCTAAAGACAGGAGGGCCCCATAGAGAAAGAAATGGGAAATTGGTAGGATTTGAATATATTCATGTGAGTGCTGCGATTTGCAACTTGACAAAATGTACAAGTCAATGGAAATCTTTTGTTATTACTTTACCTTCCTGACCAATGTGTGTAACAGTCATTAGCAGTGGTTAGAGCTGGGAAATACTGAATGTCTCCCGAGAAGATGGAAGACAGCTCAACATTGTCAAAGGTGTGCTCTGTTTTTTGCAGATGGTCTAAAGATGTAAGAGGAAAAAACACTCATTTAGGCACAGGTGGTACTTGTACTGCAAAAAGATAGCAGCAACAGCAAAAACAAGGAAACCAACAAAAACTAGCAAAAAAAACCCCAAAAGCCCCACTGCCACTGCCAGCAAAAAAAAAAAAGAAAACAACCCAAAAAACCAACAAATGCAAACAATACTCTCCTTCCCACCAAAAAAAACACCACAATCAAACATAAAGATACAAAATATATCCATAGGGAAAACTCCTGCTGCTCAGCTGGTAGGCAGTGCACTAAAGTTCTGCTGTTATGTCAAAGAGCAGAAGGCACACATTGCCTTCCCACTAACCAGGGCAATGTGGCAACAATCTAGCTTTGAACAGGTTCCTGCTCAAAGTGCTCATTATCATGTAGGGAAGATACAGCACACAAAGGGAAATTTCCCTCAGTTATGTGACTGAGACAAGTAATTTCAGCAGTCTCATATGTGCTGTACTTTCCCACTCCTTACACTCACACTAAGAGATCTATGACTATTTAAACAGCAAAAGGGAATCATAGAATAGTTTAGTTTGGAAAAGACCTCTGAGGTCATCAACCATTAACCCAGCACTGCCAAATCCACCACTAAACCATGCCCCTAAGCACAACATTTGTATGGATTAAATACCTACAGGGGTAATCTTCCTCCTGGGACAGCCTGTTCCTGTGCTTGACAACTTTTTCCATGAAAAGTTTTTTCCAATATCCGACCTAAACATACCCCCAGTAATGTAAATCAGTGTCTTAGAGCATGCTTTCAAAGGATTTAGCATAATATGTTGCCAGGTTCTACAAAAGCCCACTATTCACCACAAAAATAGAAACAGGTAATAGTAAAGGCTGATTGTGACAACACAGCATTGGAGATTCATTCAAACAAAAGTTAAAAAAAAAAGCTGCATATAAACTAGATGTTGTATGTCTGCTACAGCAATTTGAATATTTTGCTGTTTAGAGGGACTCAGAAACAAAGTACTCCAGCACTCCATCTGGCCTCCATCCAAAGAGGATGCCTATTCAATCCAGGATGATATTTTGAAGCTTGAGTTTTTCTGTGCCTCCTAAAATAATGCATTCTTTGAGCAACCTATATTGCTTTTCACTAACATGCTAATATCTTTTGGATTTTGAATAAATAAATTTGAATCTGAATAAATTTCGAATGCTTTATTAGACAACAAGATAACCAGATGATCAGGCTGCACATTTGGATACATTTATCTGATCTGTTTTCCTCTCATTTGCCTCTTCTTTTTATTCCTATTGTGATCTATTCTCCCTCCTGTTTGTTTTTTGTTTTTTTTTCTCCCCATCCTTGTACTTAACTTAAGGTGCTTGGAAAACAGAAAAGGTACTGAATCCATGTCATGTAAAGACAATATGAAAACAAAAAATATATAACACTTTTATGTTAACCTTTACAAGTTCACTGCTGCTGTGTGCACACTTGCGGAATGTGGTAATGAGGTTTCTATTAACCTCTTGTAGTATCCAGAAGTTCAATATAATTTTGCCAGTACTCCCTGTGATATTTGTAAAGAACACTTGAACTTACATAGTGCTTCCCACAATGGGAACTCCTTTAAAAATTGTGCTCCTCTGCTTAGAGTAATATTTTCCAAAAATTCATGTATATTAGAGAAAAATGATTTCATGGAACTTGAGGCAACATATTTTTTCTAGTTAAAATAAATCACGTTAAATCAATCAAAGCTTTATGAAAATAAAGTACAGGAAAGCAAGCACTCTGTAGTTTACAGTCCCATAAAAGAGGGTATAGGGTTTTCATAATAAAAGAATAGAAATGTAAACATTAGAGTACATTATTAATTCTCTTGCTTCCCTTCTCCCATCAGAGAGTAATGCCATTAGAGTTGGCTGAAAGAGAATTTTTTGAGGTAGTTGGGAGTGACTTTAAAAAACAATTAAACTAAAATTAAGGTCAAAAAAGATAACAATAAAAAAAACCCTAGAGGAATAAACATAGTATTGTTGTTTCAATGCTTTGCTTGTTTTTCTACTATAAAATATTTCAATTTTAATATTTTATTTAATTAGCAAAATCTCAATCATCTGCATATTTCCTATGCATGCATGACTAGTGAAATCTATCTATGAATTCACTAGAAATAACTGTTTTGACCAGGTCAAACTATTTAATAGCGCTGTTTTTTCTCTCAGTATTGATACATTTCTATTATGTACATAGCTATCTTGTAATTCATCAGTATGGCAAAGCCAAGCTCTGAGGTAAAACTGACCCTGGTGTGTTTTAATAAACAACAACATGCTGAAATATTTTTTCTTTACCTCTTTTTTTGGGTCCACTTTCATTCTTCCCTCCTTATCATGATGACTAGGAACACACTTAGGTATAAAGCCTGGGGAAGTTATCTACCTTGGATAATTGGCATCATGGATCACAGTCTTTTCAGACCTCTGGGACCTAGAGGACAGGATTCATCTCACCTACCATAAGCAGTTGGAAGCTAGGCAAACAGTTGACTTTCTCAGCAAGGTTCCCTCCATAGTCAGTGAGAAAAAGAAAAAAATCCAGATGAGGTTGCTTAGCAACTTGAATTTTCTTCAAATAACTATCTTAAAATGGGATGAATTTTCCTCTGGAGACCTCCTTCTCCTTCCACTGATTATCCGTGAAATAACTTCAAGTGGCTGTCTAACTTCTGGACCAGTAAAAGAGGTGGAATTAATTTCATCTCAAGATCCAATTACAGCACAATCAGAGTTCTGGTTGTGCTCCAAGGACTCTAGTGGAAGGAAACTTGGATATTGCTGCATAGAAGGTGAAGAATTTAATCTAGATAACCTTAAGTAAAAAGAATATATATTTCCCAAACTGGGGAAGCACAATGGCATGTTCTGAGAAGATTATGCATTTTTGCACTGTTTTGCAGCCATAAAACGAGAGCAATCCAGAAGAGGTCTGGGAATACTCTGCACTGGCAGACTGAGATCATTGTTAATAGACTTATTTATCCCAATTTAAACAGAATGAAAGCCAATTTATTCTGTTTTGGTTTCATCCTTTACCTTGTTGTATCAAGGGGCAAAACATCATCTGACAGAGCTTTGTTTCATTAAAAAAAAAAGGCACTGCTCCTGCTTTTTACTGTGTTTGAAACCAGCTTCTTCTTCAATGTTAGAAGAAAACAACTCTCCTCCCCCGATTTTCAGTAGCTCTTCGCAGCTGTCAAATGTCACACACTCTGAGCAAAGAATTTAGGCATGAAGCTTATGAAGAAATGACAGTTAAAAAGTTAGCAGTTTGTCTTAATCAATTTTTGAATGCACGTACAAAGCTCCTAAGGACCCTAGCTATGGAATTAAGGATGAAAATTTCATGTGGAGCTAAAGTGCTTTCTAACTGTTTCTTAGCAAGTCACAAATATTGCAGCATTTATTTTCAGAAATTTACACTCTGTCTGTAGTTAGAAGGTGACGTTTACACTGCAGAGCACTTGACTTGTGTCTTTTCTGAACCACAAGCATTTCTACAGTTGCCCTGAAATGGTTGGGTGGAGTTATTTTTGTGTGTGTCTGTGTACACCTGCATGAGGCTGGGAGCAGTTTTGGATCAATGTGTCTGATCTAAGATGAGGGCTTTGCTGTGGCCCACTAGAGATGTTTCTCTGACAAGAAAGATAGAGTGCTTTCTGTTTGTCCGTGTAAATGACAGTTTCTAAAAGGCATTTCATGCTTTGTTTATATGCTTCTTTTCTGTAGAAGGTACTTAAACACCGTTGTAGATTTGGTCTTCTCTTCTGCAAGCAGTGCACATGGAAGTCCACTCTGCGCTGCAATGTATGCTCCTTTGTACTGCCCAGGAGAATTTCATATTTTTATCAATTTTTAGGAAGATTTATCTTTTTAATATTTACAGGTAAGGAGGATTTTTTTTAATTGAAATTGGACTCAGGTTATCCCAATCAAATTATTGCCTTGATATTATTTCTTGTACCAAAAGAATAGTTAACTTCCTTATTTCATCTCTGCAGAATAAGCTAATTTGTTTTATAAGAACACTTTGAGAAATTGTATTGCTGTTGCAATTAAGTGGTTAATTAATATGGAAAGGCCAAGAAATCTTCCATTCAATGTGATTTTTTAAATTTCTGTGAAACAAGAAGTCTTATCCCCAAGCATAACAGTTTCAAAATATTTGCAGAATAAGACACAAACAATATCTAGATCAGGCCAATCAAAACAAATTAAATAATTTTGAAATATTTAATTTTGGGCAGGAATCCTATGATCACAGTTTTGCCCCCAAAGCATGGATAAAGAAAATGAAAAAAAAAGCAACCAAGATTTGTCAATACTTTCAGTGAACCAGTATTTCCAAGAAAAAAAAAACTGTATTAAAGACTGTGACCAGGATTAGTTACCATGAAAAAATCTTTATATAAGACTGAAAAATAATTTTATAAGTCTGTTTATAAAAGAATTGTGACTGGAGATTCAGCTTGACACTCATACTTTCATGCACATTGCTTTATTTTCACTTTCTCTTCATGTATTTGTACCTCCCATCTAATACTTGTCAATTTTACTTTAGTGTACTGCACTTTACTTTTTGTGTATATAATGAATCATTCTTCTATAGTAATTTTGGCAAATTGATAGAAAATCTGAACAGATCAATTTTTATACATAGTTAGATTGGGTTTATGTACTTTCAAAATCTTCACCAGTTTTAAACTGATTAAAAGCTTGGAAAACATGAAGGCTTTGCTGCTATAAAATCTAGTCTGATGTTTTACAACTTTGGTTCAGAAGAACCTAACCCAGATTTATCTAATTTTAATATTTCAAAACAGCGTATTGGCAGACTGAGAAAAAAAAAAACAAGATAGGAGTGATCAATACCATTTATTTATAGATGACAAAAAAAAAAAAAAAAGAAAAATCTAAACTACTAGGGATTTCTAAGAAATTTTTTATCTATTTAACCCACAAAATCAAGGTAACTATCAAGGTAACTAAGTCTTGAATCTTGACTTACTGAGATAAACAAAGTTTCTCATGGAAATAAATGGACAAGAGGTGCATGTATGTAAATATGTATCTGCATGGAAAATAAATCATTTTGTGCCAACTATCTAAATAAATTATTGGGTTTTTCAAAAGCTGAGGAAAAAAAAATCACATTTCAGGATTTAATTTATATTAAAATGCTCTAAAGAGAAAATACTTATTAGGCTATAAAACTGATTACTGCACATGTTCTTAACTGAAGCTTTTATTACTGTATTTCTCAAATCAGAAGCACAAGTAACCCTGGAGATATCATAGTCTAATCCAATGATCTGTGCGACACAGATTGCTTTATACATATGTTTTTACTTCATTGTTTTTAAAAACAGCTCAGAGTTTAGCAATATCTACTTGTTCTTATCATGTTTTGATCTTGACATGTATTCCTTCCCACATACGTGCCTTTCCTCCTCTCACGTCTTTTTTGGGAACTTGGAGTCATATACAGAAATATAACTCCCCTTCAAACAAGACAGAGTGGCTGTTCCTTGCATAATTTTCTCAAAGGAGGAGGCTCAATTATGGGAAATAGAAGGTTTCTAATTCTCTCTCTTATGTCCTATCCTTTGGATGGTATATACATAGGCTGGGGGCAGCCAAAATCTCATGCTGATTTAGCAATAGTTGGGAGGAAATTGTCAAAAGCAGAAGAATGGTGAGGAGGAGGATATAGATTCTCTCAGGTGCAACTGGGAATGCCAAGGCCTAGAGAATAACAGTGTAGGAAACCTCACATATTACGCCTACTGCTGTTTGTCCTCTGTCTTTTTTGAGAAGAATCTCAGTGTGGAGATGGTGTAGGTGTTTTGAGAGACTCAAAGGCATTCTCACAGACATGTTTGAGCTCCTTGTCTTGGGAGATAGAAGACCAAAGCTGAGGAGATCTCAGCATGGTGGTAAACCACACATGCACAGGCCCTTGATAAGTGTGTGCAAACAACAGGCTCACTAGGAAAAACTGAGCCTGGTGGTGCCTGTGTTCTGACTTGGATGTTGCCATCCAGGAGATTTAGATCCTCAAGTTAGGGAGTAAAGAAATAAATTTACTCTGTGTTCCAGCCATGACTTTGTGGTTCTAGCTACCTGCCTGTGTTGACTCATACAGTAATAATGTTCCAACAATTTTTCTAAGTCATAGACTTGATCATATTTTTTAACAAATTGATCATTTAAAGACTTTCAAAGAAAAATAGAAGAAAGCTGGGAGAAAAGCTGGAAAAGAAGCTAATAGCATTCTTCTGAATTGATTGACTAAGTGAAAATACAGAGTTTTTAAGACTAGTTTTTAAACTAGTGGTAATTATTCAATCCAGTTTCTTTAGGTTTCATAATCTTAAAATCTCTAGGGGAAATTAACCAAGTTGAAGTTACAAAACTGTTGGCATTGTTCTTGTGAATCTCTGGAAGCCTTTATTTATCTATATGTTTCTTGATTGTTCTATTCTGTTCAACACTGCTCTTTTTTGACATCACACAGTCTCTTATTTGAGAAAGATGAAATACATATTTCAGATATATGACAAAGGAAAAAACACATATTGAAGTGGCATAATTAAGAGAAGTTTTTATTGCCAAACTGCAGGCCAAGTTTTCCTTACAGACTCTAGGACATGTGGGAACAGAGATTTCTGAAAATTCAGATCTGCTCTGGCTTTTCAGAAGAATTGGAAGAGATGAAATAGCAGTCCCACCAGCAGACCTAGACATCATATTCTGACTAAATACAGATGGAAAAACCTAGGGATAAAAATAGATCCTTACTTTCCCCCTCTGAAGTTTTATTTGCACTTAGTTCTGTTTAAACAAGTTAAGTGTAAATATGTCAGGAAAAGAAAAACTGATGGGAAAAAGTGATTGAACTCAGAATGATTTAACATGGCAACCAGCCCAACTCCGTGTGCACTTCTGAGTGATCTTAGCCCCTGTGAAACAAGGAAATGTTTAGAATTTCAATGAAGGTATGTAATCACTGCTTCCTGCTTCCCATGGATGCTAGAAGACAAATCTTTCTGAAGGTAAAGAAAGAAAGATGAATAGGGGTGAAAAGAGAAGAGACCTGATTGCAAGAGATTTCATAAAATATAAAACTGAAGTACAGCCTGTCCTGCAATACAAGCATTCCTGCCTTCTCCTTTTGGTGCACTTTCTGCTTTTCCATCTTTTCCCACTGCCCACTCTTTTTCAGAAGGAGAATTTTGTATTCCTCCCCTATATGGAGTAGCCTTCTGCGTGTTAGAGCACAGCCTTAGATTTCCACCCATCTCTCCCTATTTGCTGTCACACCTACGCTTTTTCCTTTTTGGCCTACTTTTGATGTATGTTCCACTTACAGTGTATATTGCAAAACTTTTTATCCCCATCATGCAACACTATTTGCATTAGAAGTGCTCCTTTTTTTCTGTAAATGTATAGCATATAATTTCAATATTTCCTCCCTATAGTAGTTACAGTGCTGCATTTAAAATACAAAGAAAAATAGCTATGAGAGAGCAGACCTTATGCTGTCTAATAAAGTTGCTTGTTTTACTACAAACTTGCAGATGGCATCAACATCAAATGGAGCCATTTCCATTTATCTGAGTGTCCTTTGACTAGTATTGAGCAGACCTATGCCTACCTTTACACAAGGGCCAGTTCCCTAGACAACACTGAATAAGCTCAAGAAAATATTAGGAAAAGATACTTTGTTCATCTTTGCAGTTTCAGGGATTCCTTCATATCTGGATGGTCTCCTAATATTGATTAGAGTAGCCACAATGTTCCGGAACAGAAGCCAAAAGAATGAAAAAAAGCTAGCACAATGAAAAAAAACTAGAGCCATTACTCATGCCTTTTTATCATCCAGACATCTTCCTATTAAGAAAATACCTTTTAGGATCTGCAAGATTTAAATCTGCACCGGGACCTTAGGACATCAGAAATATACACTTGTCAGTTGCTTTCCTTTTTCTTCTCCCGTATATTTACTGGGACACAAATTGTACTAAACATTTTTTTCCCAGTAGTTCCATTGCTGAAGTGGACATACTGTGGAATGAAAATACTAATTAGAACTTTGCTTTATGTGTTTTACCTGAACAACAGTAATTGATTTTGTTCTTGTTCTGGATTTAGTTTTCTGATATTCCAATAGTAGACCCAATTCTGCATGCTGTAACACATATGCAAATATTGTTTTCATGGACATGTAGCATTCAGAGAAGACCTAGTTTGTTCAGATCCCAATTTAACTGCCACTTAATTCAATGGAAAAGCTCTGACTGGTGTCTGTGAATTTCATCAACCCCTTAATAATTTCAAATGGGATCTAATGGTGAATTAGTTCTCACTAGGTGCAGTGCACTGTGAATATGAGTCTGTTGATCTCATCAATGATAGTACTAAAGCAATAACAAGAGCCAGAAAAATCCCTTAGATTTCTCACCTGGCTATTTAATGCAAATCTTCCTTTTGTTATAGTACAGTTTCAGCACCAGATTAAACCCACATCTTTTTTCACCCCAACTACTGAAAGCACAGCCCCAGTAAAATTTCATAACTAGCCTCATGATTCGTCTTTCTAAGAAAGAGAGTGTTGGTACTAAATTTATTATGCTACAAGACAACTGCACCTTGCACATTTCCTGCTATTCTGTTGGTGCCCACAACAGCTATCATCAGGGTTTGTCAGTAAATAATGGCAACCAGTTTCTAGAAGTTCCATCACAAATTTTTATCTTATGTCATTGACTGTAATAGTCTTTAGCACCCAGGAATCCACAAAAAAGTCACAAATAGCAAAAAACAAAACTTAGGATACTCGGTGTTCTTATTTTAGTAAACAATGTTATGCTTTAACTGAAAATGATAGCTCAAGCAAACCACATTATTCTGTAATATTGAACATCTGGTGTCATAGTAGTGAGCAGCGATTACTTGTACTCAAACAGGCTGCACCAGAAACCAGGAAATTCGTTATTGTTGCTGGCAAAACTCTTTATTTCTGTGAATGACTTGAACATTATTAGTCACAATTCCCAAAACATCCCTTGCAACTTTGCATTATGTTCACTTTCAGGTACAGTGACAAGCCTATCATTATCATTAGCTGTAAATGACACTTGAGCTGTAAAACTATTGAGCACACAGGGAAATCTCACACACGTTGCTTTCTTTCACCTTAAAATCATTTGTCACTGTAGTAGCATTAGAGGATAATTTTACATTCTCCAATGTGTATTGCACACCAATGACAATGTGTTGCTAGTATAGATATTTAGAGTAATTTGTTTTTCTCCATATAATCCACATGTTAGGGGTATACCTTTACCCCTGTTATTAAAAGAGACCAAACTGAGCTGGTTACATGAGCCTCTGTATTTAAGCCTCAGTTAATAAGAGGGTGCTTAACAAAGCCCTCCTCTCTGAACCCTCCCACTGCATTCACTTGCAAATCACTGTTTGGCTGGCAAAGCCGCCGTGCTGTCCCCCCCCAGCCCCAAACCTCCTCACGCTGAGCACTGCGGCTCTATCAGCAGCAACATCTCGGTGAGGGGCAGCGACACCTCTCCTTGCGAGGTACGTTTTTTATTAATCAGGGGCACTGAATGGAAACCAATCAGACAGAGATCCCTTTGGCTCCTGCTCGCTGCCTGCCTGACTTAAAAGTGATGCCGGGAGAGAGGGAGTCCTAGTGAGAGGCGAGTGCATTCGGCGCTGGAGACACGGGAACATGCAGAAGGCAGGATGCAGGTAGAGAAGCAGCGCTGAACGGACTGAACTGGGCTCACACAGACAGCCTGGGTGAGTAGATCAACTTTCTGTAGCATGAGAACTGCCGATAGCAAAAGAACAGATGCTTTCTTTAGGAGTGTCTAAAATGTTGAAGATTCCGTACAGATACTTTTTAGGGAAGGGGGAGTGGAGGGGCAGTGTCAGCAGAGCACTTTGGGGATATTTCTCTTACAGAGTTCAGAAAACCCCCAACCAATTAAATTGCTGAAATCTAAACTTCGGATACTCTATATGTGATGACTACTTGTGTACATTAAAATATTAGCAATGCATATGCTCTTTGGAAATACTGTTTGATATGAATCAGTTTTTCCTGCCATATAGGAGTAACAATATAGCCTAACTTTAATGCAGGATGCTTTTTCACCTGTCCAGATAGAAGCTATTCCCCTTTTCTTTTTTTTTCCACATATGTGTTTGTCAATACATCTAATAAAAACAACCCTGGTTAAGAAGGATGAAAAAATAAGATGTCTTTGTTGCAACTAAGAATGAAGTACTAATGCTTTTTTGGATTTTCTTTAGTGAAAGTAGCAAAATTAGTGGGATTTTTTAATATGTTTTACAGGGGGAAGTGCAGCTCAGGGTTCAGAAAGATTGAGAGCTGAGTGAGATGTCCCTTTGGATATCTGTAGCAGAAAGTCAAAGTCAACAGGCTTAAAGTACAAGGATGCTTTCCAGAAGTCCTTCCAAACTACCTTGTCAGCCTAACATATATAATCAGAGGAGTCCCACAGAAAGCAAGGCAGAAAGCATAAAAGGTCATACTGACCACTTGACACTGAAGTAACCAGCAGAAAACAACTGAATGACATTTTGCCTTTTCACATGCAAGAAACACGCTGTCATATGTGTTCAATTTCATTGTATGAGCTTCAAAGAAAAAATGATGTATATGAATAAAGAGGAAATTAACATCCCTGTTGTAAGGCTGTATGAATACAGCAGCCACTCACCTTGTCACAGATTTAAGTCATAGTTCAGAAAATAGAATGGTATTTTCTTAAAATACTTTCCATTTTCAGTAGACTTATTTATTACCAATGTATGAGTCTTGCTCTGATTAAAGGGATAAAAGTGATAAAACTAATATTTTACTGAAACCACAGCAGGATTATGCTTCATTGCTCAGTACTACACTAGCTACCCATGCTAAGGATAAAAAGGGATAAAAATGCAGGTGTAATACTTGCACTAGTTTTGGAGATGAGATCAAAAGGTTTGTTAAATAATATTAGTGATAGGAATTACTAATGACAGATCTTTAAAAATCATTGTCTCCAAGTAGTTCTCCATATCTGAAAGGAAAATTTTATTGCAACAATATAGTGAACTAATTAAATATTCAGAAGATTCGTGTTATAATTTGTCTATGACTATTAAGAAATTTATTTGTGAATTATGTTAGTTGTTAAAAAAGGAGTATTGCTATCTGTATGTCAATCTGACAGCTAAAATATATTGTCCTCTCATTTGTACTTCACTGTGTAATAATGTAAATTCAAGAGAGAATTGCATATATTTACAGCTAATGTGATTTTCTATTAACAAAAATAAAAAAAAAATTAGACAAATGTCTGTGAAATAAATAATTCTTGGTTTGGGCTTTTTTAAGTTAGGTAAACAAGATTAATTTGAAATGGAGAAATGTCACTGTATCAGTACTATGACTACTTGTACCTAAAACAGTTGCCAAGTCTTTCTAACTTGATGGAGTGAGCTCAAGAATCAAAGTTTTTCATATGTTTATTGTGTGAACTAAGTAGAGTTTTTAATTTCAGAGATTGTCTTGTAGCCATTATTGTAGAATGTTATGCTTTGTGTGTAACCAGTACATCTCACCTAAACACAAAATAAGTTTGGTGATGTAGTTAGTAGAGAAAATGTGGGGAGAAACAGCTCTGGCATATGCTTTGTACAGCTCCATGTTAAAATTGCTTGAAGCTTTCAGAATTTTCATGCATTTCTGAGAAAGTGACCATTCTGAAAAGGGTGTCCTCCTCTCCAGACAGCAGCCCATATACAGGGATTTGTGCTCTCCTCTCACCTGACTGTTGCTCCACAAGGATGCTGATCTCAGTAGCAGTTGCATGGTACTGGCAGAGACGCCCTCTCATCATGGGATCAGCCAATAACGATGATTTCATTCCCTGACCTACCCACCAAACAAAATGTAATAACTGAAATCCACTGGTTTAAATGTCATCACCCATAATGCTGCTAAAAGGACCTCACAACTTAATTCTGACATTTGCTTATCTCTGGCATCAGTACTTGGTTTCTGAATCTGCACAACATGGGTTGCAGGGAATCTACTGGCAGAAGTGTTTGAGAAGTAGAGCCAGAGAGTAACAGGACTGACAATTTTCTCTGAGGATGAGTTTTTTCAGGAGATATCATATAAGAAAACTGGGGTATGCAAGCTAGAGTATAAGACAATATAGATGTATAAATGTATGTGTTTCTTCCATGCAGTCAGAGCTATTTAACTGCAGAAAGTAACTGGAGCAAAAATCTAGAGAAAAATGCATCTCCCACACATATCAGAATGGCTTCAGAATTTCTAAGGCTTGCAGCAGGTGTTATATTCAAATGTTATCTGCAGAAGAACTAATATTTTAAAATGAATAGAGTTGCCCAAGTAAAAGCTGCCTGCATTCTCTATGTGAGTGAGGGAATTTAAGAAAATAATTCATAGGAATAAATCCAAAATTTTGTGAAAGGTGGTAGGAGGAGAAGGAAAATAAAGCAAAGGGAAATGAACAAAAAGAATTTTTGCAAAATCAGTCAGAGTAATTTCTCTTCTTGCCTTTGAAACACATAGGAAATTGCTGAATGTTAAAAGGAAAGTTATTTTCCTGACTTTCAGTGACTGATCCTGTTAAAAAATACCCCAGTGGCATTGAGGACTACTTGCCGAGCATGACTGAGCAGGAGAGGTGTACCTTGATCAAATCATACTATGTGTCTGCAGTGCAAAATCCTAGCAAAACTGAGACTTGGTTACTTCTGGGAAAATGTTACTAGCTTCAGGAAAAAGGAAAAATACTGGATGTACACTGCAGCTCAGAGGAAGGCCCAAAATGTTTTAGAAAAAAAATTATTTTTTAACACACGATATATAATTTTATTACAGAAATGTCAGGAAGTGAAGTATGCTGCTTATAATCTTTCTTCTACAATCTTGGGAAGATTACAAAAGGACGTGGGCGGCATTGTTGTCATCCCATACACACACAGTGCCACACAGAGACTTGACTTGGTCTCAGTTACAGAGTATCTCTGTGAAAGAGACAGGGATAAAATGGGGCCTCCACTTTCCCAGTCCTCCAAGTTCTCTGTAGGATTTTTTGATCATCAATGTTCAAAAAAATATCTTTACCTTGAATACTTAAATAACGCCATCAATAACCACATATGTTTCTCAGAAAAAGTATTCCTGCAACTGCGAAATAGAGTGCTTTAAGTGGTGCCCAGTGTATTCCTTTGTTAGCAAAATGCAATCTTTTGTAATTAAATTTCACACCTTTTAGCAGTAAGAGTAATAGCAACATCAAGACAACATCACTTTGGATTCTGTTTCCCTATCTCAGAAAAAACATATTTTTCATAATACGTTCTCTCTTGATATATAAATATCAAGGAGGTTTAGGTAAGTACAAATTTTATAGATGCTAGATGATGTTCAGGCTGCTTTGCCCTCAAAGGCTGTATTTGAGAAAAAGAACGACTATCTTCATAGAAATTCTGCCTGTAATGATATTGCAAATTTGGCCATGCATGTTGGTACTAAAGGATTCCATTTACTAAAAAATACTGACAGCATCTTTGTACATAAGTCCGAAGATGTACGTAAGTACATTGTTCATAAGTATGTTGAGAAAGAGCACCTAAAGCACTTGTCCAGATTCAAAACATGCTCTTCATACGTTACACCCAAGAATAGACTCTGTGAAATATAGAAAATTCTGGATAATGGATTTGTATTTGGAGATAGAAACAGTAGGCCCTTCCATCATGTAAACAAATTGCACGACAGCTCTCAGGAGGAGATTATTTGAATTTGTGCATTTTTAATAGTTCAATTGAAGTCAATTAATGATGTATACAAGCCTTCTGGCAATATATACAGGTATAATTAGATTAAGCCATTCTTTTCAAAAAAATATGATCTATTATATTGATAATCAATGGTGCATAACCAACCAGAGGTTGACATTCATATTTTGACACCTCTTAAAAAAAGGATTCAATAAAAACCTCAAGTTGTATAAAAAGTGTTCAATAAAGGACATTTAAAAATATAATGATCTAAAAAATTCAGCTTAATATCTTAATAAAATAATTGGGTTTTATTTCCTTTGCACTCCATCATTCAATATTTGCTCCTAAGGAGATGAAGAGGCAAAACAAAAATGGGCTGACTTGGGTATAAGGGTGAAGTTAATCCCACTGCTTCTGTTTTCAAAGAATAAATAGGCACAGAACAAGTGAAATTTAGCATTTTAAAATCCACCTTCATACAGGTACACATGCATCTAGAGACATAAACTGAAGTATAACTCATGCAAATGCTAGAGAAAAATAATGCAATATTTGTAGAAAGCAATATATTGCAATGGGTTTCCTTAAGTTTATAGTGCTGTATTCTGGCTGAATTTTTCTGCTTACTTTGTTGTTTATACAATTCTTTCATATGGTTTGCATTATTCTTTGTTATTGTTTTCCACACTAGTGGATTTAAATATCAAGCTTTGTAGTGGGAAGCTATTGTAAAAATGTTTTTTATTCTTAAGCCACAGATGCTGGTTGTGGATAATCTCGTGGAAATAGTTTTGCCTGTGTAGCAAAAGGACAAAAAAATCAGGAAAACATACTTATTTCAAAAGGAAATTCTTGTGGTTGTTTAAACTATTTGTCAGGAGAGCTGTTTGTGCTTGTGCTGCATTCCAGAACCTGTATTCAGACTGGGTAACATTTTGCAGTAAGACTGGTCCCACTGAAACCAGTGAAATTACTTTTGTGCATTTCCCTTACCCCGAGTAAAAATGAGTGCGGAATCTGTGTTCTTATGCTGTCTGATAAAAAAGATTCTATTTTCCTCAGCGTAAACATAAAAATATTAAATTGCAGAAAATATTTTCCCATTTCCTGGATGATATGCAATAATCCCTACATTTTTTTCCCAGATATAAAAGGTAACTTCATTACTAATGAGAATTCAGACTTGTAGGAAAAATGGATTTCTATGTAAAAAATAGTGTAGTCTCTTCATTTTTCCTGCTATCTGCAATCTATGGATTTACTGCAATTGAGCTTGATCTTGCTCTTAATGTTTGCAAATTTGTGTTTTATATGACTTCTTTCCTAGTCAAGACAGCTATCTGGTTGGATTTACATCTTTTCTAGAGTAAGATAATAAGTAAAATCCCTTGTGTTCTAAATAAAATTAATTAATTTCTTCAGGTTCCTTCATGGCAGTAGAACAATACTGAAGGTAATTGTTCCTTGCTTAGTGGTAGTAATAATAGTAGTAGCATCAAGGCTGAAAACTCACACATTAGTTGAAGTACTGATTTAGTGATTTTTTTAATTACATTTTTCACAAGCTTCTGGTACTGCCTGCTCTTCCAGTTATTGTCTTCTTGAAAAATCTACTTATGGCACCAAACCACCCTGCAGTAAGCAGAAGGACTTTCAAATTAAAAAAAAAAAAGTGTTGTGGTAGTGTATTTATAATCACTTTTAAAGGCAATTAAAGAAAGTCTCAAAAACATTGGTAGTACTGCTCTCAGCTATCACTGGCCAGAAGAATCTACTGGTTGAGAATCTTTACCTGAAGCTTTCATTCAGGAAAGGGGAAAAAACATCATTTAGCTCAAAAAGGGAAGTGAATTAGGAAGTTGCTAAATGCACCACAGACTAAAGCTTTTGCCAAAAAAAAAAATTAAATTTAAAGGTGTTCATCCCTACAAGGTTGAATCTAAGAGACAATGATTTAGGAACATGCCTAGTGTTGCACATTCAGAAACGTAAATGCGAGCACAGCTAGAATGAAAGATTTAGCACTTCTGACAATAATACTCTAATAATTTTTTTGCCATTTGAATTTATGCTTAGGAAATTCACATTTACATTTCAGAGAAAATTTTCTAACACCTCCCTACAATAGAAATCCAAATAGTTTAGAAAATACAGGGTACAGAAAAAAAAATATAGATGCAAAGAATAAAATTCTCAATTATACAAAGGCCCTCTATGTTTTTTTCTGTCACCGATGTATTGAGACTCTATTTCACAGTACTCCTCAAATCAAAAGTCTACAGGCTGAACAGTTTTTTAACTACTTTATGTTTGCAGAGCAGTTATATGATTAAATAGAGAACTGCACTGGTATATAGAGACATAGGATCATGGTTCCCTTGATTACCCAAGAGAAATACTGTGTAATTCTAGCAAGACATAAGTCCTGATTTCAAAGGAATATATAGCTGAAGACTTGCTAACAATTGCATACAAGAACAAAAGGTTCCCGTGTAGTTTGTGTACTCATCTATGTGTGTACCATACTAGGAGCAGAACATATTCATAGTTCGACTGTTGATTAGAACGAAAATGAGTTTTAAGGATTAACCGGTATAGGATTCGAGTTCCTGGTCTCATGACTTAAAATGAATGTCAACTTGTATTTAAAAAGTATTTAACTATTTTTTAACTGGCAGATAAATTATATTAAACTCAGGATAAAGTGATATTTTTTCTGCAAGTGTGGGTAGTTTGAAATAGTAGCTATATTTTAGACATCTGACTGAGAACTTTTCTAAGATTACATGTGGGGGTCACAAATAATAAAAAAAATGGAGCAGAAACATGCATTGAGTAACTCAGGGTAATTGTTAGAGAACATGCCTAGAGCTACTAGAAGAAACCTTGTCAACCTGGTTGAAAGCATCTCTAGTTCTCTGGAGAAGGAAGGAAGGAAGGAAGGAAGGAAGGAAGGAAGAAGGAAGGCTTCCTCTCCAAGAAGAGTGGATTCACAAAGCTGAAGCAGCATAAACATTTCTGGATTACTAATTTTAAGATTATTTAAAATGCAATACTGTGGGTAGCTACAATAAAAATAGGACCAAAATGATTGTTGTAGTTTATGTCTTTCTTCACAAATAGTATCAGAATCAATATTTTTTTGGACTGAAAGCTGAACTCCAAAAATAATTAAACTATAGAGGAACATAAATAAGGGGACACTGTGGTAGAATGAAAAAATAAATGAGTCACATTAATTTTCTACTTCCTTCACCTCTAGTTAGTTAGCATTAATTAAACTTCATACTAGTCAGCCTGTGGGTCTAGTAGAAAATTTAAAAAATAATGAAATTCCATTGCCTGTGGTGAAAATTTACATGTATTTGTGCATATATGTAACTCTATCTGTATCTGTGTTGATACAGTTTTATCATTATTTTGATGTAATTTTAGAGACACTGGTTGAATAAAATGATCTAGGGATCTAGGTATACTTATATGTCTCTATATGTCTACATATATACCTACATATGTCTGTGTAAATATGGCTCTAATGTGTAATGACGAATATAGATTTTTAATTTTTTTGTTGTTTTTCTATGTGCACAACATCTCTTGTGAAAGTCATGCATATATTTGCATTGTAAGTTTCCAAATCTATATTCTCTAGTTACTAGCAGCTAAAGCAATGTTCTTATGTGCTGAGTTGAGGAGGTCTTTGCAGGTCCAGATTTTACTCTATTACATCAGACCTGGAGCGGTAAATATCAGAGAAAAACACAGAAAAACATCTACTCTGTCTATACTGTCATTCCAGAATTATAGAATGGTTTGGGTTAGAAAGGAACTTTGAAGTTCAACCACCCTATGGGCAGGGGCACCTTCCTCTAGGTCAGGATGCCCAAAAGCCCATCAAATCTGGCCTTGAACTTTTCCAGTGATGGAATATCCACAAATTCTTTGGGTAAC
Organism: Pheucticus melanocephalus; assembly: GCA_013398405.1. Taxonomy (NCBI): domain Eukaryota; kingdom Metazoa; phylum Chordata; class Aves; order Passeriformes; family Cardinalidae; genus Pheucticus; species Pheucticus melanocephalus. The sequence goes on from VZSJ01002480.1 coordinate 2,738,737, forward strand.
CTGTTCCAGTGTCTCAACATTTTTGCTGTAAAATATATTCCTCCTCATGTCCAACCTAAACCTTCTTCTCTTTCAGTTAAAAGTCATATTGAATTTTTCATCTACCAGCACCCTAAGGTCCTTATCAGCAGAGCTGCTCTCAATCTCTTAATCCCACAGTCTGTAGTGATGCTGAGGATTGCCCCAGTCCAGGTGCAGCACCTTGGACTTGGCCCTTTTGAACTTCATGAGATTTGCATAGGCACATTCCTTAAGTGTGTCAAGGTCCCTCTGGATGGTGTCACTTGGGTCTACTGCACCACACAGCTTGGTGTCATCTGCAAACTTGCTAAGTGTGCAGTCTTTCTCATCATCTGTGTGGTTAAAAAAGACAATAAATAGTATTGGCCCCAGTAGAGACATTTGAGGGACATCACTCTCTACTGGTTTCCACTTGGACACAGCCATTGACTGTAAATCTTTGAATGAGGCCAACCATCCAATTCTTTCTCCATGTAACAGTCTAACCATCAAAGCTGTATGCTTCCAATTGAGAAGGATGACTGTTGTGGGGGATCATATCAAAGGCCGTACAGAAGTCCAGGTACAAGATATCAGAAGGTACCTCATCCACTGAAGCAGTCAGTCCATCACTGAAAGCCATGAGATCAGTCTGGCCGTGAGATCAGTCAGGTTGCCCTTGGTAAAGTCATGTTTGCTGTCCCTAATCACCTCCTTGTCTCCCACATGCTTTAATACATTTTGCAGGATTATATGTTTCCTAATCATACCAGGTGCAGAGATGAAACTGATGGGTTGGCAGTTCCCAGGGTCCTCCAGTTCTTTCAAGATTTCTAGAAAATAATTCCATTTCATTCGACAGATTTGTTTTGAGGCAAAAATTCCATGAAAAAGGAACTTTTGACTAAATCATATTAATAGAATTACATGGCATGACTTTCAGTGAATTACTTTAATATCCCTGCACTTTGTATCTCAGTAAAAATATTGAAAAAATTTTCACCTTCAAAAAATTTAAGCAATTATTTTAACATAGAGTTTTAAGCTTCCTTTCCTGTTTCTCACCTCATTGACCAAAGGTTCAGGAAACCTGAAATATTTTTGCTACAATGGAGTTTTTTTAATTCTTCATCCTTACTCTATGATCATCTAAATGATCAGCCCCAAAGTAAACAATACCTCTGTGACTTTAATGTCTCTTCACAATGCAAATCAAAGTTGTCTTCTTATTCCTACTTCACTTAATTGGTCCTGAAGTTTAGTTTTATCCTGATAATTGAAAGGTCAAATAATGTGAACATGCTCCTTTTAAACAGAAATTTCCATCCCAGTGACCATTATCAAGTGTCTGAAGAGCAGGAAGGACAAGGAAAACATAGACGTGTTCTTTGCTTTTTACTGGTAGTCTGTAGTGGTTAATTCTAAGGTACACTGAAGGAAGCATGAGGTTTCCAGCATTGCCATAGAGCATCCAAGATTTCTTTTTCTATTTATAAAAAAAAAACAATGGAAGGTGTTAAGATTTAAAGATAAGGTAGTCATAGGACAAAGTCATCACCTCCATATACAAGCAATTGTTTTTCAGGTGTGGTTGACAACAGCAGCACCAATACCACTCAGAAAAAAAACCCCAAAAAATCCCAGAAGTTATTTGCCCTGAAATATAATGGTGTTCATCTTTGAAGGCAGCATGTGTTGTTACTTTTTTCCTCAAAAAATGAAATGATACCATATGGTATGTTAGACAGCTGAGACCGAAATTGATTTATCTTAATAAATCCTACTACTTCACCAGCTACATTCTTTAATGCTAGGAATGGATGTTAAAACTTCTTGGTTATTTCACTCAGAATTTAAGAAGTATTTGTCAATGTTCATTTCTTTTACTGCCAACAGTCCTCTGAAATTACATGCGAAAGATATTTCAACACAATCATGATAAAAAACCTCAATATTTAAAAGCAGAAACATATACTTGCTTCCCCTAGGTTATATTTGTGTGTGTATATATATGTATGTACCTATGGGCATAAATAAGTGTAATTAAGAACTTGAAAATCTTACTTGTGAGAGTCATGTACATTATAACTTCATTGAATTCATCTGGTAGTGAGAGGGAGTACCATGAGATCTCAGTAGAAACTTAGTATGTGTGAAACAGTTACAAAAATGATTACCTGCCAGAATGGCAGCAGTATCACAACACTTCCAACATTTATCTCTTTTCAAACTGTGTACCCTACCCTAGGATGTAGCTTTACTGCCTTCTTGCACAACCAGCAACTGGTCTCTCTGTGTTTTGCTGTGGTTTGAGCTGGGGGACTGGACTATTCAGTGTTTTGGGGTCAGAGGGATTTGAGGAGAGGAGAGTAAAGGGTTCAGAGGTATCTGAGTGATCCTCAACCCAATGAAAGTGAGGAAAAAGTGTGGAACCCTTCAATAAAGGATTATCTGTCAGCAAAAATCTTTCCCTATGTTCTGGAGACAAAACTGGTTTATCAGGTACAAGAAAAGATGCTTCCCCCTATTCCAAGTCTTCCTGACCTGTTGTCCAAAAGAATTACTGCCACCATCATGTTTGTCTTAACACTTTATTGATGCTGAAGCAGGGAAAGAATGAGAAGGGTAAGTACTGGCATCTGTACTCCATCACTAGGAGGACTCCAGGAAAGGAAGGGGATTGGGCTAAGCATAGGATCCCACCTGGCTTTAGTACATGCATCCATATCATTGGATATCCACAGCTTGCTGCGCTATTAGAGCAGTCATCAATAAGGATAGTTATATACTCCTCTATCACTTTTATTCAAAACAGTAGTGACTACTTGGCAGAAATTATAACTAATAACTACTAGAAATATTGTTAATATTTCTTCATTCCCCTGACATGGAAAATACTGCCTATTACCTAAATGAAAGTCAATTATTATTTGTATATCAGACACTGAACCCAGCTCTAGTAGAACAACTCAGCACTACCTAGATGTCCAGGGATACACTGGTTTAAGTGGTTCTTACTCTGTGAGTCTGCAAACTTCTCAGGAGCCTGTTTCTAAGAGAACTACACAAAAAATATATAGTCCAATTACAAACAGCTTGAAATTTGTCACACAGAATTGCACTTTCCTGACAGAAAATATTTATAGTATCTGTAATCTGTAGGAATCAAAAAGGAACAATTTAGAACCATATGTGTCCACTGCATTTTTAACAGATTAGAGGTTTATGAAAAAAGATATATGGCCTAAGTAACCTTTTTTTTTGTTAGACAATAGACTGCAAGAAAAAAAATATTATAAAAGAACAGGGAGTGGAGAATTTTTTATTCATATTTTTGTTGGGATTTTGCTATCACTAAGAAGTCCGAAGGACAAGAGGATAATGAGGAAGGCACAGTTTTAAAAACAAGACATTTGAACCCTTCTAATTTTAATATGAAGCTATTAACAAGTTCCAAATCTTGCATGGATATAATCTTGCATTGTTTAAATTTACATTTTGCCTTTATAACCCCATCTTTGATAAGAATAACCAAATGATTTTACTTTTGAAGTCCTGTTAATTTACTGGTACAATGGGAGAGTGTAAACAGTCATAGCTTATTGTTCAGAAGAAATATATGCTGGCTTGAACAACACATTTTTTGACTGAGTTCAAACTAAAATACTGAATTTAAATCTTGAAGCAAGAAATACTAGAACATGAGAAAATTATACAAATAATATAAGGACGTCACATCCATTGTCTTTATAACAATATAGTTCTATCTCATGGATCTGAAAGAATATAGCTGTTTTATTAGAGACCAGAGAAATTAGTATTCCAGTGGTGAGCCTCAGAAATTGCCAATTACCAGTCAGTAATTACAACAAAGTATTTTGAAGTGTTCTATGACAGCTATCAAGTATAAGCGTCAGGTAAACAACAGAAGTGCACATAGTTCTGATGGAAAGCTCATCATGTTCTTGCTGAATATTCCCATGGACATCAGTAACATTTAGATCCAATCTTGATAAAGGGAGGAAATATTGTCACAGTCATTAAAAGGCCAAGCAAAGGACTTAAGGGCTGCAAAGGGACAGAAAGGGCAGAATTCACTGCATTGCTGAGCACCAGCTTATTCAGAACAGCTGAAGTTCCTGACCCTCACCAGGCTCCACGAGCTGGGCCATAGCAATAAGTGGGAAATGGTCATCATGGTTGTGCAATCATATTAAACTATTAATATTAAACTATTACAAATTTTCCTTTCTGTTCTCTTCCCATCTTTCCCCCTGCATAGGGATTGGTATGTGCGCAGAATCTACATTATGTTTATCATGTCCATGTGTATGGAATGTGAGTAGATAGAAAACATTAAATGACAAAGCCAATTAGAATATATTATGTGAACGAAACTATTTGGATTTTTTTTAATGTGTTCTCTTCTGTGCAGAAGTCATCGGTATTCAAGCAAACAAGTGGAAAAAATCCATGTTGCTTTCAAGGTAAATGTCAGACAAAACTGTTGCAAAATGCCAACAGATAGTGATTTCTGATACAGCAGAGGATAAAGTTAGATGAAAACGCAGATAATATAAAGAGGTTTCTTTCTGCATAGGCCGTCAGAGAAAGGGAAAGTATATCTTGCTCAGCTATCAAAATGAGATTGCAACACAATTTTAATATAACTTTAAATGAGATAAATATAATATAGTGAACATAGTGTTTATAAAAGTAGTACATTCTTTTGTTAAAATAAAATAATAAATTTTAAAAAAACTGCTATACATGAGTACTGCATAACAAAAACAATAGACAAACACAAATTAGACACAGGCCTAAAAATCTTTAGTTTAAAAATTCAAAATCAAATGCATAAATGTGTTGAAGAAGACATGCTTTTAGAAAGTATTAGAATTTAGATATTTTGAAGAAAATTTCATTAAAAGATAGAGACAGAGGCAAAGTGGAAAAACCATAGAAATGCAACAGAAACCTAACTGCAAGCCATTGGAGATAGCAGAATACTTTTACTGAATTAGACAGCTAAGAAGAAAGTTCTAAAATGTCATGCAAACACTAAAAGAGAGAAAAATATTAGCAGTATTATGCATATGTGGGCAGAGCAATTGTAGTACATGTAGGTAAGAGAAAAAAAACAAAACACCCTTACAAAGATAAATTGGTTATTGAAATAATGTCCTGTGTAAGTGATGAAGCAAAAGAGAATGGAAATAAAGAGCACCTTACCATGTTTAACCTTTAAATGCATACCAAAATAGAGATCTAGTGAAATAAATATGTTAGAAAAATGCAGAATACATTGGTTTTCAGAAAGAAAATGTAAAATTATAATTTTATACATCATAGAAAAATCACTAGAAATTGGGAATTCCAATTATGAAGTCACTACCTAAATTCCTATTAAAGCCACTTTTAAATGTAGGTATAGATAAAACCTGCATTAGAATCAGAAAATGATTAAGTAATCTTAGTTCACTGCATGACAGAGGACTTTTATCATTAAAACAAGATGATAAATTCAAAGTATGAATGTTTTTTACTTGATTATGGAGTATTTAAAGTAGGTCTGATGATACATAAAAGAACATTGAACAGAAAGTAAATATGAACATATTTTCAAATGCTAAGAGGGAAAACAAAAAGTGAAAATATGGCTAGAGTAAGCACTTTTATTTTAATTACATTCCCTATGATCACATCCAAATGAGGCAAGTTTCACACATAATATAAGTTTCTACATATTTTCTTTTATAATTTTTGCACATTCAAGGTGGTGTTAACTAAAGTGTTTTCTTATGTATTCAAGACAAAAAGGGAAGGCCCATGACAAGAAGTAAGTTTAACCTCAAGTTTGTAGTTTCTTTTATGACTACTTAATGACTTTTTTTTATGGTATGAAATTATCTGCTCTGCAAGATTACTCACTTTCATTATGACACAAGTGGGAGACAGGTCCAATATGGAAATTCAGATGATGTATTTAATTTTTGTATTAGATATAACTGATTTTATTGTTTCATATGAATTACTAAAACATTTCATGTCATTATGGAAATGACAAAGTCAAAAGTTGTTTTCATATTGTGAGGCAATATAATAAAAGCTCATAAAATATCAATAGTAAAACTGAAAAGTTTGACTTAAATTTTAAAATATAACAACTATAGAATTTTCCTTTCATGGGAAATTTGAAAAAAATACTGGTAATGAGAGTAAATTATGGTGAATTCTTAATTTTGGTAAATTCTTAACAAAAAATAACTTGATGAAGATTAATAACTTCTCATTTCTGTAAGTTTTGAGTTCAGATATGTTGCTGGAGCAAATTACCTGAAGGTCAAGTCACAAGCTGTTACGTCAAGGTGCATCATAGGCTGGATTGACTGCTTGTCACAAGATAGGAGATAAGCAAACACTGTCTACTGAATTTCAGAGTGGAGAAGAAACTGCTTAGATGCTTTTTTTCTGCTTTTTTCACCTATTTTAAGGTGGAACATTTATTCCATCATTCTTTATCCATTTGCTTTTCTCGAGAAAATCTGGAGTCCCACTTGTCCACTTTGCAGTGAAGTCACTTTCAAAGCTTATCATAACCTCAATAACATAGAAGTTTTCCTAAAACTTATCTATGTATTTTATTGCAGTAAAAATTGTTAGGTGACATCAGATACCACTGTGGTAAATACCAATTTGTGTGACTCATGCTTATTCGCAGACAAACGTTGTCTTTAAAGTTTCACAGAAAGTAGTAGAGACTCTTAAAATATTTGGAGAAAGTACTGTTATTACAAATATTCCCAGTAAGAAAAATCTTGAAACAAATGAAACAATAGATCCAGTGTAACAGAGATTTTTGTCAGAATTTCTGATCATCTATAAAACTAGCTTAATTCATGGACTTGATGATATTTTGCAGCTCTGAAAATGTCAGATCAACGTTTCCTGAGGTGGGTAACTGGAAAGTGTTTCTAACAGCGAGCCATGCTTCATCAAACAAATAGATGCTATGAATGGAATGTTTAACTTTATACTCTTCTCTGAAGAACACTTATTCTCCCTTCCTGCACCTTTGTTATTCTCAAGTGTTTGTATCCTCTCTCTTCTCCTTTTTCCTCATCTTCTCAGTGCTTTCCTCATCTGCTCACTTGCTCTTTCCCTTTCTGGTACTTGCCTTCCTCTTTTCTTATTTACTCAGTATTCATCTCACTAAAGACAAAAAAAAAACCCAAAAAAACAACCAAATAAAGAAGAAACTAAAGGACATAGTGGTTTAAATTACATAACATATTATTCTATGGAGTTTAATTTAGACATAAGAAGAAAAATACTAGAAGAAATGACATTCCGTACAGGGGATAGCATATTTTTGCATTTATGCTTTCATCCACAGAATATGTATTTGGACTTGGATCTCTGGAATTTTAACTTGGCATATCTTTTTTCATTGAACAAATAGGTCTGTAAAATCAGCATGTACTTTCAGCCAATGCATTGCTACAAAATACTGAGATATAGTCACAGAAAAACCATAAAGAGAGCATCCCCTTTGTAAATCGACAGGAAAACCAAACTTATACTTTAGTTAAAAAAATATTAGAAAGAAATTAAACAACTATCAATTCTCCTGTGATGCTGAGAATACCATAAGTCCTTCCTCACAAGGGGTTACAAGGCTGTGTTGGAATCCCAGTGTAGCACATGAAACTCATGGAAAGGGAATATTGTAAAGAAATTGTGAAAGTACCACATATTATTGATCGCTCTGTGCTTTTCCATTCTACTCTTTCAGATACATTCTTGTCCACTGACCTTTCAGATATGAATGCAATCTAGCCTATGTTTTCCAAAATATGGGCAATGCCTTTATAAGGGCTGTGTTCCTCTAGTCAAATGTTTAAGAACTTGAAGTCTCATGAGTTATTAAGAGTGATGTTTTAAGTCAATCTCACTTTTTACAGAGACGCATAATCAAAGTATGTTTAGAAAACACCCTTGGTACTTTCATTTGATATTTACATATATATTCTATTTCAAAAGATGTGAAATAAGTAAAAAGACACTACATTTTTTTCTCAAAATTGGTAGAAATGCATGTGGGTGAAATCAAGAGCAAGAAAACTTATTCTAACTCCCTTTTTTTCCACTGCAGGATGTTTGCTAAAGCATATTTATCTTTAGTGTAAACATGTCACTCAGATGCAGTAAGATTATTAGCATGTTTTATCTAGTTCTCGGTTACACTTATTAATAGAAAACAAACAAATAAAAGACACCTAAAAGCAAGCATCATCTTCAAGAAAGAGGAATAATAGGAATTTATGCAACTTCACTGTCTCAAAAAGTGCAAAGGTATAGTATAATGTTATGGCTCCCTCTTTTGGATAACAGATATCTAGTATGCAATAATAAAAAAAGTCATCGTGTCCTTAACATAAAAAAAATCTCCACAGGACACTATTTTTCCCCAAGATTTTGCTTAGAAATTGTTAATGATATCAATAAAAATATGCTTATATAGGTTTCTTGCAAAATGCAAATATATTATAGGTGTCAATTTTATAAAATAGACATGCATTTCCAAGATAGCTCTGTAGTTAGAATATTTTTGAAATATGTTAAACTTTAGTCTATCAAGTACTTATAAAAACTGGAACATGAAACTCTGATTGATTGCTCCTTATTTTAGCAGTGTTGTTAATACAAAATAGAGAACAATAAAGAGATGATTGATGAAAGAACTTAATAGCACTTACCTTCTGAAAAAGTGACCAAAAAGGAACAAATTTTACTCTTACACTATTATTACTTCATTTTTAACAGTGAGTGAAAAATGAACTGAATGGTCGCTTGGGTTCTTTTTTTGGAATTTCCGTTTTAAATGTAACCTATTTAAAAATCCACACATTTATATGCATTCATTTTGGGAAATCTTTGAACACACCATTGAAAAAGAAAAAGAAACTTAACATTTTTAGAATTTTTTAAAAAAAATGTTGTAAAAGAAAATTGTTTTTATTAAGTGTTAAGAGTGAGGAAAGAGTAAAACTGTTGAAATGCATCAGTCAATATAAAATAATGACTCCTGACAGATGTTAAACTTCTATGGTTTAAGATCTTTTTATAATGTAAGATTAGCAATCATTGTTGGATTTATAGATATTTAATTCTGAATTTGGATTTTGTTTTCCCAAGTTTTGGAAGCATACCACCGTTCTTCTGCATTAATATCTAGTCATAATTCCGTAACTCTTGGTTCAATTTTCTTCATGTATCCCTGCTGCTGTGAGACAACTGGAAATATTTTGTTTTAAAAAACTGCCTTTGCACAATTCAGTAGCACTATTCAATTACTTCAGCAGCGTCAGCTAGAAGGCAGAGTTTATTTCACTAAAACCCACTTCCTATGGCTTCCTTATTGCCTTTATTAAAAATATTGATCTTAGGCAGGAACATATAAATGAATGGATTTACAGGTTTTATTTAGCACTTTCTATTACTAAAATATCCATTCCTTTACATTCATTAAGATGTTGAGCTGTACAATTATAAAATTACCTGGATTTATATCAACTAACTTAAAATTATTGTCATGATTCTCATTTTGGTTATACCATTGCAATGTGCTTTCTCTTCTCAACACCAGAATTGCAATAGGACAATTGCATTTGATATGCTGGGTCATTGTTATTCATTCTATTTATTAGCAACAGTTGCTATAAAATGTTTATTTTATAATCATCACTGCAGTAATGAGATTTAGATGAAGGTATATCTTTCCCATGAAGAACTGCCTGTGGATAGTGCATATAATGACAGTGTTTCAGAGTTAGGAAAAACAAGGCAATTTAGCAAGCCTTATTGAAAATTGAAATTAGACTGTTTCACTAAGTGATGCTGCATACTCCGAGCCATACCACTAAAACAAGACTGCAACATTTGGCTGTAATAAAGATTGCAGAATCCAAAAGATAAAAAAGGGAAGAAATTCACTTGTACAAGGCATAAGTTTGTTTCATTTGCAATATCTATTCCTATTTACACCAAGAAAAGATTAAAAGATTAAAAGCTAGATCCTGACACATCTCTATGAATAAGTTAACTATGCACCTTTTTTTTCCCTGTTATATGCTTGAGTTAATTTGTTTTATATGAAGTCACATATTTATGACTTGGCCGAATGAAGCCCAGACAAAGATATGTCTCCTCGTACATCCTTTTCCCTTGATTTTTTTAGGAATGCAAGAAGGAAGCAAGACAACCACAGGCATTTGAGCTTATTCAAAAAAGTTTTAAAGCCAAATATACTTTGCCATTTCAGACAAAGCCAAGCCAAAAGTACTAGTCCAGAAACCATAAAGCAAATGCTTTGCTATATCAACTCTTTTAATCATATTTCTACTTTTATCACTCTGAAACTGGAAACATATACATGGTCTCATGCACTTGTAATTTTGCTTTTTACTGACTTTTAACCAAAAGGCCAAGGATAGGAGGTAATTCTGAAGTGCTGTCTGAATAGCCCTCTGTGTGTTTTGAATTAATCCAAATCACATGAAAACCTGAATGTTCTGGACATTCATGCTGAGATGTAGATTATTAAACTCTCAGTTCTGGTTCAGGCATTACTAAGGAAAATATGTCACATTCCATTTTAAAGCTGACTTGTATTTTAAGAGAAATAAGCTAGTTATTTCCTTCTCTGGTAGCTAGAAACAAAGCAAAATAGCAAAACAGATTGCAAAATAGTTGGTATAAGCAATAACAACTACATAATCATTAGAGCAGAATTCATTATTAATGACATATGCAGATGACATATTTTTCTACCTTTAGATTCAGTTCCAGGTGGGTCTGAGGTATTTTGAAATTTCCTGCCATGGGAGCAACAAATAAATATGTTTATTAACATATGAAGGCTTCACTAATCATACAAATTTGAGGAGGGCAAATTCAGGAAATACTACCAGAGATCTCAAAACCTCATGGGGAAAAATATAATCAAATTTTCATTACAAAATTGAACATTAAAACCGAACTCTGAGCTACTCATTGTTCTTGGTGGCCTTCTCTGCAGGACTTTCAAACACCAGAGGGCCACATCCAAGCTATCAGCCCTTGGGAGAGAATATAAATATAAACTCTTAGGGAACAAATTGCAGAACAGGCTCCACTAAAAAAGCATATATACCTAATATCCAGAGCTATGTATCAGTGTGATACCCTTTCTGTCATTTCATCGGAGAATGGAGAAACAATTTAACAAACTGCTATGATTAAAAGCTTCTTTGAGAAGTTCCATGAAACATTTTACCATCAGCACTGTGCTTTTGAATACCCAGTGTTCTGTGGTTCATTTGTCACAGTTTTCAGGGAAAAAAGACAAGGAGTATAAATCCTAAAGGAATAAATGCTACATTGGGTTGTTTATTTGTTTATTTATTTATTTGACCAGGGGCTCAGCAGAAGATTTCATTTCAGTACAGTGGGATTTCAAGTTAGCAGTCACTTCACATATACTACCATGAATCCTAAAAATGTCAGTGTTGAAACTGCTAAAATATTCATTACTTTCTCTAACTTTTCACTTGAATTTCTTTGTTACTTGAGTGTTTCAAGGTATCAAAAGCAATACTAAGTTTTAAAAAACTGTTCCTGCAACTTGTTCCTGGTAGAACTGAAACTACATCTGGGCCCCAAATGAGTGAAACTGTTAACAATACTTAAAAAGAACATAATAGTTAGACACATAGGGGATTGGAGAAAAGTCAGTGTAGCTCTTCAATAGGAAAGTCCTGCCTCACAGACCTATTCAAGTTCTCTGAGGCGTCATTAAGCATATGGGTATCTTTGATCTCTTTGATATGATGGAGTTCTGCTTCCAGAAGGCTTTTGACAGGGTGACTCACCAAATGATCTTAAGCACCCATGAGCTAGAAGTGAAGGTCCCTGCATATATCAGTAAAGGATTATATAACAATTATTTTAATCAAAGTTATTTTAATTTAATTAATAAATAATATTTAAAAAAAAAAGAGTATCCATTTAATTGATTAAATGACAGAAACTGTCAGGGAGAAGTAAATAATGAGTTTTGACATTGAAGTATCTGTTTCAGTGTTCCACAGGAACCTGTACTAGAGCCAGTACTGCACATACCCATGAATAAACTGAAAGCAAGTTTGAATATCAGGGTGAAAATCATTGCAAGTGACATTCAGCATGTGCTGGGATTGAATTAATTTTCTTCACAATGGCTAGTATGGAACTGTGTTTTGGATTTGTGGTGGAAACAGCATTGGTAATGCATAAACATTTTCATTACTGCTGAGCAGGGCTTACACAGGGCTAAGGCCATTTCTGCTCCTCACAGCGCCCCAGCAGTGAGCAGGCTGGAGGTGCACAGCAAGCTGGGAGGGGTAACAGCCAGAACAGCTGACCTCAACTGACCCAAGGGTTATTCCAGATCATATGGCATCATGCTCAAGATACAAACCTGGGCGGAGAAAAAGAAAAAGGATGTTTGGCACAAAGTAGCTTGTCCTCCCAAGTAACCATTAAATGTGGTGAGATGGAGACGACTCTCCTGGAGATGGCTGAACACCTGCCTGCCCATGGGAAGCAGTGAATGAATTCTTTGTTTTTCTTTTTTTTTGTATGTAGCTTTTGTTTTAGCGAGTAAACTGGGTTTATCTCAACCCATGAGTTGTACCTCACTTTTGTACTTCTGGATCTCTCCCCTGTTCTAATGTTCTAATTGCGAGTGAGTGGCTGTGTGAGGCTTAGCTTCCACCTGGGGATAAATCACCACAACAGACCATAATAAAGCCAGATGGGTGTGCAAAGGAATCTTATGACTGTGGTTATACTAACATACTTCAACTCTGAAACTTTGTAATGTACTTTATCCATAACTTTTCAATGTAATTATAGACTCTAACATTATTTTATCTTGTACCAACTGCCACTCTCCCAGAAAACTCCCATCATGAAATTTGATAGACATTACGGATGTGGTAGACATGCTTTGCACTGAGATAGGGAGAGAAGAAGGAAGTTTAACCAATGATTTGAGCCTTGCTATGTCAACAAAACTCTACCTTACCATGGTCTAATAGCTACAGGAGTTTGACATGCCTACATTTGAAGTCTATACAATACAGTGAGTGGACACCCAAATGATACATGATGACACAAATTCTTATGACACTACATGAAATCACACACAAGGTAAAACTCAGACTATACATTTAAAATAATAAATTCTTACTACTGCCATTGGGGAATAACACCACAATGCGAGAGGAGATAATACAGGAAAACTTTAGCCCAGGGCTGTGTGGTCAATAAAAAAGTAAGCTATGCCATATATCATGATGAAATTAAGTAGAGAAGGTGATTAAGCTGCTGTTTATAAATGCATGAAGCAACAAATTATGATTGCTCATCTCAAGCAATAATAAAAAAACAAAACAAAACAAAAAAACCAACAACCAGAAGAGATTCAGAGGAAGGCTACAGGTGCAATCAAAAATCTGGCACAGTTTCCATACAATAAATGATTAAGCAGGAAGTCCCAGAGCTTTCCATCTTGGAAAAATGACAGGTGAGGGAGAAATTGATTTAAGTCCATACATTCATCAGTAGCAAAAAGAGTGGAGAGGGAATAACTGTTTTCCATGACTTCGAATGACTGTACTTGTTGTCTAATGAAGATGTCATTTACAACATTCAAAAACAAACAAAAAAGGTTTGTTCTTTTCACAGGACTGGTAAATATGAGTCTCTTTGCAGAATATTGCTTCTCTGAGAAACATATATGCTTTCAAAGTAAACTTTGAGAAAGTCATGGCAAAGAGAATCTATGGGGGACTACTACCTTATATTTGGAGACTAAGAAAACACAGAACTAAAGCTATTATATGCTTCTCCACACATAGGTGTTATCATGAGTGTCTGCTTGTTGAATATATCCTTATTTGTACTGTCAGGTTACTAACAAAATAGGCACTATTTTATTACACTTATTTTGAATTTATTCATGTTTCATGATTGTTTTTCATTAAAATGATATCTGAGTGAAAGATTTTTTTGGGTTTTCTTAGGGGGATGCTTTTAATTTTTCAGACCTAGAAAAAAGAAAAAGGAAAGTTATCAAAATTTATATTTCTAAAATTTATATTATTATATATTTTATTCTTGCAAGTGAAAGAATTTCCATTTGTAGGTATTTTAAAGTGTTTCTTATGGAAATATAGGGTAAACCTCAGCTGAATCAAACCCCTTTCAGACTACCTGAGATAAACTAATAGCAAAAAATTATGTTAAGGTTATGCATTATTTCTGTGTATGAATTCCTATGCTTGCAAAAGTCCTGCTGAGCTCTGAGAATAAGACTTTAGATTTTGTGATCCCATTGGAGACAGCAGAAGGGCATAAAGGAGGCTGGTCTCTAATAAATGACAGTATTCAGCAGCTGCTCAATTCCCTGAGGAAGGAAGCAGCAACAATGGGCTACAATTACATTCTGAATTTGCTAACCACCTTTAATTGGTCAGCAACTCAGTTTTTGCAGTCCAGAGAAGTGAATGCATAATCCCTTGCAGGCAGTAATTAAGTCCTCCTCTATAGGAAAAAGATTTCTTATGACTCAGATGTACATGAACAAACAAAAAAACGAATGTCAGAGATTGAAGTTTTTAAAAAGACCTTGAAATACTAGCTTGAAGATATCTTTATTCTGAGAAATTCTGGTTTGTGTAAACCTCTTCTGCCATTATACAAGCTGTAGACTCAGGAAGTTTAGCAAGCTCTCATTGTGGTACATGCCATGCTCAGGAGATACGCAGAGATAGGAGGCACCAGATGTGGAATCTCAGTATGCTTCGTTAGGAGCTTGATGTGTGACCAGAACAGACTGATACATAATGAAGCAGCAAGAAAAGGAAATTTAGAGAAAGTGTGTAGTCCCAGTTATCAGGAGAACTGGCAAATCCTGTCATTAACAGTGCTGCCATAGAAGAATCTCATCTGTTTCATGCAGAGAGAATAATGAGAATCAATAGGTCTGGAAAATAGGGGTCTATACCTCCAGATATGGTTTGGGTTTGTATCTGGCAGATAGAAAGCTATGCTGGTTATGAAAAATTAAAAAAAAAAAAACAAAACCAGAAGAAAACGAGAAAACCCCACCTGACAGGGTTGTTAGATTGACACCTGCAGGGTATCAATGTCAAAGTACAGACAACCAGGTTATGAGTGACAAAATGTGAATCTTAAACAGGAGGAAAAGAGAAAAAACCTTGCTTTGATGATAGCACTTACTTTTACTCTTGTTTCTAAAGGCTGTTCTTTAAAACCATGAATGTGATGAATGTGTTGCATTTGTAAATAAGGTGTGGCATAAAAACTTATAATGCAGCTTCATTATATGATAAGAGTGAGATGTGCTCCCTGTGGAGAAAAATCAATACTAAAGATCAAAGGAATATCTTCAAAAGTTCTTGCTGTAAGGGTTTACAAGTGCTATATTTCCTTGTTCTCCTCACGTTGATGAAAAGGAGATCCTGTAAAAATGTTCATTATTGGAGAAATTTTTTTTTTTTTTTTTTCCAGTGAGAAAATATACATTTCACATGTATATTCCAGTAGCCTGCCTGGAAGCAGATATTTTAAAAGTCTCTTTTAGCATCATTTAATACTATTGCTAAGAATTGAGAGGGCCTTTTACATGATGTGTTGGGAGTACTGCAGGCTTCATTCTCAGCTGAGGGAAGGATGGTTGGGCAGCAAACTGTCTAGAAAAAGTTTCATCTGCTCCTCAGAAGATACTTGTTCCAGAGAGGGGCAGATGGTATTTGCATTGCCCAGGGAGAGTTGCTTTAAACCACAGCTTGGTCTCTGCACAATTTTGCCAGTGGGATTTGTCCAAATATGAGTCAACACTCTTGCCAGACCCACCCACCCAGGGGATTTGAGTTGTTCACTCTGAGTGCTATTGAGAGGGTGACTCCAGCCATGATGAGGTAAATTTGGATCTGTATCTCCAATTTAGATACCCAAGAGTCTGGAAGAACTCTAAAATATATGCTAACTCTCTCTTGTCACAGCAAGAGAAATGTTTTTCCTGATGCACCTACAAACCATAGATTCGTTCGCCTTAAGACATTAACTCAACAGACACTCCAATACAAATTGCTGTTAGCTCAAATTCCCTATTATTTTTATTAGTATGACTCATGTAGCTAAGGAAACCTGCACTGGTGTCCCAGAAATAAAGAATTGCCTTCAGCTGTTTCCTGGCAAAATTTTCAAATCAGCTTCACCGTATTCACTGGTGAACAGATAAGCAACCCAATAGGCAAAAAACAGTTCTGAAAGTCTATTCTAGAAGGTTTGCAGTGAGAGATGGTGAGTGAGGAAGTGTTTCTTTAGTGCGCCCCATGTTTCTGTGCGTGAAGAGGATCTGAGTACTTATACTCAAAGATGGGTGCTCATCACTTAAAAAACCTGTCCCTTAAGCTTTGGGGATCCCTCAAACCCTGTTTCAGCTCTCCTTGAAATAATTTCTTGATTACCTCAAGTTTAGTCCATATGCACATGGGTTGTTTACTTTTAATCTTTTCATCCTTAGCCAAAATCTCATCTTTATCCATGAATAGAAAGTGGGAAGAAAAAAACTTTGGGGCAGAAGAATGCTAAAAATATAATGCTTTTTTTAGAAAATCATACATCCAGAGACTAAATTCATGTCTGCAGTATGACTGCATTCAGAGAATTTGAGTGCTGCAGCCAGAGGGAAGCATGTGTATGCATCCTGGGATATCTATAATTTGTTGGGGAAATGATAAAAGTGAACCTACAGTGGCACAGATCCAGCCTCTTCCTCAATCTTGGCATTATCGGTGCCAGCGTGCTGTTTATAGCACAGCCTTTTGTTGCTGCAGCTTCACCATTCTTAGTGCTCAATCTAGGTAGATTAAAGTTGCATTCAGATATGCTGTTTTCCAAAAAAAGGCTGACAAAGCCAATGAGACTGCTTCCATGCATGCAGCTACACAAGATTTATATTCGCTATATCCGTTAAAATACATACTTAGTTTTACAGATTGTTTGGATCCTTAACATTAGTTACACCTTATTTAGAGATAGGAGTGCAAAATGAAGCACTGCTGCTGCAGTTAACTCTGCTATTTTTAGCAATTTTTGCACCAGATCTTTTTCTTTTAGAACACAAATTTTGCTTCACTGTTAACAAATGAAACAGTCTAATGTGGGATACATTATCAAGTTGCCGAAGGTTAGCTTTTCTTCGTGTCACGCTTAAGAGTGACTGTGCTGCACTAATTAAAAACATTACCATGGCAATTGCTATAGAAACATTTAAATTGGCATCATCAGTAACAAATCCGTGCTATTGATCCCAGCAAGGCTTATTTCACACTACACCTGAAGAATCTAAATAGAATATTTTGCATTCAAAAGGACTTCAAGAGATAAATTTTTTCCAGTTGTTACTGTGCTCAGGAGAATAATGTTTTTCATACAGAGATTATTCATTTACCTGGAGCTGTTGTAGGATTCTGATACCAAAGTCCTTACTACAAGGAGAGACTGCAATAGTTCTATGCTACCATCACATTATCCTCAAACCATACAAATGAAAAAATATTTATTACCTCCACTCAGATCCACTGTTTTGCAAAATGAGGAAGAAAAGCAGGTTCTCAAAAAATTTTGGCAATAACATGTTTAACACATTAATGCCCCATCTTAAGAGAAGTTTCCAAGATAACTAGAAAGAAACCCATTTTCTACTGTTTGACAAAAACAAGTAGTTGACATTTTACTGATTAAATGATGGGAGCAGAAATAAAGTGAGAAGAGATTGCATGTAGAATATTGATCGGTTGCTTGGAAAAAAAATAAATGATTCTCTAAAGATCTTTGGTTCTCTTAGAGGAAAAATCAAATTAGATGTTTATCAATGTTCAATAGACACATTGACCCAGAAGAATAAGTGTTTCTTTACACCTTAAAGGTCCAGTTATCTCAAAAATAAAAAGCAGGAAAACATGGGCTGTAGCTCAATTTTTTGTTTTTGTTGTTGCTTCATTCTTCTCGACATTAAGGATGCTACCTTTTGACTATGTAGTAAAGTCCTACTAATTATCAAGGAAATCAGTAGAGGGCAGCGCTACACAGAAAACCACGTTTAAAGCAATCTCAGTTCAACTTCTGCCCTGGCTGGGACAAAATATGGGAAACTAGATTCCTTTTAGAAAAAGGCCTCTGTGAAAAATTGGTGTTTGCAAAGAGATAATTTCTTCTAGCAGGGTCAGAACATCTGTGCATGGTGCACCGAGTTCCTTTGAACTGGAAAAGTTGGTCTTACTTTTCCAGACCATACCAGAATCCTTTGTTTCAGCATTAAACTCCACCTTCTGAGTCTACAGAGCACAGCTCCTGACCTGCTTGAACAGTTTACATGAGATAAGATGCATAAGCCAAGGACAACCTTGAAGTATTTCTCTGAGTACAAGGAAAAGAGTAGCATAAACCCCTCCTGCATTTAAATGAGTGGGGCAAATAGTCTTTGGACAGAAAGGAATGAGGGCAATTTCAGGAAATTAAAAATGTGCAGTTTTGAAATAACAAAAATTAAGCACTTGAAATTTTATTTACATTTTAAATTATCACCAGACTGAACATGCAATCATACATCTTTAGAAGGCCAAAAGAAAACATATTGATGTCACCCACCCTTCTCTGTTACAAAAAAAAATAAAATCAAAGTAGACTAAATCATCTGAGTGTTAGATTTGTCTAGGTTTTGAATTAAGGACATTTTGGAGCAAAAATTTTAACTTTTTAGTATTTTTTAATAACTTTTTCACAGCAGTCTTTCAAGACTTACAGGTTTTAGAAGAACACTTTTAGTATTTTTAATAATTTTATGGATTCAACTATGCATTGAAATTTCACCAAATATGTATGTTATTTTTAGGAATTTTTGCTTGGTTTATGGCTGGTTATGTCTTACTGCAGAAAAGACAGTAGGCCCCAACCAATTAGAGAAATAAATCTGTCATGACCTTAAGTATACAAAAACACAATCTTTATCAGAATAGTTACATTACAACACATAGATCATATCAGGTCAAAAGGAATCAAATCCAAAATTTGATTGATATAAACTTTTGAATATAATCATTCAGAATGTACGGAAGAGGATTCTTGAGATACAGTCCAAATGCAAGTGCAAATGAAGGAGCACTATTTGAGGACACATCAAGCAAGAATACCTCCAGAAGAGATAAGGAAGAGATAAGACTCCTCAGGAAGAGTCACTGGACAAAGTTGATTATCTGATTTCTGAATACAGTATTTCCAAAGGTTCCTGCTGCTGCCTACTTTCATTCTGCAGTACCTTAAGCAGGATCTAATTTACAAAGCATGAAGAGGCCCTTCAATCTGCCTCAGATGACGCAGTGGAAAGGATTTGAAGTACAAACAATGATGTCTTAAGCTCTACATTAATAAATAGCTTTAGTCAGTGACAAAACCTACTTCAGTCTAGTATTACACAAGGAATTCAACTCATCAAACTTAAACATGGATGGAAGATTGGCTGACTTCAGGGTTTTTTTTCTTTTGATCTGCATCCAGTAAATTTCAATCACAAGACAGGACCATCATGTACTAAACATGTTCTTCAGTTAATGTCAAAATTTACTGGTATTAAATTAACCACAGAAGAGTTGCACTTTGCCCCTCTGCCTGCAGCAGTAACATACTGTGCATTACAAGAGAGAAAACTGGAATTCAAATAAAACACATTTATGAATGTATGCTAAGATCTATGTACCTTCATGGTGTTATGCAAATTAATTTACTTAGTGATTTGATTCTTCTATTAAAATAAAATGCAAAAGAAAACAACTTTCCTGCATGATATACATGATCTTCTGCATAAATATGACACCTATTAAGAAGCTTTCTTTTTGTTTTCTAACGTGATCTTAGAAAGTGATAAATATTCCAAACCTTCACTTCTTGCTCCCCTAAAACTCTTTTTGAAGTTACTAAAATGCTTATACTTTGATCCTCCTTCAGAATTGCTGGTTAAGACACTGAGTCTATGCAGAATATCATCATTTTAAGACAATTTCACACAAGGGCACAATTCCAGTAATTTAATCATTAAGGCCTTTAGAGTACAATTCAATAAATGTTTTCCATTAAATAGTCTTTGTTCTCAACTGACTAATAATTTTCACAAAAAGCATTTTATTTCCAAAATGAACTTTTGTACAGAAAAGATTACCTTCCCATCTTCCATAAAAATCCCAAACAAATAAACAGAGTGAAAATAGTCGTTGGTAATGTTGGGTTGCAGAAGAAAGTGGGATAATTTTGCACGCTTTTTTTTTAAATTTCAAAATATCTGAGTGTTGTGGCCTCACACTTCTATCACTGTTAGTGGACCAGAACTCTCAAAGAAAATGTACTTTTGCTTCTGAATTGTTTTTCTATGATTTCTGTAATATACAATGAGAGCTCAGCTAAAGATATCCTAAAGCAAAACTAGAATTAATGTGAAAAAGTTTATGGAAAACACTGGGACATCAGGCACTTCAGTTGCACTGCCAGATAAAGAGTATGAGATTGATTTTGTTTGAATAAATATTGCTTACAAGCTTCACAGAAAATATCAGAGTAATTTTCAGAAAAATATTAATTACAGTAAGGTTCTATATAATGAAAATTGCTATTCATTCAGACTGATTCAGGGAAAAATGAAATACATTCCAAAAGGAGAATTCTTTTCCAAATACAGAGTTATATTAACCCCAGTTGGATTCCTATGAACCCACAGTTGTCTCACAAGTACTTCTTGTTCTTGTTTAAAGAATCTGTGGACAGCATCAATAATACTCAACAAATTTCATTTTATGACTTTCTTTCTGCAGAAATAGAAGATCCTCTGGACAACTGGGGGCTAGCAAAGGGGAAGAATGGGATGTATTAATCACAAAGTAACGGAGAATTTAGATTTGCAGACAGTTCTGAACAGATACTAAGGGAAGATAGCGTCAGGCTGAGGTGGAAGAGATTAGGTTGGAAGATTTCTTATTTGGGCTCTTTCCTTGCATCAGGATGCTGCTGGTAGCTAAAGCTTTCAGAGAAAGTACTTTACTCAGCTTGTGTTTTAAATTATTGTCTATGTACTGTGTGAGTGAACTAGTATGAGATGAAAAAAGACATTAAAGAACTTGACTTAAAACTCTCTGAGTAATTTTCATGGTTATTTGTCATTCCCATGGGTTATTGTTGGGATCACTAGGCTGTGTTCCTGTTTCCTTAGGGAAAAGAGTTATTGCAACTTACACAAACACTTTTCTCTGTCCCCTAGGTTTTTCTTACAAAAGGAATATAACATTTGAAAAATTTGTTCTGGTGAATTATTAGAGGAGTGGAGGCTAACAGCGTCTCTGGAAATGATGAGGACTCACTCCTTTCTGACAGTTTTGCTTTGGAGCTCTGTGTTTTATGTGGTTCATATGACGCCATCCCAAAAAAGGACTAACAAGCACTCACACAGTGAAAGGATAACAGGATTGTCAGAGAATGATGGAAAAACACTGCACCGCACCAAGCGTGGTTGGATGTGGAATCAATTTTTCTTGCTGGAGGAATACACAGGTCCAGATACTCAATACGTGGGCAAGGTAAGCCTTGTGTTTAAAGGATTCTTTAAAGGTGTTGCATCTAACACTCTTGGTAGTTTCACTCTTTCTCCACAGCTGTTTTGCTTTTTGTACAGCAGTGGTCCCAATTTCTCATTATGTCAAAGCATACCACAGATCACCTCAGGTTCCATGATTGTTCAAAGGTGTGAGAGAAACAAAGAAGTTCAGTGAAAAAATAAAGGAAACCGTTCAGACTAAAATGTTCCAATTTCTTATTACATATGCCCATGTAAGTTTTATCACTTTCTCAACTGTTAAGCATAAATATTAGATAAGAGAATATAAAAGTTATGTTTTCATTCCTCTACCTTGTGGTTTTTTACCAGAGTGCTGGGCTGTATAGTTTCTCAAGTGAAATATAGAGTTCTGTTAACAATAAAATTATTGTCTCACCATGATTCCAAATAGGGGAGAAATGTTTGAGGGGAAAAAAATCTGGGGTTTGTGATTTCTGAAATGAACTGAAAATTTTATTAATAAATTGAAATGCTTTACATTCTTTGAGATCTATGTCACATGTCATCAACAATGGCATCTCTGAATTCCTGTCTCCAGTCCTACCTTTTCTGATAACATGACACTCAAAAATTTCTAGATATTTAGCCCTCTGATGTCTCACCATCTACAAATTTGACTTATGGTCTAGTATAACCAAGTCATCTTTATCAGGATCTAGAATATCAGAGATCTAGAATACACCCAGAGTGACTTACAATTAAGGAAATATTTATCTTAATGGCTTAAATTAATAAATGTCCAATTTCATTTCTGTCATTCATCCACAATGTTGTCACTAACTCTTATTATCAGGTAACTCTTATTTTCAGGTGCCTAGTTACTAAACTGATTTGGACATTTGTAGATAAAAGCTCCAAAATATTTTTGAACATTAGCTAATATCTCTGGTTGTGGGAGACATGATCATCTGAAAAACTGATGAAAATCATCTCCCTATATTAAGAGACAAATGTCAAAGAAGTCATCCCTTGTAACTAAAAACTTGATTCTTACCTTGTTCATGCCAACATCTGTACAATTCTGTTTTCCATTAAATAAATTCTAATGTGAAGTAGCAGAAATGAGACGAAGGCAAATAATCCAATTGCTAGATCTTTTTGTCAGCATGTAAAATAGGAAGTTTTCTTGTAGGCAAAAGGGTCTCCAATAAAGGATGAACAAATTGCATAGAGTTACTTCTAAAAACAACGTGTTAACAAGTAGAATTTAATATTGAGTAGACTTGTGAAGAAAACATACAAAAAGGTGCACAATAATTCAAACTCCATATCTTTAAAACTGCCTAGACTAACAGGAATAGGCTGATTTTTTTAGTAGAAATCTGTCATAGAGGAGAAGTGAATGTCAAATGTTAGAGCTGCTTCAGATTTCAGTCCCCTGAATATAGATGAATGACTTCAAACTACTTTAGCACTCAAATAAATTAAGCTTACATCAAGACCATCACCACCATCCGTGTTTCACAAAATGAATGCTTACATGTTATATTGCATCAGATGCAAACTTACCATAGTAAGGTAAGATTGCATCTTCTAAACTAACAAAAAATTATTGGACCTTATTAGCATAGACTTAAGTCCAGGAAGAAAAACCAGAGGGCTGTAGAGCAGATGGATCTGAGATGTTTCACTTCTTTTAACTCAATTTACATGTTGATATTTTTTACACTTCACTACAAAATATTGCAGAAAGACCCCTGAGAGCGGTCAGCATCATTGATTCTCTAAACAGGTGAAAATTACCCCAAATATTATCCTGTATTCCAAAGAGGAATTGCATTGAACTGATGAACTTCATGTGTTTTCATTGATTTTATAAGTTTATACCATTATGAAATGATTCCAGTTCTGTCCTCAATGGTATAAAAACATGGTAAATCCATTTTGAGTTAGTTCTAATTATCAAAGGTACCTGTAACATACAGCACCAAGAGGGAGCTGCTACAACAACGAGGATTTTTTTTTAAAGAAATGAAAAGCACCCCAACATCTTCATTGAACAACATTATTCTGAGAAAGGCTTAAATCTCAGGTTTAGTATTCTCCTCTTCAAAGTGATGGTAATTAGCAAACTAGTGTGTGTGAAGTAAGAGCACTTTTATTCCAACCCATGGGGACTAGTTCATAGCAAGCATTCTTTCTTATCTATCCCCTCTTTAATATGGATATGCACAGGCGGATAGGTTTCTGGGGTAGAATAACAAATCTAGTACTAAAATTTAAATAAACTGAATTAAGAAACTTATCATAAAATAAATTTCTAGGGGATCATAGCCATAATATTAAAAAATTAGTAATTTTTATAGTTGGATTGCTTGCAGCCACCCTTCAAGGATGGGGGATATATGCAGTACATTTGCCTTGTGAATGTGATGGGTGTCAAGGTAAATCCAGAAAACTTACAGTATGCCCACCTCACATCTTTCTTTCCTTCTGCAAATTCAGAGGATTCATGTCTCAAACACAGGTGAATGCATAAAATACATTGTTCCTAAAATGCATAGGGAGATAAGCATTGCTCTAGAGAGTTTACAAATGAAATATTCAGTCAGATATGTGTAAGGTAAGCAGTACCAGAGTTCCATTTGAAAAATTAGACAAGAACAAAAAATAAATTCTAAAATATAAAAATGGCTACGTTCTTTCAAAATGCCTGTTGCCTAGTGAGATGCCTATCTAAACCAGATCATTAGTGGGAGGAAATTTCAGAGGATATAGTGAGAGAAACTGTAAAACCTGATTCTGCCTACTAAGAATTCACAGAAAAAGTGGATTACAATATAGTATTAACAGTTAAATTTGTGAAATTATTTTCTATTTGAAGGAAGAAAAACAACCTGATAGTTTTTTTGTTATAAAATAAGGTGTTGAGAAAATAAACACCTGACTGTATATCATAGCTGGGAATCTCTTTTTCTTTTGCATGGGAGGGGCCACAGATCCAGCCTCTTAGCTGCTACTAACTTTAAGTCCCTTGCAGAACCTGAAAGTCAAAACACTGATCTTTTATGAGAAAAATTTACCAGATATACTCATTTCCTAGCAACGTATCCAAAGATATAATTATCTTTAAATTGGACAAGCAGTTCAGGAAGTATTAAAATGCTGATGAGGAAAAAACTTGCGCAGAAGGCTCTAACCAAATACCCCTCAAGGAAAAATTAGTTATTGTTTCCAAAGATAATATTGATTTTCTGTGTCTCCATTTCTAAATGACGTAACTAATACCCACTGAATGGACATCACTTGTGCAAAATGCCAAATACCTTTAACTCTACTCTTTATGAAATATCCCTAGACAAAAATAAATAGACTTGATCAAAATCATGAGCCATTTTGGAAAGTATAGCTTTGTGTTTTGCAACAGTATATTGAAATGATTTCAAGAGATGAGATTTTCCCCCCTTTAAGTCACCCAATTACTTTTTTTTTATATGGAAGCTCTACTCTCCCTGTATCAAACAGGCACCTTGTTAATAAAAGGCTACGAATTTGATGGACAGATAATGGGTGAAGTATCATGCAATATATGTCAGAACCAATCATAAACATTGCAACCCAACACCTGCCATACCCCAGAATTTTAAAAAGAAGAAAAAACAAGAATAAAAACATTTTTTTTCACACCACCTGCAACTTCTGTTTCTCATAATAAAGGAGGAAATACAAAATAAAAAAATAAATATCACTGCTCAACATTAGCTGCTCATTAATAACCTCCTGTTTAAAAACTTCCATAAAAACAAATTAACTAGGTTCTGCATCTCATAAGTAGCATTTAAATTGGATAAAAACTCAAGAATTATCTCTCTTCTATCATCAGTTAAACCAAGTAATTTGTTTCATGACATTTGTTTGTGTGTCTTAACAAGATGTAAAAAGTGAAAAGAAAAATAGTGAAAGGGTAGGTTTCTGGTTTGCTTTCGTTTTTGGAAGGGCAGGGTACAACATATATTTAAATGCAGCCATTTCTTTCTTGTAATCTACATTTATAAATATTCAGACATCTGCAAGTAAGGTTGTATGCTATAGCAGTCTCTCTTAAAAGAAAGAGACAAACCCAAAAGAACTCAATTAAACTCCATAAATATTTACTTAATAACGATTTAACTTAAAAACAATAAAAGAGGTATCACTGAATTGCCAACCTCACCAGACTTGGTTATTTTTAAAAAAAATATTCACTCAAATGCCCCTTTTTACCGAACAGTTTTGAAGTTTTTTTCCTTATTATTTAATGGAATTTGATAGTATTTTCTTGTAAATATAGACTGTAAATATATTAATGGCTGAAAATATTATTTCACATTACTTTACCCTCTGCCTTTGGTACACCTACCGGTCCAGAGTAAGCTCATTCTTAATATGAAAAGCAGCAGAGAAGTTGGAAACCTGAGAGCAGTAAAGCGCTTTCTTTGTTAGTCTTATCCTCATTTATTCATGTCCTCTGAACATGTTGCTGAGGCCTTGGCCATACTCAACCTCTGCTCTGAGCAGCTGGGAGGAAAAAGCTTATGACCCACAGGGGTGACCCAAAAAAGCTGGCTCTTGGCAACACTGCAGAGCTAAAACCAGCAATTACTTTAGTTGCTCCATTCTGAGGCATAATGTTCTCTTCCACAGCAGTTTTTATTAATTACCTAATACTATTTTCTTTGTGTACTGAATTTTTATTTTTATCTTGCATTTGTAGTGTGAGAGAAAGAAGTTACTTTTTTACTTGCAACCTAAATCAATTTATGCATTTTTTCCATAAGGATTTCTTTATAGCATTTGCTACTTTCCCTCTACAGAGACAGTTTAAGAATGACTTGTAAGGATGAGAGAATATAAAGATGCACAATCCTTTCAGAATTTCAAGTGTGCTCTCTACTTTGCTTTAGCTACAGTCCATTTGTCCTCCCTGTAAAACTATTGCAATCAGGACATCAATAAATACAACTAGAAACAGAATGGTTTTTTATATCTTTTAACTTAGCACTATGGTAAATTTAAAAAAAAAAAAAAACAAAAAGAAAAAACCCGAAAAAAAACCTACAAAAACCCCCACAGAATCATTAAAAAATCATATGTGTCTACCACTTAAAGATGTAATTCAACTGGGAGAAGATTTCATCATATTTTTAATATATTCCATCTAGTATGTATTGTATCCCAAAGCCATCTTATAAATCACTACTTTTGAAGAAGGTATAATAACATATTTTCATTAGAATCTTTGTTCCTAAAGTAAAACCAATATTTTAAGATTGAATAAAATATGAAAAATTAGTAGGGTCTCCTTTTGTCTTTCCTTTCTCAGACCTCAAGTTTTTTCTTGTATTTGAGTAAATACAAGGAAATTATGATATATCAAAATAGAAAAGAGGAAAAAAATAAAGACAGTAAATATCAAAGAAATAAGTAAAACAGTCCAACCAATATTTAAAAAATATGAAAGAGAAAACTTCTTTGATTTGGAAATTAATAAATTATCTCCGCTTACACTGCATTCTTCAGTTAGCACATTTTTCAATAAATATTTGATCTAGTTTCAAGCAGCCATATCCTAGGCAGATGAACCACCAAAATGGAGCTAAAATTGAAGCAGACAAACAGAAGGGGAAAAAAATTTTAAAAGTGCCACAAGATGCCCCTGTTTTAGACACATTCATAAATTAATTGCAAACACCAATACAGAGCCATAGTCTTACTTGTTTAAATTTATTTTTTTTTCTGGAAGCTTGCAACATAAACCTTATTGAAAAATTGCTGGAAGTAAAATTTATTTTTGTCAAAAAACAATAAAAAATAAAGTCTTCAATAAAGTTTGCTATTTTAAAAAGAAGGCTGGAGGGCCAGGGAACAAAATGATGAAAGACAAATGTTACATCTTCCAAACACAATGGAACTCTGTTTTTCTAGAAAGGGCAGCAGGAATTTCTGACAACACATTATTGAATGAAGTTTGAAAAAGTGACAGAGATCACTAATAGTGATTAGAGATCTAATCACATCATGCATAACCCAAGCATAAACTGTTTAAATAGGAAATATCTTGAATGTTACATTACAAGAATGGGCCTAAGCTAGAATTTTGCTGTCAAATTTGAACATCATATTTCACATAAAATAAAGAATTATTTCTGAAAACAACTGCAATGATCAGAGGCTTCAAAGACATGAATAACAAGAGTGAGTTGACATTGTTTGGTATAGATAGAGCAGCTGTCATGAGATCTGACAGCTTCTGTTTCTTCAGCTACATAAAAGGCTGTTAAAAAAAAACAATCTGAAGTTCTTGTCATGTTCAGGGTGAGAAGTTGGGTTCATATTGTCATAAAGTTGATTTACACTTATCATCAGGAAAAAGTTTGTGATGGTAAATATAGTCAATACAATTCAGTACTAGGTAAAGAGCTCTCAGAGAGACAGCACTGTATTGATACTGGAAGTTTTCATGACAAACCAAAAAAACCACATGCCAGAAAGGTGACAATGATACTACCCAGAGGCTGAAGTCTGTGTTGCTCTTTAGGGCTCCAGCTGTTCTGTTCTCAAGGATTCTCTGTGTGTTTTTCAAGTTCAACGGCTAAATCAGCTAAACTTGTTTTGAGGGGAAAAAGTTAAATAAAACAAACAGAAAAATCCTGAACCAAAATAAACACAGAAATATAAGAAATGAGGAAATCCTCAAAGCTTTCATTGCAAATTTCCCCTTACTCCTTTCCCTTTTTTTTTTCTATTTCCTTGTCCCTTCTTCTCCTCTTTGGGGACAGAACATCCAGACTGCAATGATTTTCAATTTAAAAAGATTAAAACAGGAAGCTACCTAATATGTACCTTTATGGATACTTAATGGAAAAAGGGGAGTTGTCAAGGTAATTTTTGAAAACTAAGCAACACTAACTGAAAAGTTCACCCATAGCATAAATGCAGGCATCTAAAAAATTAATAAATTACTTTTAAAGCTAAAGTCAATTAATGACAATTCAACATAGGCAAAACCAACAATATTTCTCCAATTCTTTTCCCTTTTCCCTCTCTCCCTCCATGCTTCTCTCAGATGTGGAAAAGGTTATGTTCACCTGAAACCCAACCTAGAAGCAATGGCGTGGAGTCTACTTTATAGTTCACCCCAATACTTGCTCTTGGCTTAGTCACAGCTACCCTTCCCTGGGGATGTCCTGTGTGTGCTCAGAGCACCAAGGGGGTGGGACCAGACAACAGGAATGAGGGGGCCTCCCCTGTGGAGTTCACTGGAATTGAGAATGTTGACAAACTAATAAAAAAAACAAGGCCTGAAGTAAAACCACCTGTTTTAAAGACACGGTGGGCATGAAGAATGGAGTTGTCTTCTGTCTGCAGTGATAATTTCCAGTTGCCAGTCAAAACATAATTTTCATTTTAATAAAAATGTTTTTTCTGAGCTTAAAAGTCTCTTGTTCTTTTCAAGCTCAATAAGTGAAAGGGCCTAAGAAGGTCTAGCTTGAAGATCTGTCTGGCTCAGGAACTGGGCACAATAGGTAATTGTTATCTGTAGAGTAGCTCTATCTTATTAAAGCTTCCTTGGCCAGTATTTCTTAACTTTGCTGCATTAAGCCTGGGAAAAGATTAGACCAGTGGCAATCGGCAGACCTATCGTTATTTATTATCTGGCAATCATTTATGAATGAAAAGGTGGGGTGAGATATTTTTCATTAGGTTGCTTATTTATACCCTTGGTTACATTATGGGAATGATTCTGGAGAGGGAAAGTGCTTTGACTACATTGTGGTTTACTGGTACCTGCCAGCCCAGTGATAGAGTGCAAAAGCCATCAGAGCAAAACAGTACGTGACTACCTAAAAAGGTCGATTTGGCAGCATCAGAGGATGGTATTGTGCAATGCCTTGTCTGTCAGGGAGAGGGTTATGAATAGTCATCTTGACAACAAATAACAAAGCTGTCAACAAGCAACTGCCAAGAACAGCAAGTGTTTTCTTCCTGTATGCGCCCAATACATCAAATACTGTGTATTGCAGCAATCATCACACATTTCAGTCTTCTGGAAACTGGAAAAAAAACACGTTAGTCTAGTCCATGTAATTGGCCAATTTAACACTATGCTGGGTATCAATCAAAAGAGGAACCTGTGTACTCTTATCAGTTTTGGAGACATATAACCATGGTCTGATCGTTGCTGTTATGTATTGCTGTAACAGCACAACACACTGGGCAAACTTCTGCTCACTCTTACATCAACCTAGGGTCAAGAAACACTGCTGAAATCCCTCTTTTCTGTTTTTACATGACAGAATGTAGGCAAATTAATAAGAAAGCATTACAACCTCCATGAACATTTCAGAAGTTACGAATTCCTCTCTATCTTTCTTCACATTTCAGACACAAGTATGCTCATTTCGGATGGAAGGCACTATAGCAGTTTTTTCAAATTTAGAAAGCAAGGAAATGACAGCCAGGGTGATCATATTAATTGAATCATTTAACTGAAAAGAAAGTTTTGTTGCGTATTCTCCATTTCCATAGGAGGAACTTAAGGAGAAATGGCACCAATTATCCCTTACTTTAGTTGTAAAGCTCTTGCCAGAATCTCAAAGAGGTTTTTAGAATGGTTGATTCAGGTATAAGAAGGAATTTTCATTCTATATCCTGCCATAAAAATAATTGGTAATGCTGGAAATAATTATTAATAAAATTTGACTAAATTTTTGTTTTATATAAACTTTATTTTTTCCATCTGTAAATTGTAATTGCCAACAATTCTCTAATGAAGCTTTTCCTCAGAACGTGTCTGTATATGAGTTGTTCCCACATAATATTACAAAAAAAAGCTCTGGAATAGAATGACAATAGCCATGAAGTATTGGACTGAATAGTACATCAGGGTACACTATGAAAAGGGGAACAATACAGAACCAAATATTTACTATCTACCTACTTGGGAAACAGTGCCTGAATTTGTGATATATTGGTTGCTCTAACTTTTCCTAAAGCATAACAATGGCCACAATAGATACTAAATGGGATATTATTATACTTCTACTCAAGCATTCATAAAATTAATCTAACTTAAAATTTGTATTTGCTGTCACCACCTATAGCCATTTTTGACCTTTGAACTTCTAGCTGTTACTACATATTTCTGATTAAGAGCTGAATTAAACTAAATTTCCAAATATTGAGAATAAATTTGGTTCTTATAAAAAGTTCTGGTTTACAACTTCTATGAAGTTAAAGTGGAATTACACACTAATATATCACACTGATAAAATTTTGTAAGTCCTGATGTAACCTTTAAAAATGGTGCTCTTCCGATAGCTGAGTCTTACAGGGATTGTGGAAGTAAACATATTTTTCTTTTTAATAAGCATTTCTGATGAATAAACCCTGTCAAATACCAGGAGGTAACAGAGCATTAAATGTTTATGTACAACAGGTAGCTGACTGATAAGAACAAATTAAGAAATAAAAAATAAAATATTAAAAGCATTTGCTTTCCCTTTCTCTCTACCATTTCATTATTTGCATTTAAAAGGGTGAGATTAATGTCCCTGTAAAATGATAATTTTTAAAAAAAGAGGAAAAAAAAAGACTTTATGTTCTGTGCAAAACAAGTGACTAAAAGAAATAAACATTTATCTTTAATTTTAAACCTATATCAATTAGATATAAACAATTGGTGTGGACAATAAAAAGAATTTAAAGAGTAATTTGGCATGGAAACAAATATTTCTGTAACCATCATCACTGAAGCAAATGGAAGGAAGGTTGTTGCAAGAAAGCAAAATAAATCATTAAAGTTCATTGAGGTTTTTTTAACTCTAAATTTCACAGAACATGCAAATACATTAATCTCCGTAAAGGCTAGTAATTATGAAATGGAAGAGGTCACGGTTTGATTGCCACACACTCTATATGAAAAATTTAGGATCACATACAGAAAGGCATGAAGTGAAGGGAAAAATATGAATCTGTAGAAGAAGAAATTCTTCAGTGCCTCAAAAATATGGAGGGAAACAGGAATCACCCATTCTGTTTTCATCTAATTATAGATACAGCAATTAATTTTCTTTGTAGTTCTGGTGGCTAAATCTGGTCTAACTCCATGTTGTGTAAAAGAAAGAGAAGAAACTATCCCCCCCCCATAATTTAATGTCCTTTTATTGTCCTAAAAATTATGAAAATATATGTGTATGTGTATCTCCATGTAAATCACTGGTGTATCTTCAGGATAAAGAAAGAATTTACATTGATCTCTTTGATGTGAATAAAAGAGAAAAAGATAAGTCAAATGTTAAAATAATGATTCTAGGATTAATAATTTCCACATCCACAAGTATAATTCAATGAAATTTATCAAAGTATTTTACATTAAATGAACATTACCTATGGTGAGACAGGCACTGACAAAACATCTCTTCTGAGGAAGAGAAAACTGCAACAAAGTTGCTGAAACAGTGATTTGAGGTCACAGAACAAGTCAATGACAACAGTTTAATGCAGAATGGAATAGCGACAAATTCACAGAATGGCAAGGCTTATTTATTTGCAGAAGTCAAGACAGAAAGGAGAGCATTCATTAAGAGTGAAAACAATTTGCAAAAAAGCACTTCTGTTCCCTTATTTTATTAATAACAAAATCTCAATTTCTATCTTAAAACCTATTTTCTAATGATTAACAAGATCATGGTCAACATTTGACTCCAGTTGAAGATGCAGGATAATTAGCAAAACAATCAATTTTATTATGCACACTGTGTCCTCCTCCAAAAGACAGAGAATTTTCTTAGACAAAAAATAGATTTCAGAAAGAATGGAGACAATTATCCTTGAATTCTCCAGTTCTCCCCCACCAAATATTTTTATAAAGTCATTAAAAAATTATCATCAATGCATTCAGAATTTTATCTGCTTGACCACATGCACATGCTTTGACTATTCTTGCTTTTGAACTAATAATATAACTATTCTCTTATGCACCTCCGCTGTTTTCTTCTTTTTCATCACTATTTGCATTAAAAAACTTTTATTTTTTAAATCCTTTCTAAATATCTCCTGCACTGTCTAATTTCTCCTTCTTAATCTCACTTCATCTGACCAGTTTGCAGATTCAGCTATTAAATTAAACATGAAGCAACACTGTTGGTGTGCAGGGCTTTGGGCTTGATTTGGGCCTTACACTTTGATTTCTCTAGGCACTACTTCTCTTTCATGGAGTTTTCATCTGAAGCCCCAGGAAGCCTTGTCCTGGCTCCCCTCTAAGCCACAATCTTCCATGTTTGATCAGACAGGTACAATCAGCCTGT
Organism: Pheucticus melanocephalus; assembly: GCA_013398405.1. Taxonomy (NCBI): domain Eukaryota; kingdom Metazoa; phylum Chordata; class Aves; order Passeriformes; family Cardinalidae; genus Pheucticus; species Pheucticus melanocephalus. The sequence continues at coordinate 2,771,797 of VZSJ01002480.1, forward strand.
GGTTTATGCAGAACCCGAAGTCCATCTCAGGTAACCTCCAAATGCAGTTACATCCACCAGTCTCTGTCGTGCCATGGAAGTCATTAAGGAGTGTTAATAACTATTCCAGCCACTGCCTTGTCTTTGCCCTCATTACAGTTATGACTTTTCAAATTTTGAAACAAGATTTAAAAGAACTATATGAGTAAGTAATGTAAATTTCAATAAATGCAAAATGAGTGACAGATAAGAAAAAGAAAAAAAAATAGACTAAACATTTTTGTCTTAACTACTGGTTTTCATGACATTCTTCTTGAAAAAATATCTTCCCCTAGGAAGTTACCTTATCATACCACAAATTCAAGGTTTGGTTCTTATTATGTCCTGTCCTGATTAAAACCTTTTTCTTTGATATACTTACTTTTGAGACTCTCCCAGATTTTTCCAGGGATTGGGCATATGCCTGTCTTGGAGCAGACATGGGGCAGGGGAATTGCACTCACACTGATGAAGGTATGACATGGATAACTCTACAGGATACATTCACTGACTACTCTTGCGTTGGTATGACAATTTACATTTTCAAGACAGTCAGCAGAACAGAGAAACAGTATAATTTAAACCAGTTATAATTATGAACAGTTAATTAAAATTAACTTCAGTTAATTTATAATTATAAACAGTTAATTAAAATTAACTTCAGCCTGTGTTTTTCTTTTTTCTTTTTTTTTTATCAACATTGTCAATAAATAAGCAGTAACAAAGGACCTTAGTGATAATTTCAACAATGACCTTGTCTTCTTTCCAGTACTGTTCATCTGAAAATTTGTTTTTAGATAAACATTTAAGATATTTAATGTACCACCACATAACAATGAAATTCTGAAATTAGTATTGAGGAATGAAATAATTTCTGCTTGTGAGGAGTGTACAGTGTCCACAAAATATTTTGTTTACCAGTTGGCAAAGCAGGATCTTAAGGAAAAATATATCATTTTAAAATTAATCTTTGTGGTAAAGGTCATTCTGAATCAGTAAGCATGAAGCTCAGCATGATAACTTTTCAGATTTGGAATGCATTTGTGTAAAAACAAGTATGTTTTAAGGACTGTAAATAATATATATTTGAGTATTTCTGGAAACTACATATCCAGCAGCTTAAAAAAATTTTAGTCAGCAGGCCTATAGTCCGGTTTTGTTTGCTTGGTGCTGAAATCCTGGAAGTCTGTTGACATATTTAAGGCCAAAAAAGATTCTGATCATATTAGCTTACATCTCAATATCCTACTATTCCATTATACTGCATGGCTTCCTAAAAATCATGCAGTCTCAATCAGTGCACAACTGTCTTTAAGTATAAATATATATATATGTGTATATATATGTATGTGTGTGTGTATATATATATATATATATATGCCATGAAATTATGATCAGAAGTGACAAAATACTGAAATATTCCTGTTACTGGTATATTCTTGAGGTTGCTGTGGATGACCTCATTCCTGGAAACACTTAAACACTCAGTATATTGAGTCAATACAGTCCTTGTTCAAAGTTAGGGCAATGAATAACCAGACAAGTTAAAGGGCATCAGATTCCTGAAAGAATATAGAAGAGAACATATCACGAAACCAAATACAGGTCTATTATAATCTAGAAGTTCTAAATTCTGGGGTCAGAGAGGCAGGGACACTAACATAATCAAAAAATACAGTGGTCAGAATGACTACTCTCTTAAACCAGCACCTCCTGCTGCCTCTGAGATAAAGTACTTGGCTAAAACCCATTGGTCTCCCCTATTAGAGTATTTCTTATAAGCTTATTAGTGTACAGCTGAGCTCAGAGCAGTTAGTTCTGCAGAGGATAGGAGATAATCCATCCACATGACAAACTCATGTTCCTTCTAGGCCGGAGCTTTTATTCCTGCCAATCTCTGTGTACATCTTTTTGAACCAAAGAGCATTTTGAGTGCCTCTAAAACAGCAAGGAAAGTCATGCATACAGACAGATTTCACCCAGGAGTTTCTGGTGAAAGAAAAATATATGAGAAAGACATCCTCTGCTATTGTGAAACCCTTAAAATAATGATGGATTTAACGCCTTTTCTAGGGATTGATTAAAGTGGCAGTGCTTGGTGTTATGATGTCGTAATTTCTGACCTGTGGACACAACTGATGACTGGAGTCACTTCCTGTAAATCTGTATCTTATGTTGTGGAACAGACAAATGTCTGTGTCTGGCAAACCATAAATAATAGCAAAAAAAGTTGGCTCTTTTCATCAGTCTGAAAACCTATAACTCAGGTGTTGATTTGGAAAGTAGAGAGAAAAACATTATGTGCTCTGAAATCCAGTTCTTTGTGCAGAAGTAAGGATGCAACCATTTTTGCGGGTTTGACTACAACTTATAAAGGGCACAGGAGATACAGAAGGTAGGAAGGGTACAGAGGTGCATGAGGATACAGCTCTGATTTTCAGGATTCCTTCCTATGTATGCAGAATACATATATGGAATTTCCCCATCTTGTGTTTGTGTCATTCTAACCAAAAGACTACTAAGAATTCTACTGAACTCTTCCTGAATGGAAACAAGATTTATCCTTAAGTATTTAGTAAAAATCAGAACCTGCAGCTGATGTCAGTGGTGTTTTTTGCAATATCATTCTCTAGAGAGCTGCTAACAATAGACAGCTGAACACAAGAACCAGATGCTGGAAAGCAGAAGATAAGGAAAGTAAATGTCATTTGCCTTGTTTAATATACAGTCACTTAGGTTACCATCACACACAGAGTCTGGTTGTTTAATTAAGTTTGTGCTGATGTCACAAATTCAAGTCAGGTAAATACATTGCTATTTAGCACATACATAAAACTTTTGATTAAATACACATAAATAGGAAATTAAAGCAATGTATTTACTGCTACTTCACACTGAAGAACTACTGCAGCTATTAAGATGTCTTTAGAGTTTTTAATTACTTAAAATATTAATGAAAGAGAATATTGGCTGAGCTGCTGTTGATGCTGTATTCTAACTGCTGTGGATCTCACTTAAGTCTGAAATTATACAGTAGGGGCACTAGTTAAGATCCTGCCTGTCTCTAGCTCTCAATACATTGTGTGCAAGATTTTAGGTTTGTCTGAGATTATACCAGTCCTTATTTCAAGCACACCACTTTCATTTTTTGATTAGAATTAAATTATTTTGTTTCAGGTAATACTTATCCTCTTTCATAAATACTGTCTTCTTTCCCACCTTCTTTATACACAACCTTCTTTAATTGGAGCAAGCTAAGAACAATAATTACAGTCAAATTCCCGGGCTCAAATCAATTTGTGTTTTATTACATACTAGTATAACTTGGAAAACTCAATTTCTTTCTGTTTCACGGTTTCAGAATAAATAGCATCCTATAATCACCATATATGAATAGAAATTTTATGTAAATAGACACATGGCTTTGTAGAAGAAACATACACACAGTTTCCTTTACTTAGCATGTTTCTTCCCTCAGGCCAGGAGCTTTAGCTAAAAACTGTGATTAAAAGATATTTGAAGAATCCTACAAATAGAGAAACTTTCTTAATTCTTCTCTAGTTTTAGAAAGGGTCACTTTGGACACACCTGAATAGCTTATGCTTCCATGTCCCTTCCCATTTCTTGCTATAATACTTAGTATTTAAAAATTTAAGCAGATACAAGGATATTTCAAAGAATCATACTAAATCTGACAGTTAATAATATAATTCAGGTTGATAGTTCATTCCATGTACAGTTTATTATTCTTTCTCTACACGTTTCCCAGATCCAGGAGGTTTGGGCACATACAACCAAACCCCAACACTTTCTAGCTATAGAGCTATTGATATAATGCTTATGGATTATGAAACATCTGAAACTTCGTCCCACCTTTACAAAATTTACGACTTTAGAACTCTGCACCTTTTCAGCGTCCCATGTGCATCTGTATTCTAACTTCGCTGTGCCATGCAATCCTGATTCATCAACATACCCTTACAGAGGGTGTTCACTTGTGTTCTGGTAGTAGTTTCACCAGGACAGTGTGGAAATTAGCCTGGTCTTTGTCTCCCTAAAATATGCAGATATACCAATTTAATGCCACCAAAGAGTTTGTTTGCCCACAAAAACCCCCCAGCATATTTTCTTCACTTTAAAATAAGGAAAAAAAATTGTTCACTCCTACTTGAAAGTATTTTCAGGCAAACAGACCACAGGATGCCAGGATTCCTCAGCAGGAGAAAACTGTATGGGTGGAGACAGTGGAGGTAAGAGATCTGTAGTAATAGATCTTTTCTAAACCAAGATACAGAGGCACACTGTAAACTTCCTAATTTGTAAGCATTAGCAGAGTGCCTACCACAACATAAATATGGGTCTGTCCTCTCCCAATGTGTCTTTGTCTCTAATTTCCCCTCTCCTCTCTCCACAAAGGAGATTATACCTATTTTCTGAATTTAGGCAACCTAATAAGTGTTTTCACTGTATTTATTCATAACCATCACTAGTAATAAGTAGCTCTTATTGCTTTTTTTTTTTCCCTCCTTTTCTTCTGCTACTATAGTTCTACGGAAGAAAACTGCAAATAAAATGAAATCTAAATGAAGTCTTGAGATTTCTTGTCAATGCAGTAAATGCATTCATATCACTATATAATTTGTTAACTGTGTCCACTGATTCTCTCCTCTTCCATTGATTATATGTCTGCCTAACTTGAAAAGAGTTACTGTCTATTACGAACAGTTAAGAGGAGATCAACTGCAGTTTACTGGAAATTTAGTAAATTAAAACAGAATTAATAAGAAACACAGACCTTTAGGGAACTGTTTTCTAAGGTAATATTCCCTTTTTTTTTCTTACTCTGTATTTTGTTTGACATTCCATACCAATTCCTGAACTTAACAATTTGAGATACATTTTCACTTCAAAGAATACTGATATCTTGTCTACTGTGCATAACAACACTTTTGAGAGAAGTCATAAATTAACCTCAGACATACTAAGAATGCCTAGTCAAATAAAATACTGCCTAAAAACAAGAAGTTATGTGCCATAAACACATGTTTTGATAAATATTGAGTACTAAATAAGGATGAAGTGTAAATGAGTGGAGCAAGGTACTTGATTTAAGGAAAATAGAATTATGATCCAGAACTCTGAGATAATCTCTGCTTGCTTACTCATTTTTTTGTACATGTCCCTGTACATGTACAAATTCAAATAGAATAACAGTGATCCACATAAAATTATGTCAAGATTTTTGAGAATATCAAGATTTCAATTATCCCATCACATAAAAATTTAGTTCACAAAACTGGATAGATAGTCTAATTTGAGAGGCACACTTTATCTAGGTAAAAAAAAAAAAAAAGAAAAAAAAGGATTGTGAGACTATTTATAAGTGCACCCATATTTATAAGATATACATTGTTAAAAAAAAGATGATTGTCATTCCCCTAATCATTACTAATATCTTTGTCTCTGATGATCCACAGGAAAATTTTTGTTGAGAATCTTTTAGCCAGTCACATAGAAGACTGCAAAGAGAGAAATGTGTGCAAAGGAATATTAAGAAATCCAGATTCTCAGCAGAGTATCTGGGTTACGTCTTACTTCCAACATGTTCCAAATGAATTAATGGGGATGGCATTTGTTATCAGCGGTCAATATGTACTACATATACATATCAGAATCTAATGTATTATCTGCATTTGTTTGGCATTTCTGAGCAGGGTTTGTTTGGATTCTTCTTTGTAGGTTTGATTTGGGGGGGGGGTGTTGGTCATGGGGATTTTTGCATTTATCAAAGTGTTTCATGTTTCTGACTTGCAGAATGATTAATTTTTGATATGAGAAAGGAAATGTTTGAAAAGTTTGTACTCCACCCATGTGGAGTTTTTGCTTTCTAACCTACCCCAATCCAATTAGAGAAAGGTCACACAGAATAAATAACAGGAATGATGTTTTGCTTTCTGTGAATGGTGGTCATTCCCAGACCTGCTGAATCTGTAAAAGGTAGAAGGAAATGACAGCAGTCAAGGATTACTTCAGATAATATGTACTAATATCATTTTTCCAGTTTGAACATCTGAGCCTCTTTCACACACCTAAACAGCTTATGAATGAGAAAAATTCCACAAACTATTTTGTATGTAAATTTATTTACTGTAACTGGAAACAGGAATTAGAGTTGTTCATACGAGCAGTCAAAATGAGGTTGGCAAGCTCGTAATATTTATGTTTAGAGCTTGCTATTCATCTGCATCTTTTCATGTACAGAACCTCTTTTTAGCAGATGACCATGCAATCCTTAATAATTTTCACAGGAATTTATTACAGGTAGACACTGAACACAGTAGGCACTAAAACTTACTATGAGATGACCTACCTTGGATGGTTATCTCATCCAGTCTTATCTCTGGAAGACCAAAACAGTAATCAGATAATGTTTGGTAACTAGTGTTATATTGTTAAAAGAAAAGGAAAAATTAAAGTGAATAATTTGGACAAAATCTATTGCAATCATTCTTCATAGAGGCAGAATAATAAAAATGTACAATGGCTCAGCTATGAAACATGGAGGTAAACACTGACAGGAATACAGAAATAAGGTAAGATGTGGCAAAAATAAACTTATTGTTCTAGTGACTGTCTAGAGTAACACCATTATTGATACTGAACAAAATTTTCTCAGGTTGTTGATATACTATATTTTTCTATTCAGAGAAGTAGAAAACATGCCAAGATAAGATTCTCTCTGTCCATGCTTGAGAAGCACTCGTCACAAATTTGTGGCCAGATTTGACTGTAAGGATTTATATAAGGAAAATTTACCGCAGAAGCTCATAAAAATGAACTACAGGGCCATGTAAATGAAATAAGAGGAATAGACTCCTGAAGAAGAGCATTATGTGAGAATTTCTAGTGCCTGGGTCAGCTTCAATGGCTTGTTTTGATTTTGGTTTTACACACTTTTTCATAATGGTGCTGTATGGCAAATCTATCAGTGCCTGTAAGCTCATAGGGACAGAATTTCGAACTCTTACAGAGGTTAAGTAGGGAAAGGATTGTTAAAGATGTCTCTATGCTTTGAACATTTACCTCCTAGTGTTCTTGAAAATTATTTCTTCTGTGTGGAGAGAACTAGAAAGAAGGAAGTAATCAACAGAGGTAAGATGGTCCTTAAAAAAATAAAAGAAGAAAAGAATACAACTAGAAACATAAGTTACTTAAATCAGAACATATATAGGTGATTTGGGGAAGCTCAGAATCTCTGATACTTAAAAATCTTTTTTTTCTATTTTGTGTCAAGGTAACCCCGATTGCCTTACCAACAACCAGTAAATACAAGACAAGAGTTATTTTACAAATAGAAATTTGGGAGTTTTACAGTCCCTGTCATTTTCTAAAAGGAGAATTCTGGTAGTTTCTGGTCAGACTGTTAAAAGAAATAGAATTCTTTGTTACAAATTTGTTATTTAAAATAGTATTTCTACATCCTCCTCTGTCCTTATGGGTTTGTTTGCAGCTATTTTTTGTGTATGACTGAGCCTAAAATTTTCAATTTTTCCAACAGACTGACAGAAGATAACCACTACTGACCCCAATTATAGTCAAGATTGTACAGACTTATTCATATGTGCTGAATTATTTGATCTGTAATAACAATATATATATATATTTATAAAATTCTTCTTTTCTACCTCTCTGAAGCTACACACTGACCAAGATAAAGGAGATGGAAATTTAAAATACATATTAACGGGAGATGGGGCTGGCAGTCTGTTCATTATAGATGAAAATACAGGAGATATTCATGCTGCAAAGAAATTGGACAGAGAAGAAAAGTCCCTGTATGTGCTACGTGCCAAGGCTATAGACAGAAAAACTGGAAGACAAGTGGAGCCAGAGTCTGAATTTATCATTAAAATCCATGATATCAATGACAATGAACCAAAATTCACCAAGGACATGTACACCGCCAGCATTCCGGAGATGTCTGGAGTTGGTAGGTAAAAACTCCTTATGTAAAATATGAAAAGATTTGAGCTGATTAAGAATTTATAAGTAATTTATTATTTAAGTCACTTGCCATTAGCTGCTCTGAATATCCATGGAACAGTTTCTGTTGCCAACAATGTACCATAAATAATTGGTTTCTACTTTTATTAATTTGTTTCATCTTTATCCACTTTTTAATCCTTTTTCCATGCTATAGGCTACTCTTTAGTCTTTCAAGCTCATCGGGACCATCAAGAAATGCAGTATGCATGCCTGTCTCATGAATTACTGCATAGTTTTGTCACTGCTTACATTATCACTTGCATAAAGAGTATCATCTTTGTATTTTAAGGTCTAATTGACCAAAACATTTTGTACCTTTAGACAGAAACAACTTTAAGTGTGTAAGTATATAAATCAATCAAAACATCAAAATGATGAAAAAATATGTTTTTACAATTTTTTTCCCTTCTTTTTTTATCAGTATTGATAGTTCTTGTTGGTCAGTTTGCTTGTTTGCTTGTTCATTTTAATATGGACATTTTTACATTATATATTATAATATATTTAGAATATTATTATTATTTTATTTGCCTTTATGGATAAAAACTTTCAACTATTTATAACTGCTGAAATGAAAAGTAAAAATGTGGATTTACAGTAGATGTGAGAAATAAAGGATAACAGGAAAATAATTCTCTGAGTTTTGTTCAAATAAAGAAAGTGATAGATAATATTCACCAGCACACATTAATCAGAAGTTATCATGATTACCTAAGTGCTTCACTTTTTTACAGCAGAGACAGTTTCTCTCATAAGATAAATAAACATAAAATCCCTAGGTTACGGGAAACAACTAACAGAAAAATTTTCAGGAGTTATTCACTTTTCATGATTTACTGTAATGGTTTGCAAAATCAGTCGTGAATGATGGTATTGTTAAGAGAAAATAATATAAAGTAATCTTGTGATTAATATGCATCTTCGCAAAATAATTCCCAGAAGCTAATATCTCTGAGAGCAGTAGAAGTATAACAGAATTAGAATTTATTTTATAAACATGAGAGTATAAATAGTATTTTTATTTATTTTATAAGATAAAATAATTTATAATGTACTTATAAAATATTTTATAATAATAAAATAATATTTTGTAAGCATGAGAAAGGAACAAATACACCACCATGTGTAATGCAAGGAGTCCAAGCATGCTTCTTTTAAAGATATATGGAAAACAGGATAATCCTTTTCATTCAAAATTTACTTCGTTGATAATCACTGAAAGAAAAATGTTGGCAGATCACCTGTCATATTTAATTTGAAATATATTTGTACGGAAAGAACTCTATGGGAATAGATAGGAAAAAAATGATGTTCATGTTTAACATTATCACTTAGTCCGACTTTATTAGAGTCAAGGGAGAGGCCTGAATAAAAGAGAAGTGAATATGATCCAGTGCTTTGGCACTGCCTGAGAAATACTAAGTCTATGAAATGTTTATATTTGATGAAGAGGATGACAGCATAAGTACCATAATGTACCTTAAGCTGGAGGATGTCCATAAAAGACGCAAGAAAAGGTGTTTTACTTTGAAGAAGAATTAGTGTATTTTTCCTCAAGAAGAAGGATATAAACAGCAAAAAATGTCCTTTAGCTTCTAATATGAGGACAAAATAAAGGATCTGAGTTACTCTTTCTTCTGTTTAGTTGACATTTGATTGGCATTTAGGAATATAAAAATCACTGGAATGGGAGGTTTTAGCATTTGAATTTGAGTGAATAAAAGTAGTTTTGTTATTTTTTTGAAGTGGAATAGAACCAGAACTCAAATCCAAATCAGTCCATTCTAGAAACAGATATTCTATATTTCTGAATTTCAGTCCTAGGAATGCTAATTCAAGAGTCAGGATGTACATACAGATGTAAATAAGATTGCACACATATATACATTTCAACGTGGAGTCCCTTTTGTGCAATTTTTTGAAAAAAAACAAATTTAAATAAAAGCCTAAAAGTTAAAGTTGTTAAAGCAGTAGGCCAAAACCTTTTAGCTGGTTCTCTTGTAGAATTTAAAGTGTAATCTGAGGTTGGAGTGTTGTGTAAAACAAGTCATACAACCACAGTATCATGGATTTTCCTGAACTATCAGAGAATCTCAAGCGTCATTGAAGTCCAACTGCTGGCCCTGAGCAGGACACCCCAAGATCACCTCATGCCTAAAAGCATTTTCCAAATGCTTATTGAACTCTGTCAGGGTTTGTGCTGTGGCCACTTCCCTGGGTACCCTGTTCCAGTGCCCAGACACCCTCTAAGTGAAGAACCTTTTTCTAGTATCAAACCAAAACCTCCCCGGACACAACTTCAGTCCATTTCCTCAGGTCCTGTCCCTGGTAACCACAGAGAAGAGATCAGCATCTGCCCCTCCTCTTCCTCTCACAAGGAAGTTGTAACTGCAATGTGTCCTCCCAGTCTCCTTTCGTCCAGGCTGAGCAAAACAAGTGGGTTCAGCCATTCCTCATGCAGCTTTCCCTCAAGGCCCTTCTCCATCTTTGTTGCCTCCAATTTATTTTTTTTCTTTTTCTTTTTCTTTTTCTTTTTTTTTCTTTTTCTTTTTCTTTTTCTTTTTCTTTTTCTTTTTCTTTTTCT
>VZSJ01002480.1:2782844-2884697 GCA_013398405.1 Pheucticus melanocephalus
TTTCCTTTTCCTTTTCCTTTTCCTTTCCCTGCCCAGCTGGGGAAGCTGTGCCTCATGCACCCTTCTGACATGGTTGGCCCTCCTGGCTGCCCTGTCATGAAGTAAGAGCAAAAAGAAAAATTATTGATTGAGCAATACATATTAGGACTATTGCTGCTGTGAAAGTAGTACATCTCAAAAAATGCGAGAACATATAATGTGAATATGAAGAGAAAGAAAGAAAGAAAGAAAGAAAGAAAGAAAGAAAGAAAGAAAGAAAGAAAGAAAGAAAGAAAGAAAGAAAAGAAAAAAAATGCATTTCAAAAATCAGAAGATTCCAGAAAAAGAATTACATGCCTTTTAATTCTATATTTTCCTCTATAACAAATGAATGAAAATAAGAATAATATAATAAAATCAAGATTCTGTGGAAGAACATGATCATCTTTATTAAGACTAACTGAAATGAAAAAGTCAAAGTATTCCTGCACTACCTACAGAAACACTTGAGACTATTTTTAGACTGTATATAGAGATTCTTGCATACCTATCAATGAAGTTTTCTAACTGGAAATCACTATATGGTTACACTAAACACACTATAAGAAATAGATACACTCATGAAAAGCAGGTAAAAAATTTGCAGGAAAATCCCAGTTTCTTTCAACTTTTTATCTCTTCTCAATTTTCTGTCTCAAACCACTTTTTTTTTTTCTTAACTATTATATTTATTATGTTTGCCAAGTCCAACAAATATGACAGCAGGTATTTATGAAAGCCCAGGGAAATGTCACTAAGATTGAGAAATTGAAGAGGAATCATCTCTAGCAATGTTTCCAGCTGTGTGTATATCTGTTATTCAAATTGCAATCATACTATGTACCTCTCAGTGTGTTACTGACTGCTTCTTGGAATAACTATGTCTAGAGCACACAAGGGAAAATGGTAAGTCAACATCTCTGACAGAATGTGTGATTTTCAGTACCAATAAGCAAACTGCCGTCATGTTTAACTAGTTTGATAGTAAGAAGAGTGAAAGTATAACGTGGATTTTCAGCAGAACCTATTCAAGCCCTGGGGAAATATGAATGATTATTTGTGCACTTGTTTGTGCAGCCACCAAGTTATATATAAATTAGCCCTGCTATGCCTAAATAGGATCCAATCCAACAGTGTTATGGATAAACCTAAAATGCTGTGTAGCAAAGTTAGTGCTGGGAGTAATCAAAACCACTGAAAGGAGTTGACTGCAGAGTCATTTCAGATAAATTTTATGGAAATGATCATGTTAAACTGATATTGACTTCAAAAATTGAATGAGAAAGTTAGTTTAAAACATTCTAAAACTCAATGATGTGGAATTTCTCATTAAAATCATCTGCTGTACTGAAGTGCTAAAGTATAATAACTGATCTAGCTATATTTTTGAACAATACTAGAGTGGACTGGAAGAATCCTGTCAATCATATTAGATTTAGTACATTGACTAAATAGAATATAGTTTTAAAAAATGAGAAAAAGAGGCTGGGAAGACCCATAAAGTTTAATCAAAACATAATAAAAGAAGAAAATTTAAAAAGAGGTTCAACATTTCAAACTGATGGAATGCCAAAGTTCTAAGGCATAGCCTTGGTCTCAACAAAGAATTGGTGGATTTCAAGCATGACCTAGTCTGAGCTACCTGTCCAAATCCCCCAAAACTTCAGAGAAGTTAAATATATATTATGCATCATTAATATTTTTTTATTTTCTCTTCATGTAGAATGAAAAATACAGCTTTAATCACATTTGAAATCTACTTTTTTCATTTTCAAGGCTTACATGAACATAAGATCAGTCCAAGTATTTTTCCAAGTGATACATTGCTAAAAAACCCTAAATAAAAGCCAATCAAAGCTAACACCACATCTCACTGAGTAAACCACTTTTCTCAGGCTATAAGTTATTAGGAACATTTTGAAAAGGGAAGTTAGCAATGAGACGTCCTATGTATTTAATCCCTTTTGGCACCCAGGTCAATATTATTACATCCCTCTGTACCTGCTTTGCTAATTTTAATGAGTAAGGCTTACCAGTTTTATCTCATTAAGCTTCTTTAGCATGACACTGATGAGTATTTCACAACAAATTTTTGATCTTGGCATTGATTCTATTAGGAAAAGGGATACCTAATTTTGTTTACCAGTCATTTCTTTAAAATGCTTTTTAAATTTATGGTTGAAAGACACCTATAGCTCAAAGACACGTAACATATTTTAAGATTTCTGCGCAGGAGGATTTCTACACAGCATAGAATATTTTAAATGGTTAAATTTAGAGCATAAACTTTTTCCATTATATCACTTTTATTGAAAATGATCAGAATATACGATTGTTTCTTTAGCTGGTCAGTGGGGTTTGTTAGAAGTATGTTATGTGCAAAATATAAATATGGCTATTTTCAGCTGAGTTGTAGAGGATTATAGCAAGACTAAACGTTTCTTGTATTGAACACCTATTCTAAATAAAAGATATAAATAAAATATATATGTAAAAGACATACACATGGATAAAAAGTGAGATGAGCATGCAGTAAAACACACCGGGTAATATGCACTAATGTTACCCTTCTTATTACTCTGCTGTTGTCTTTGAGGGCAGTAGTATATCCTGAAGCACCAATAATACAATGATTCCCTTAGAAGTTCCATTATGATTGTTCAATATTTCCATAGTATCTATCAGGAATCTATAATCATCATGACTAGTACTTCATTTAAGTAAGACTGCACTCCATTCTGATATTCTTAGTTACATCATGTTTTCAGCATCACATAATCCCAAGTGCATTTCTCAAGAACAGTTTGGTATTTTGTATAGGAAGCTCTTAGAAGAACAAGTCGGACTTATGGTTAAAAAGTTAAAAAAAAAAGAGGAAAGGAAGAAAACAAACCAAATGCTGTAACCATCACATTTTCTATTTTTGAATTTGCTTATGTCAGTAACCATTAAACTACAGATGTGTAAAAACAACTAAAGAGAAGCAGCTCTCATCTTTCAAGTTTCAGCAGGAAATATTTATATTTTCTCTTTTGCATATTTTCCTTGGTTTCAGATGTTTATAAAAAGAAACTATGAATGACTGTTTTGACTTTGGCACAAGCTAAAAAAACCAGTTTGCTAACTTGCAAAACTTCAGAATTCTAATTGTTAATGTGCACTCTATTTTAAAATGAATTATTGAGTTAGCTTTAAGAGAAAGATACATTTCAAATAAATATTTCATCCACAGCATCATATTTTACAAGATAGAATTAGAATTCCTTTTAGTCAAACTAAGCATGATGGCAGAAATTCTGTAAGGAGAATACTTTCAATATTTCTTTTTGCATTAGCCACTGTAACTAAAGACTTTCAAAATCTTTGTAAATGTCAGAGTCTTTTTTAAATGCAGAATTTTTATCCTATTTTTTTCTTATTTTCATGCAATAAAATGTATTTGCTATTAAATAAATAAAAATATAGAAAATAAGAGTTCAATGTCTAGCAACATTTTCTTAAGCTATCAAGGTAAAAAGTCAAAATCAGCTTTTTATTAAATAGTCAAAATCATAAATCCTTCCAGAATATTTTCAAAGAATTTTGGAGTATTTGGGTTTTTTTCTTTCACTTCTGGGCATGAAGTCTGTTAAGAACATGAAGAGTATTTTTATTAGGAAATTATATAGAATATTTATAAGTATTTTGCATTTGTCATGAGGCAGAATTCTAAAAGAGTAGTATGAATGGATGCTTTAAAACTTCATATTTCTAATGTTCAAAAGAAAACCACTAGAACACCAAAAGAGTCTTATTTAGATCATGATTACATTCTTCTATTCATTGTCTACACATTTGTCTATGTATATAATATGGACAGCATCTTCCTAGCAAAAAGGATGTCTTCAAGGAACTTAGTACAGCTCTGGTACTGTAAGCAGGTTATTTTGAGTTTGTACAGCTCTGCTGATTTCAAGTTGGATGTTACAGAAGTGTTAGGATTTTCCCGTATGCTGTTCGTTCCACAATCAATGTGTATAATTTCTATAAAATTTAAATATCCATTTAAAATTACTAATATTCTTTATTACGGATTGAAGATAAAATAAACACCTAAATTACAATAAAGTAATCACATCTAAAACTGATATGTATGTATTGTGTATATCATGGAATCACAGAACAGCTTGGGTTGGAAGGGATCCTAAAGGTATCTAGACCCCTGCCATGGGCAGGGACACCTTCCACTAAGCCAGGTTGCTCAGACCTCCATCCAACCCAGCCTTGAACGCTTCCAAGAATGAGGTTACTTCTCTGGGCATCCTATTTCAGCTCCTCACCATCCTCAAACTAAAGTATTTCTTCCTAATATGCAATCTAAACCTACCCTTCTTCAGTTAAAAATAGTTCCCCCTTGTCCTGTCACTATAGTCTCGTGAATAGTCTCTCTCCCTCTTTCTTATTGGGTCCCTCCAGGCACTGGAAGGCTGCAATCAGGTAGTCCTTAAGCCTTCTGTTCTCCAGGCTAAACAATTCCAATTGTCTCTGCCTTTCCCCACTGGAAATGTGCTCCATTGCTCTAATCTTTTTTGTCACCTTCTCTGGACTTGCTCCAACATGTCAATGTTATTCCTGTTCTGGGTATCCCAGAGATCCCCATGCACCATTCCTGCTAGCTAAGATGCTTTTGATGCAGACCAGAATGTGTTTGGCCTTCTGTGAGTGCACTTTGCTGTGTTATCTCCAGTCTCTCATCCACAAGCACCCTCAAGTCTTTCTTGGCAGGGCTGCTCGATCTGTTCATGCCTCAGCCTGTGCTGATATGGGGCATTACCCTGATCCAGGTGCAGCCCCTTGCATTGAGTCTTGTTAATCCTCTTAAACTTGTCCAGATCCCTCTGGATGACATCCTGTCCTTCAGATGTGTCAATCACATTACTCACTTGGAGTCACCTGCAAGTTTGTTGAGGCTACCCTTGAGCCCTTGGTCTATGTCATTAATTAAGACATTAAATGACATTGGTCCCAGTAAAAACTCCAGTGAGACCCTGCTTGTAACTGATGTCCATTGGAGCACTGAGGCATTGACAACTACACACTGGATGTGTCTGTCCAACCAATTCATTATGGACTAAACAGTCCACCCATCAAATCCCTCTCTCTGCAATTTGGAGAAAATAATGTTGTGGAGGACCACGTCAAAGGCTTTACAGAAGCCTGTATAGAAAACATCTGTAACATCTTTGTGAAGATTTCAAATAATTCATGAATTTGAAGTTTACAGAACATTTTAACATTCCAGATAAGATCTCAAGCTACAGAAAAAGGAGTGACACTCTTTTTTCTCCTTTTTGGTCTCTCTGTTTCTTCCCAGGTATGATCTCCTTTGTTTTTGCCACTGTC
The DNA here is from genome assembly GCA_013398405.1 of Pheucticus melanocephalus. NCBI lineage: Eukaryota > Metazoa > Chordata > Aves > Passeriformes > Cardinalidae > Pheucticus > Pheucticus melanocephalus. The sequence continues at coordinate 2,788,245 of VZSJ01002480.1, forward strand.
TTCTGAACCCAGAAGAAGAAAGTTTAAGGAGCTAAATCATCATAAAGATGGATTGTTTAAGATCAATATTTCCTTTCTCCTACGTCTGTTCCATGATTCAGATAACATGAGGTTAAATGCTAGAGCTAGTGTTAGGGAAGTGTCAGGAATAATCAAAATATAGCAGGTAAAAGCAGGTGAGACTCTCATCCAGCAGTGTCTAACTTCAGCTAAATAATTACTTGACAGGTCCATTTTTTAGCTACAAAATTTTTCTAACCTAAACAGGATTCCCCACTTTCTTTTTTTTTTTTTTCTTTTGAGATGGAGACAATTTTGATTTCTTATTAAGACACCAGAAATCTGAGGCAGCACATTGGGAATTCCAGAAGCATTGAGTCACCCACTATGAGTAACAGCTGACTCTTGGTGCTACAAGAAATTGGGGTTTTGTAAAAGTGCTGTGGGCAAGTAAAAGTAACTAGTGTTTGCTGCTAACACAGGAAGGTATAAACAATTTTTCTATTTCTGTTCTCTGAGAACTGAGCCACTGTCAACTCACTGGCAGTCTGTGACCTCTGAGCTCCCTTAGACCTCCACCTGCTGACTTTTCACAGTATTCTAGTCTAAAATATTTTTCATAGGAAGAAAGGAGGTGCCAGAAGTTCAAATGCATCAATTAGCAGGATGGGTGATTTTATAGCACTATATGGGACCTTTGGATTCATCAACTAATTGGTCCAAATTTTGGAGATGTAGTTTTAAGCTGACTACAAACTCATTTCAACTCAATTTTCTACTACTTCATAGAAGACTAGAACAGCTCTACTCCATAGATATGTCATAATAAGTTCAGCTACTGCAGCAATGGACATTGAAATGTCCATTGGAATAACCTTGAAATGACAGTCATCTTGCCAAATGGAATGTTCAGACCTGGGTTGTGTTAAATGTGCCTCCCCTTTCTATCTCTTTGAAATGACTCATTGCAAAACTGTTTGCCTGGCTACATTATTGCAACAAATTTATTACTTCCCATTATCTGTGTACATTGAAAGCAAAACAAAATGAAAAAAGACAAAAATCCCAAAATAATAAACACCCCCCTCCCCCAAAACAGAGACCTGTGCATCTCTAAATTAGAGCTTGAAACTAGCATTAGAAGTTCCTCACTCACACCTACATTAAGTATTTTTTGATGCATTAATTTTCCTTTTATTTCATTAGATTTTCACCTACAACACCAAAATCTGTGAACAAAAGCATAACGCTCCCTGATTCTTCACATCAGCACTTTTGCAGGGAAATACAGTGAGATATAGTCTGCCTGATTAGACATGCTGTCCCTCTGACTGCATGTTAAATCCTTCCATCTTTCATGGCTTCATGTCTGAAAACCAAAATTATCACTTACATTCTGAAACAGCATGTTGCTTCAGCCAGTGAGTAAAACTCTTGATACCAACATACACCCTTCCGTACATCCTGTGGTATAAACATATTTCTATTCACAACCATGTGCAACCTGTTTTCAGAGCCACCACCAGTAAGTGGAATTCCTATGCACAATGTCAGCTTATAGGCACCTAATTTATTCCCCTATGAGCCTTTGAAGATACCAACCATCAAGTAGTTTTCCTTGTTTCAAGACATGCTACAGAATAAGACTTGCAGTGAGACCCTTCTCACGTTTATGAGACCATATTGAAGCCTGCAGCAAGTGAACTGCTGGTACTAAGGACTGGAATAGCTGGCACTAATTAACAGTACCAATATTAGGAACCCCTGTGTCTTTTTCAGAAGGAACATGTCAGAGGCATATGTGTGTTATAGCCTTCATTACAACTAAAATATGCCAGACATTAAATTAAACAGCTTTTGGACAGATTATGCATTAAAAGTGCTAACATTAGTGTCACTGTTTATATCAAGCTAATGCACAGAGTTCTTTTCTGAAACCATGTAATTATGTTCCTTTATGTGCACTTTTAGGTGTCTGAAAAAAACACTTAAGGTATCTGAAAAAAAACTCCTTTCTTCATTTAAACAGTTTTTGGGAATGGGATTTCTCAAGTGTTTTTGTAGTTGTATGGGAAGGCTGGTTACAGAGATCTAAGTCAGGAATTGCAATTCACTATATAAAAGGTAAATGTGTTTGATATTCTTTTATATGTAGCCATAAAAGAGATTTTTCAAATTACATTGAAAAGTATAATTTTTTTAAATTATTATTGTTTGTTAAATTAAAGCCCGTTTGGGATGCTTACTTAATCTAATCTATTGAATGCAGAATATTTTCAAATTTTTATTAAAAAAAAGACAGCTTTCTGAATGCCTGATACGCCTTAGTTGCTAATGTTATGCAGCTGAGTGTAAAGTTGAGAATTTTGTTTTTAATCACACTAACATCGGCAAGAATCTATTTTGAAACTAAAACACAGAGTAATTTCCTATGTTTTGTTTCTTTTTTTTCCCTACCAGATTTCTGTGTAACGTCTAGGGATCTCTAAAATATATCAATAAAACACAACAGATCATATTTGGGTTCAAAATAAAACACATTTTTTTTCAAAATAATATAAATTAGGTAATATTCACACAGAGACAACACACATAAAGATGCTTTACATAATTTTCAGTCTTCCAAAGAGATAGCAGTCCTATCAAACAGATCTCTCACAAAACAAAAGTCTAGATTTCAAAACCTTCGTTTATCCTGCATACCTCTTTTTGTGAGTTATCTCACTCTACCCTAATTCTCAATTTTAGTAGGTTTACTGGAAAGTTAAAGCTTTACCTCATGTAAATCTGGATGATTTGTACCATTTCAATTAAAAATTATTTAGCTGCAAAATTTCATTAGCCTAAGAGTAGAAGACAAAGGAAAAGAACATTACCTACTCCCAAGAAGTCCACTACTCACCTTAGTAGATATGATACAATATCTGTCCATAACAGATACAATATCATTAAATAAGAAAATGTATCACTTAAAATGTGGCTATATATATATATATATATATATATATATATATATATATATATATACACTAGATACATATGTTTTTATATATTACCTAAATATTTAAATATTTTTTCAATTAAATCATTAAATAAGGATGATAATCGATTTCAAGTTTATAGCAACACAGAAGATGAATTATGGGAATGGCAGTTATGTGTGTGCTTTTCTTCATTCAATTAATACTTCAGGTTGAATTCTGTTATAAAACAGCATTTTTCCTTCTTACCAATCATATAATCATTTTGGAAATTTTCTGTAGCATACACAGCCTTCAGAGAGTCAGGAAAATGCAAGTAAGAAAAGTGTTATCCTGGACTCTCTTGTCTGACTTCTGCTTATTTGAAAAGTGCTTGATTTTATTCTCGCTGTTACTCATCTTTTAGTAAGCATGGGAACAAACAGGTTACAGCATTTCTCATGTATTTTTCTTAATATCTTGCAAAATGTACATCTGCAAGTTTCCCTAGTGACAGAAACCTTCATGCTCACATTTACTTAGTTTTGTACAACCTTACCAGATGCCTCAGAACACTTTCCAGAATAGCTTTTCCCTACAACCTCATAGATGCATAACGCTGTAAAATTAACATCAAGAATGATTAAGATCTGTACAAGTATCAGTTTTATTCCTTATGAAGGTTGTTCATATCTTCATATTCAAAATACATTGCTCATATCTAATTGGAGATTAAAAGTAAACAACCCTCTACACCAAACCAGAACAATGCAATCTAACTTAATGTTCCCAAAGTATGTACACGTGTGAATATCTTACATTTAACTGCCAATAAACTCCAAATTCTCATCAATGTTTCCTGCTAGAAAGGCAGCTCAATAACAGTTACTTCATTCTATTCCAAGACCAATGATAAATAACCTGTACTTGGGCTATGTACACAGTAAAGAAAATTTGAAAGCTTTATTTCCCCGTAAAGTCAAAATATGTGACAGTCGTGAAAAGAAATTACCACACACCTAAAGGGTAGCCACCTTTTTAGTTCACAGACGTGGTTTAGGAGAGAGGAAGGTGAAAAAATAATATTATATTTCATGGTCCAGAAGACTGATACTTACTGACTTCATAACAACAATTTTAAAAGACACCTTGGCTACCAGGAAGGTGTGTCGACCTGATGAAAATAAACAAACTGTTTAAATGTATATGCCAAATTAATTTTCACTGAGTCTTAATCACCACAAAGTCTAGGCATTTTCAAGTTGGTCTAGGCATTTTTAAGAGTATTTCCCAAGCAAGTAACTTGTAGTCAGCACCTTTAATTTTCTTCAACTAGAAACATGCCCATCTGTGGGATATGTCCAAGTAAGATAATCTCCATGATCATTTACTGTGAGAGGAGTCTTGCACTAAATCACCAATGGATTTCCAATTGATTTGCAGACATAGTGAAAATTCAACAGTCTTTAGCAGAACACTTTTGCCTTTGAATCATTTGACACATTATACTTAAGGCATTTGAGCACTTTTGAAGGTAAATGAAGTACCTAGAGACAACAATAGCAAAATCCCTTGATTGGCCCTACTTAGTATTCTGGACATATAACTATACCAACACACCCCCACATATATATATATATATATATATATACTTACATCTGTATTTACTTACATATATGTATGTGCACTCTAGAAGTGTTCTGCTTTTGTGTGAAAATGGTACTCTAATAAATGTACCTTTAAAAAGCAAATAATTGAGATAATCCAGGAATTTATTAATTTGCTTTGTTTTACGCTCCTCATTTCTCCTCAAAATTATAGGTATTTATTGTTATTTTAACAGACAATATCCAGCGTATCTAAACATCACCAAAGCAAGAGAATTTAATGAATCATGTATTAAAAACTAATGTAAATTTAGGGCTGCCATAATACTTCACTGTCTGCATTTTTATGGAAATTGCTGCTTTACACAGCTGTATTAAAGACACAAACTTTATCACTACCCAAAAAGGAGTTCCAATAGATGACAAAAATGATCCCAAGTAACATAAAGATGAGGCTAGCCTGTCATCATAAAAATTATGTTCTTGCTCATGGTCATAATAGAGATTCGCATGTGACTTTAAAATGCATCTTTTTGCAGATCTGGCAAAAATATAAACTCTGTAAAGGTTCCCATTAATTTGTATTAGAGACTAATTTTGAAAATGCAAATGAGAGTAAGATTCTAGTTCTCATCCATAGATATAAATTCAAAAACTCATAAAGAGATACATAAGCTGAGCTCAAAAAAAGAGCAAATGAAAATTAAGTACAGAAAGTTAACTTGTTCCTTCTCAAAAAAACTCATAACTTTTAGTGTTGCATTGCAAAATACAAAACAGTACAGGCATGTACATCAGAACTGAAACTTTAAAAACTGTGTCTTTTAAGCTTGCTTTTTTCTTTCTTTTTTTTTAGTTTATAGAATAATGACTTAATCATAGAAATGTTGTTTCTTCACTACTCTTAGCTTCCTTCATTCATGTAGTACAGCTTTAAGATGCTCTGTGCTTTCCTCTTTTCTCAAAAGCAGCTGTGGTCTTCCAAACAATTTCTAAAGTTCTTACCTACAACCCTATAAATAAAACTAAAGCCTTCTTTGAAACTGTTGGCTAGGAGTAGGGATTTTTAACCAAGAGATAAGGCATGCCACAGCCTTTATGAACTACTGCTTCTCTTAATAGGATCAACAGGGTGAACTCTTCCTATGTTTAATCAAAAAGCAGCAGAATGTTGTTTCTCTCTTTTGGAGTATTCCAGAAATTAAGATGGGGCATAGGGTGAAAATTGCTGCTCTCATCTTTAGAAAGGAAGCAAGTTGTGGCACTGTTGTGATTGACCTGTCATGGAGGGCAGCTGCCAGTTCAGACAGGTGGCCTATTTCCACATCTCCTGCGGGCAGATTAGGAGTAATCAGGGTGATTTATGGCCATATTACAGCATTACTTGTGGCTCCTTCAACATGTCAATTTCATTAGCAACTACTTCTAGTTGGATCAACCCTCTGTACATACAGCAGCTTCAGACCCAGAAACATTAACAGTGAATTTCACCATTATTTTGAATTGGAATTTTGAGGATAATTCTGTGATTAAGTATTTTAATTGGAATTTAGTGTATTTTTAAACATAGACTGTAGACACTTGTTCTGCCTTAAAAAAAAAGGTGTTTTCTAATTGTAAAATGGACAGAGTATTGAACAAAATCAAGACTTCTAAGCTGCAGTTCCTTTATTAAGGGTGGCAGATAATTTTTTACTGCACCTCTTTAGCCATTAGAAAATGAAATGTAAATGCTAATCTGCATTGACACTTGAAAGAGTCTCGCTACTCTTCTCTGTTTCATTTCTGCCATTTGATTGCACCAGTATTACTGTTTCAGAAGTGACTTTATGGTAAGAAGGGGAAAAAGGAGCTTCACAAAAGAATAAACTTGCACAGAGTTTTTCATTCACCGGTCCTTCAAATCATTCTCATTCTTTTTACTGTTTCCCACTTGTTATTGCATCCATAATGCTTTTCAAATTCTCATGCAGGGCATCTGATGCACTTCACAGTTACAATTACTGCCAAAGGAAAACTAAAGTTACTGTATCAAGGTATCAAACAGCGGGAGAATGAGTGGTGGAGACTTTGTTCAGCTTTAGCCATGCTTTCCTAGTTCAGTTTCTGACATTATGTTACAATAGTGTATGTATTTTATTCACTGGTAAGTGCCGGCAGATTATAGACAGAGCAGTTTAGTCACATTACATCTCTGTGTGTGGTGAGACAATCACTAGTGCTTGGTCCCTGCTCTAATGCAAGCTCTCATAACACAATCTAAAATGAAGTTTCTTTCTGTCATAGAAAATGATGCAGTAAACAAAACCCCAAACCATTCCAATGCAACACACAAAAGAAATTACGAGCATTGTTTCCTCATTTTGTTTACAAAATATGAAGTACTGTTTCGTGCAAAAATAGCATCTCGTATTTCTGAAATGAGTGGTTTGGTCTATCTGCTTTAACTGCTATGGACTGAAATGGAGAGGGAAGTAGGGAAAGTAAGGCTGCAGTAGGCAGCATAGCTTGGTTTTATTAAGTCTCTCACAAATTACCTTTAGTCACGTTAGCAGGAATTGCAGTGACTCTTTACCTACACCACAGCGGTGCAAAGTTTGTGATTCCTGGGTTGGAGGTCAGTGGATATCAAAAACAAGGGCAGAGTAACCATATACAGTAGCTAGTATATCAGCTGATTTCTCAATCAAAAATTTTTTGAGACAAGAGACACAAAAATAAGACAGCATGTTTTCAAGTGGAATTAAGCTTCACCTCATAACTATGCAATAGATTATTAAAAATTGTTAAACTTGGTTAAACATAATTCATTAATTATTTATTGAGTGTGCCCTTTTATGCCATCTTTTTACCTCCTCTCTTTTGTCTTCTTACAACATTTCTTCTCAATATATATGGCTGAACTACATTTTAAAGTCCTTTCTACTTTTCCATTTTAAGGCTATTGCTCTTTGGGTCTAGCTCTTTAGGCTGCTTACTTGTTCTAAGTTGGCTTTTTTTTTTTTTTTTCACTTGGTCTTGCCCATTTACTCCTGTTCTGCCTTGGATCATGTATCTATTTACATGTTGAAACTTACTCTTTTCTGCTTTTATTTGTTCTTTTCCTTTGTTCTACAAAATCTTTCATGCTACAGAAAAGGAAGACCAGTCTAGTGAAAGCCCCACTAAATTGTGGCTGTGTACAAAAGAGCACAATTCACTTTGTGGTTCACTATTCTTTCAGCTTTATAGGTAGATTTTCTCCCAATATATAAGAGTTGTATCTCAATCTTATTTAGTCCTGTCCTTCACATACAAAGTAGTCAGAAGTGATGTCATCCAGCTGATGTGGTTGTGAGATACTTGGTGGTGAGCCCAATGCCTCCTTAAACTCTTTAGGCTTGGGTTAGTGCCACATAGCTCCTATTCCACAGTTTGTCTAGTTCATTGTCTTGTTCTCCAGAGAGACCAACCTACCCTCAAAGAAAAAAGTGGTTTAAAACCCTCAAAATTTCTGTAGCTCACTTAAAGTTTCATTCATGTTTTCAGCAGGTGCATCTCCAGGCTACATCTGCATAATCCTTGCAGAGTTGTTTTCTGAGCAAACTACATGTCCATTCATCTTCTTTAAGGCTTCTAGATATACAAAATTTCCAATTTTGCCTCCGGAGTTTTTCCAGAGCTTACCCAAATCTTTTTCACTGGTAAAAGTAATCCTCTTTTAAAATCTTCCCTCTGTGAATAAACTTGACAAACTGCAGATTGCCATTGTGTTTGAAAACAGGAAGCAAGCATAAGAGCTTCTCCTTTAGGGAGATAAAGTCCTTCCTGCCTCTCCACTTACCCCAGCTGGTCTCCTATTTCTGAAAATGAAACAGATTTTCTGCACATACACAGCAAAACTCCTCTGTAAAAGTTAGAACTTTTCAATAATTGCCAGTTTTGATAGAAGCAGACTAAAAAAGAAAAAAAAAAAAGTGAAGCTGTCTCATAATGTAAAAAACATCCTGTTTCAGCATTTTCAGACCGTTTTATTTCCAAAACTTATTGAGTACTTTATACTGGCCAACAAAAGCCTAAGCCTTCTTATTTTTTCTTAAAATCAGAAGTTTGAATTGTTCTGAAATACAAGTTTTATTAAAAATGTCAGAATCAAAATACATTTTGAACTTACAGATTTCCCTTTTGGAAAAAAAAAAAAAAAAGACCTGATTCTGAATGATATTTAAATTACTGTCATTTTTTTATCCAACATTCATGGTAGAATATTGAAGCACACATTGCTAAGAGCATAATCTGCTCATTTTCTTCTCTCAAGATGGAGAACAATGTTTAAAATGAAGGTTACAGAACAAGTTAACAGTAAAACTAAAATTTTCCAGTAGATGCAGATATATCCTTCTGACTGGCAGAAACTGTTGTAATTCATGTCAGCCAAAAGAGCCAAGTAGGAACAAGGGTTGCATGCTGAACAGCATGACTTCACATGAAAAGATAGCAAAATATGTGCCTGTCTCCTCCAGTGGAAGATCTCTTTTGCACTGCAACAATCCTCTTCAAGCTATTTACTTCAGTTTTGCAATGGACTCTGGTATCATGTTGGGAGACCTAATTATACCAGAGGGACTCTATCAAACACTTAATAGCACAAAGGATTAGAGAGCATTTTAAATACAATTCATAAAAGCATTCTCATTTCAAATGTTGTGGAGTTTTTTTTCAAATTTATGACTCACTCTTCATGATTTCTAGTAATCTGTGTTAGTGACTCTCAATTCTGACACTTCCTAGATATGAAGGGATGCTCTCTCTAACTGTAATAGTTTTCCTTTTTGGGTTCTACATTTTTACATGCACTTACATGAATTTTTATGCATACATAAACATATGCAGAAGCACTCCTTACACAGATTTAGATTTGTCTTCTCTGAGGTTACCTTCAAAGTTTACCTTGTGCATTTTGCCACCCCTACATTAGGACTCCATACATCATATAACATATAAGTCATCAAAGTGCTTAAGTTTCCATTCTCAAGACAAAGAGAAAGAGAAGAAAAAGAATGAGAAAAGAAAAAGAGGAAAAGGAAAAGGAAAAGGAAAAGGAAAAGGAAAAGGAAAAGGAAAATAAGAATTTTGAGTTCTCTTTTGAGAACTCTGAGATTTAGTTACCATCCTAAAATGGATTAAACTTGCTGGGTTGGATTGGGTTGAAGTGGACTTGGCTTTGCAGAAGATTGATGTTATCACTACTTAGACTGTTATTGCAGTTATTCTCACATTTTCTGCGTCATCCTTCACACCAATTTGTTCTGTGGCACGTTTGATCATGGCTGTCTGCCAGAAGCCCACCCAACTGCTCTCTCACTCTCCTCCTCAACAAAACTGGGAGAGAAAAGAAAATGGAAAACTCATGAGATGAAGCAAAGATTGAGTGATTGCTTATCAATTGTCACAAGGCTGAAAACAGACTTCACTTGAAAAATTAATTTACTGCACATTAAAAATAGAGTTGGATGGTGAGAAATAGAGGTAAACACAAAAATAACTTCCCCCACTCCCTGTTCTTCCCACACTGTACTTGTTTCCTTCACTCCTGCTGTATTCATCCAGACACCCTATTTGCACTTTAAATCAAGCTGATTTCCTCTGACAAATGTGGTAAGAGGCTGCCTGTGAGGTAATCTAGACTATAAATAAACAAATAAATGAACTGATCATACTGTGGCTACCATTTAAGTGGGGCAAAGATAAGGCCTACTTTTCTCTGATTAAAAATTTTTGCCTCTTTACCAATTATTCCTAATTAAGATTTAGTTCCTTTATTTCATTGCTTTTATTTCACTGTCATTTCTGACCCAAAAAGCTAAGAGAAATTACTTATCTTGTGAAAGAAAGTTGCACAAGTACTGTCTATCATTTGTGAGTATCCTTCCTTTGGACACAGCAGACAAAGAGAGTTGGCAAAGAGAGTTAACTGCCTGCTGACATTGAATTTTTTGAGGCTATACTCTTGTTAATAATTTTTTACAGTTGTACTATTAGTTTAACAGAAATAAGATTTGTAATACTATCTTTTCACTACATGAAGAGTTTCTGTATGGTTACATCTTCTGTACACTCCTCAGCAACCATAATTATATGGCGCTTGGGCCTCAGGGAACAAAGACATTCCAATGAGACAAACACACAAGTTTCCCAAAGACTGCCCTAAGCCCTGTAATAACTGCTCTAAAAAAGAAAAACCAAAAGCTAACTCAAAACAAACTCAGCAATTTTTTCTCTTCACCAAAACAGTATACTGGGAAAATAAAAAAAAGAACATTAATGTGCATTTGGTTGCTATAACCATTCTCAAACATCTGTGTCAGTCCCATGACAGTGCCTAGATCAGGAGGCCACAGAAAAAACCTTTTCTGATTAAGGTATTTTAGTTGGGATTTTTGGTAATGGACAGCTAAATTACTCTTGATTCTTAACTTTGAGATGCTACAACGTCACACAGTATGAGCAGATTATTCTATTGATTATGTTTTTTATAGGCTAGCAAGAGATATTGACTCTTTCCCTGTTTGCCTTGAGGAAGCAGGGGATTTAACTTGCTTTTGTGAAAACAGATGGGACTTATGGAACTTTACAATTATCAAAGAACTGTCTTGATTTTTTGGTTTGGATGAGCAGTTCTGCTGGACACTGCTAGGGATTGAAATGTCCTTAAATATTCACTTCTTTACAGCTCAGCTTGGCACACAGATGACCTCTAGCTGTTTAACCAGGCAAAAGTAATCCAGATACCTGACAGCAAAAATCATCTTCAGAGTCTGATGATTTGTGACAAAGCATTTTTACAACTCTTTTATGCTGGTTTGTTGCAGAGAGAGAAGTATTCATTCTCTCTTGACATGCTCTTCAGATAACCTGAAATATTGGGAATTGCTGTGCAGGTAAAACTATTATTTGTAGAGCTGTATTATCAACTATGAAAAAAATAGTTGCATCTAACAGGACCTGATAATAATGTTCTCTCACAAATTGGTTTTGATAACTCTGGATTTCTACTTTTCCCAATCCCTGGGATATGTTCAAAAGCAACAGTACAAATGATTCACTACAGTGTCATTAATCACAGGTAAATGAGGGTCTTCTAAATTTACAGTCAAGACAGACATTTGTCTGTAAGTTATCTGAGGGGACTTCAATCTAGAGAGACTGAAGGTATAGAAAAATAGGAATAGGGAATGATATCAATTAAGTCAACAGTGCTTACTAGAACTTTTCCTTGAGAAGAAAGTGAGATGTTAAAAAAAAGAAAACAAATGAAAATAAAACTCACCCACACCCCAAAAAAAAAAAAAACCAAAAAAAAAACCCCAAAAACCAAATAAACTGGCCAAAAATAGGGTAAAGAGCTTCTTCTCAGTCAGCCTTCTTCCCCTGGCAAGAAGTCAAGCACCTTTACACCTCTAGCTATTGGACTGCCTGCATCTATCTAGATATTTGTCAGCTCTAGATTGTGTGAGCAAAATGCATTCTGATATCTAAGTGCTAAGGAAAAAAAAAAGCTTGTGAAAGATATCTTTGTGCTTTTATATCTTATAAGAAAGGCTTTACAGAAGCTTTCATTTGCTTCCAACCCATAAACTACACCAAATGTATTGGCTCACAGTACTCATAATCCCATATAACCTACATTTTCTTTTTTATGATCACAGGACAAGGGTAAACTATTGTCACATAAAATAAGTGAATGCCAAAAAAAATCAGCAGCATTTAATGCCCTATATTTGCCAAATAACTTTGACCAAGAGAGAAAAAAAAAAACAAACAAAATCCCACAAATAGAATTTCTCATTGCAAAACCAATTTTGCTTTTAAATAGAACCTCAAAAATCAGTTTAGAATGAGACAAAGTGTTTTATTGAGCCAGCATTCAGACACTTGACATTTATCGTCTGAGCAGAAAATGAGTATAGGGAAATTTTCTTTAGGTTTATTTATTAATTAAACCAAACCATTAAGTGAACAGTTTCAGCTGAGGTTGTGTTATTGCCAGAGAGTAATCTTCATATCTGTTTGATCACCAAAAAAACTAATGCTGTGTTGGGATTCAAAGATGTCCCTGTCAGCCCCTGTATGTTTATCTTGTTATGCTGAAGCATGAATCTTAAGTGATAATGATTTTAGGTCCAGTCACCAGGAAGGTGGGATTTTATTTATTCTCTTGAGTAGGATAACTCTGAATTGTCTCAGTAGGTGTTTACAATTGCTAACTGAATTTGATACTTCAACAACTGTATATGGTTTACAAGAAGTAGATGCCTTCCTAAAATCTGCTGATTCTTTGCTTGGTACCTATTTAGGTACATCTGTTATTCAGGTGACAGCCACAGATGCTGATGATGCCAACTATGGGAACAGTGCCAAAGTGGTGTACAGCATCCTCCAGGGACAGCCATATTTCTCAGTGGATCCAGAAACAGGTTAGAAATCCATTCAGTCTCACTGGAATCAAAATAAAAGTATGGTTTTTTTCTTTTAAAATAATATTAATGCAGAAAAATTTCTTTTCTTGGTATAACTAAGATTTTGAGATTATTCCTAACTGTAAAGGCCAAAAGTTAAAAAAAAAAAAAAGGTGTAAAATACTGTAAAGGGTTCAAAGACTCATCAAAATTAGTCACACACCTATTTTACACCAGTTTCTGGGAATTTCATCTGTTTACCTTTAAAAAACATTAATAGGAGCTGGACATTTTCATACTATAAGGTAAAAAAAATCTCACAGACAACTATTTCTAAAAGTTTGGAATAGATCCCTGACCACTGATTTTTAATCAAGTAATTTTTAACTTAAGTTTTTTTTTGAAGTTGTATTATTATTCCAAGTTATGGGAACTGAAACAAGTATCATTCACGCTTTTAAGCTGAAAAGAATGAATTGAAGCCTTTTTCACTCTTATGCAAGAATTTGGATAAGAGACAAACACAAAATAAATTAAAAAAAATAAAAATGTGTGAATTTTGGATATCTATGACTCAAAATTAGGGGTCAGAAAATACAGATGTCACCAGAACTCTCCTATTCCAAATATCTGATCCTTAGGCACTCAAGACTCAATAGGCATTGCATTAGTTTTTGTTGCACGTTATCAAAATTATTCTGGTTTTCTAACTGAGAATTTAAGTGCAACTCTGCCCAGAATCTCTGAAGTTCCTGATCCATTGAGAGTGCTCAGATGATGGCTAACTTTCTGTTGAAACAATTTGGGATTTTTTCTAAATATAGCAAAGACATAATATGCAAAAGATAATTAATGACAAGGCTACAATTTTAAAAGGGAGCATAACAATTTTGCATTGGATAAAAGTGTTTGAATTCCCCCCCCCCCCCCCCCCTTTTCAAGCTCTCTCTTTTTTTTCTCTTTTCTCCAGTTCCCTACTCAAACATCATTACCAGGCATGAGCAGGGAAGCAGGACCTGTACCACATGGGCAATTAATGATGGCAGCAGGTGTTTAGGCAGACAGGCAGTAAGGGAAACACCCAGCCTCTCATCTTTGGTTCAGGGATTATTTTCTCATTTTAATCCAATTTGGCGTTTTATGCTACATGTATTAGTAAGCCTAGGTATGATAATCAGAACCTGGTAATCCTGGCTCAGAGATAAATGTCATAAGCACTAAGCTGCAAAGGTTTTTTCTTTATTTCACTTGCTTGCTAGAAGTATAAGTTTTCCAGGGTTACCTTTTTTTGTGTGTGTAATATCAAACTGAGCCTATAATGAAAGCCTTCTTCTGAGAAAGAAAGGGAAGGGCTGTGAATTGTCCAAGCAGAAAAGGACACTATGCTTACATTTTCCCACTTCACAAAAGAAAGCTTTGCTCACTACAGCTTTGAAAAGCCACTACTCTTCTAAATAAAAATAAAAAGCTTTGCTTGGTTTTCAAAAAGGAACTTTAATGAAGTGTACAGCACCACTTTTGGTTTTCTCACCTGAGACGTTTATTTTTTTTGTGTACTGCAAAAGTGTCTGAGACATTCAAATTACAGTTATGAAATCCTTCAAATTGGACACCCCAAAAAGATTTTTCTAAACTAATTTTAGACTCTTTTTCAATTATTTTATTAGCTGTAGCTCCTGACTTACAGTGGCCATCACTGAGCAACAAAATCAATGATCTATTACAGCCCAGAATAATGAATCCTCGGTGTGTTAGAGTTCAACCTTGTGCTATAATATCAAAATGTCACCAGGGCTGAAGATTACACAATATAGTAAATAATAATTTGGGATAGAAACTGCAAATTTTCATTAATTCAATGAACACATTGATATTTTTGTCATTAAAAGAATAATCAAATTGATTTAGCAAAACAAAAACAGTGAATAATGTCTGTTATATTTTTTTGTCTTTGTTCTTAAAATCACATTAAAGCATTCATAGATTGAAAGGTTTATTGCAGTATACCTTGTTGTGATTGCTATGGATTATCATCTGCACAGTGTATCTGACATGAATCCATCTAAGAGCTCTGAGATTATAGTGAATGGGGCTTCTCCTTCACCTCTCTGTCTCTCCTTTTTTTTACTCCTTCAAGGCGTAATCAAGACTGCTTTACCAGACATGAGCAGAGAAAATAGGGAGCAATACCAAGTGGTCATCCAGGCTAAAGACATGGGAGGCCAGATGGGAGGACTATCAGGGACCACCACGGTGAACATCACACTGACTGACGTCAACGACAATCCACCTCGCTTCCCCCAGAGTATGGAGCGTCTAATGGTTCCGTTTTCCAAAGAACCTCTCAAAAATCAGCTGGTTTACTTTGGCCATCTGGAAGCTTTGGGTTTTCTTAATCACTTTTTTTGTAGTACTTACCCACTGCTGTGCCTGTTTATTTTGCAGCATTCCAAGGCAAATGGGAATGTCTGCCTACATTTTTTTAACATCAAATTCTTTGTTGCAGTGATAAACTTCTCATTCTTACTCTGCTTACAGAAATATAAACTGTAACAATAATTTAGGCCAACTGCAGGGACTTTAGAGGAATTTAGCTGCAAAATATAAGGATCTGTTCTTTTAGTTCCCTATGTTGAAGCAAGCAAATATATCAGAAGTTTTCTAATGTTCTGACTTCCAAAGGCAGAGTTGATCAAGTCATTTGTTCTGCTGGTAGTTTAAGCATTTGGTTTAGATACTAGTAATCTGTGTTCAGTTCTTGAATGATTTTGATAATCTAGGCCAGTCTGACACAATAAAATAAGATTTTTTAAAAGTATCTTTGTACAAGAACAAAATAGCAAATAGCAGAAAGCTGCACAACACAGAAAACTTCAGAGTAAAACCCTACAAAAATCTTTTTATCCTAGGCCAGTGTTTAAATTTAATCTCATGTTGTTACAGTCGGTGTCTGATAACTGCTTGATAGGCTGCAGATAGGAGAAATTTACAGCCTCAGTTCAGTGCCTGCCAGAAAAGTGTCTACATAATAAAATTTGAATTGCTTGTTCACACTGATGAGAGACCTGGCTCTCTTTACAGATCCACTAAGGACTGAACAAAGAGAGCTGATTTATAAAATGCTCTCCTGGACTTGAAAAGCACTTCAGTACCATGGCAATAAGTACACCCAGAATAGTACAAACTGTTCAACTCAGTGCAGTTTTAAAAAAAAATATTGGAAAACTCTGACAGCATGGAAGAATGGATCTTTGGAATTATAAATTACTGTTTTAATCTCTATCCATGATAACACATTGCTTTAAAAGAAGAGAGGAGAGATGAAGTACTGCAACCCTCATAAAGAAATATAATTTCAATTCACATTCAGAGATCATTTGATCACCTTCACATGGTAAATTCAAACTTCAATTTTTAACTGAACTTCCTGTTCAACTTCATGATGGGATACTTTTAAAAAATGTATAGCATGATGCAAGCCTATAATATTTTGGCAAATAGGAATTCTGGAACCTAAACTACAATTTATGGCGGCACATTGCATTGTAAGCTTCACTGTTGAATAAAATAAAATAAGATAAAAGAAAGAATTAAGAACATACAAAACTGCAAAATAATTTAAGGTTTCCAGTTCCCTTAGCCTGTGTTCTTCATGATGTTCCTCTTTCAAAATTAATTGAAATCTCAAGTCTTTTGAAAGCTTTTCTGATTATTTCAATAAACTTTGGGATGGGTACTTTTTAGAGAAATTTACACAATTTGATGCCTCAAACAATGTTGTCCCTAGTATTCTACTTTGAACATCACTGAAACACACTGTGTGGCCTACAGAAGTCCTGCTGTGGGATCTTCCAACGCTGCAGTTTCGGTTGTGCTGATGATCCTTCCCTCTCATTTTCTTTCTCCTCAGCAGGGTGGGCTTTAACACTTTCTAGGAAATCAAAGAAAGAGAAATATCAGGCAGATTTGATTTCTTCTTGGGTAGTTATGAAGAGGGGTACACCTTCAAAAAACTATCTGTTCTGGAAGTTTGATTTTTATGAAAACATTTCTCTTCCTTTTTCTCTTATGTGAGGCAGCAATTAGTAAAATTGTTGCCCAAAGTAGAGGGTGAATGGCAGTTGCAAGCAACACCAGTTAATATCAGGTATTTAAGGTATTTAAGACCCAAAAACGAATTTCTTAGAGGGACTGGAGAAAGTAAAATGGCACTGTGAAGTAGTGGTTGTTCACACTATCAAGAAGAAACATTTTCTGTTTTGTTTTGTTTCCTAAAAGTAGTCGAGGAAAATTAGAAGACATAGGCCTAAATGGAATTAAAATGGTACTATAATGAAAACCTTACACATTTTGAATTCTATTGTACTCCAAACTAAATAGCCATCTCACATCCTGAAACGTGTAGCAATCACAAAGCACCACAAAAAAAGGAATGCTTTCAAACAAAAAAGCGTTGAAGGGAGGTATTTTTCTGGAAGGAGTAATAAGTACCATGACTGAATCTGTTCTTTTGGTAGATCTGGCTCAGCTGCCAAATCCTTGAATTTTCAAGGGTTCAAGGCTTGAAACTCACGGTTTAGCTGCCAGGAATCCTACCTTTCATTCCATTTTCAGACTGGTTTGAAGCAACAATATACATTTTAATCCATGTGGATCACAGAAAGATAGGCTACTGCTGAGTTTTCCCTTACAACCTTGAATTTGTAACAGCAACCACAATTTAGCATCAAGTATTAGCTTCCATTTTGCTACACTTCTATATGAATATAAGGTATTTTCAGGAACTCTCTTTTTTACTTAGTCTTTACAACTGGGGATAGAAACTCATTCTGCACTTAGAATTTTGATATATTCCTTGTATTAAATGGATTAGGTCAGGATCTTAAAAGGGCATGTAAATAGAGAAAATAGGGTTGTTACAAGGGCAGTGGACTGTACATTACTACAAGTCAATACAATTTATATGTGTCCTCTTTGGATCCTTTGAATAAAGGTTGTACACCCTACTAGGTGCTAATTTTGTCAGATACTTAAGGTATTTCTCAAGTTCTACTACTTCACCCAGTAGAGTAATATGAATTTACATGAAAAAACAGATCAAAAGAAACATCAGATTCTGGCGTGTTATGTGCAAAATATGAATCCATCAGATGTGTTTGGATTTTTTTTACATTTTCATGGTAGCAAAAACCAGAAAATACTTAATATGAATTTTCTTTTGTCTTGCTAGTGAGGAAATATCTTCTATGTCTGCTTTTTCCCAGTGAAGAAAATCATCTGATTAATAGTTTTTCTGCTACAGCACATCTTTAAAATTAGATTTTAAAAAAAAAAATTGTCAGAAAATATGTTTGAATTCACTTTTCATACACACAAGGAAGAGTAAAGGGTCTGTGTAATCAGATTTCTTTCTAGAAGACTCTGATTATAAAAATAGCATTAGCAATCAACATGAACATGTATCCAAATGCCCTTTACCATGACTCTTTAGCATGTATTGTCAATAATAGCTGAATTTATTATTTTCAAACAGAACACTTACTGGAATATATTTCAAAGTAATTAAAAGAAAAGGTTATTCTGTTTTAGTCTCTTTCCAAAATTGTCACTGATTTCTACAACTCTTGTTTGAGAACAACCTTGAGAGAACAAAACAAAATCCTCTCCTATTTCTAAATATATCTAGGAACATTTCTAGATAAAAAAATATATATAGTGCTAATAATCAAGGTGCTAATAAGAACTGGTAAGAACTGTTTTGCACCTTTGTCCCTTAAAACTGAAGAAAAAAAGAAGTGTTATACGGCTTTGAAGAATAACTTTAATATTTTGACAGTTTGTCAATCAACTCCAAATCCTGTTTTAAAGTTTAGTGTTATGAATAGTGGCATTTTTCTTACAGTGTTTGGAACTTCAAGTTACTTTAAAAAATCTAGTTGAAATTGAAGATAACTTTCATTTAGAAAAATAATATTTCTCAAAACAATTAATGTTTGATTTTGCTTTTCTAGGCTCCTACCAGTTCAGCTCTCCTGAATCTGCACCACCTGGGACTCCTCTTGGCAGAATTAAAGCCAATGACCCCGATGTGGGAGAAAATGCAGAGATTGAGTATAGCATCTCCAATGGGGATGGATCAGACATGTTTGATATCATCACTGACAAGGACACACAGGAAGGGATTATAACTGTCAAAAAGGTTTACTTTTTCTCCCTCTCTTTTATATGGACTTAGCTCTTCAGGTGTTACGGTTATTTTTCTTTTTCCAGGGGAAGGGAGGGTAGGTCTCACAAGGGGTCAGGCTGCCAAGGAGCTGTTGTATTAGTTTTGTTCTTCTCTTTCTTCGGCAGGTATCTGTTATTTTCAAGTCTCAAGGGAAATTTACTAGCATGTCACTTCACATAAAGCAATATTTTAGAGGCTGCTGTCTGTTCAATATATAGACTCTCACACACAGTACTTTCAAATTAGGGCTGTGAAAACTTGGAGAGGTTCAGTTCACAGTGGGGTTTATCAGCTGATTGCTGTGCTAAAACTTACAAGAGTGGTAGGCTTACCTGAAGCTTGATGAATTTGCACGTCCAAGACTAAACTCTCCCTCTCTAATCTGTTCAACAGCCAGTTATCCCCAGTACCTAAAATCTGTCTTGGTTTAAGTCCAGTCTTGGTGATATTTCAGTTGTTACATATGATGTCTGAAACTCCAAAGAGCAAAGACATTCACAGAAATTTAATTCAAAATCCCATGTCTGACAACATTATTGGTTGCTTTTCAGAATTCAGCCTCTTAAACTCTGAACATTTTTTTTTATTTTAGTGCTATTAAATATATCAGTAAGATTAATTGATAACTACTTATGAATAAAATACCGATCTATAAACATATTTGGAAATGCATATACTTGTTTATGTATATGTATCTATGAAGGTCTATCTACATATACATATATGGATATGCATGATGTAAATGTCATACATATACATATATGGATATGCATGATGTAAATGTCATTTGGATTGAAAATCAAACTTCACAGATTTCTTTTTACTGAGGAACATGGAGACCAGGAACAAGTCTGGTTTGTTCCTAGTGCCAAACTGTAGATAGTAATGGGTAAAAGAAAGTAAAGAAAAGATAAATAGGACAGATATCATTTAAGAACTAGGATACTTTCTCTTTTTACTGCCAATGTGATGAGACAAATATGACTTTACACAACTCCTTGTTGTGGACTGAGTAAAACTTCCATGTTTCTATATTTTTACAAAAGTCAAAGCCTTCTGTTTTTTCAGGAACTGAACTGTCTTGCTATCCTATAATAATCCTTAATTTTAGTGTCTAGAATAAGATCTAATATACTCCATCTTCTCCAAGATGGAGTAAAATTTTGAGCTTTTGCTCCTAAAAATGCTTCACCTTTTGATTTAGACTGTAAAACTTACTCACATTTTTTAAAAAGTGATTTAATTTTCTTTATTATTATTATTATTTGCTCCTCAGCATCTGGATTTTGAAAACAAGGTGTTATATACCCTAGAAGTAGAAGCAAGCAACACTCATCCTGATCCTCGTTTCCTTCAGCTGGGGCCATTCAAAGACACGGCTTTCGTCAAAATTTCTGTTGAAGACATTGATGAACCTCCAGTGTTCAGCAGACCCTGGTATTTAATAGAGGTAGATGAAGATGCCAAGGAAGGAAACATTATTGGGCAGGTTGTAGCCCAAGACCCAGATATAGCAAAGAATGCAATAAAGTAAGCCATTTTACAATATAAAATTCTTTAGATGTGGGTCAACAGAGAACGATGAGAGTGCAAGGTAGAGAGAGGCTGTTTGGGTAATTAAGCACATGGGGGCTGTTGGAAGGTGCCCAAAAGAAATATCAATGTGAGCTTGTGAAGGCAAATACAATTAGCACAATGAGCAGTGCAGAGAATGCTTTTTAAGAACAGTCTGCAGGAACCAGGTAAAAAGAAAGGAGATGTCATAAAATTATTCTTTTATTCTATCTAAAACATTAAAAAATTTGTATTTCTGTGCTCCCTGATGCTTGATAACAGTCACACTTCTGTACACAACAGCCATGTTCCATAACTTAACTATTTAATGGTCACAGTATATTGAATAAGAAATGATTGCAAGAAAGTAATAACAATTAGAAGTAAGAGTTCAGTGCTGTGAAATTGCTGTAATTGTTACCAATCTGCTATTATTATCTGCAGTGACAAACAAGGCACTTAAGTTTGTCTATTTACCATGCAAGTGATTATGAAAATTGATCTCTGCATTTCTGAACAACCCTTCTATGTCCTACAGCAGTATGTGTTGAGGTAGGAGGTGTAAGAGGAGGAGGAAAATAAAACATTTTAAAGTAAAATATGTATAAAATCTCAATTTAACCTGATAATGACTGCCAGCTACTAAACTGATTAAAAAACAGCTGTAAACAAAGTTTTTTTCTCACTGGGTAAGAACGAAGTAAAAGCTAGTATCACAAAACAAGATTTTAAGAAGTTTCATATTAAAGAACAAGTAATTGAAAGATTTTTCTCTCGAGTTTTGTGGTCCTTGTGACACCTCAAAAATAGATTTTTTAAATTGATACTTTCTTGTGTCTGCAATATGTGTTCTTTTGGCGACAGAGTTCTCTAAGAAACAATTAATTTGCAAAAAATCTTACCTAAAAAAGTTCACTTTTAGTTATTTGTCCAAAATTCACCTTATGAGCTAAAATGTAATTTCAATTATAAATTTAAAAACCACTCACATAATAATTTCCTCTTCATCCTCCTCACTAGTCTTAAAATTGTTTCTAAATATTTGTAGCATGAAGGTAGTTAAGAGAAAACTTAGGTTAATTGTAAAGAAAACATTCTTGATTAAGCACAGTTAAAATTGGAAAACTTTTAGAGGTGGCTGTGAGCTAAACTGGAGACTGCAATGGGAGATTGTGATGCTCAATTTTACTGCATCTTGACAGATATTCTGTAGATCGACACACTGACCTTGACAGAATATTCAACATCTATTCAGGAAATGGATCCTTATTCCTCTCGAAGCCACTTGACCGAGAAGAAACTCCATGGCACAACATCACTGTCATAGCAACTGAAATCAGTAAGATGAAGATAAAATTTATCTCAGAAGAATATTTGAACTGAGGAAATAATTAAATTCTACAATTTCTATGACTTACCTTGTTTCATTAGTCTTGCCCTTATCCAGATGTTATTGATAGACAAGATATCTATAAACACACATATAAAAGCCCAATTTATATTTTAAGCTATGTTTTGCCTATTTTATACAAAGATATTAAGGAAGTCTCAGGCTCAATAAAACCATGTACAATATACATTAGATAACTTAACTGGTTCCTTGAGAATTCACATCAAATTATTTGGTGCAGGTGTGATGCACTGGCTCTATCCCACGCTAAGTCATTGGGAAAATCCTTTGGAGAAGAAGAGAAAAAATGTCCCTGACATGCAAATACATTGTCAGAATAACCTTTGTAAATGAGAAAAAATATGTTTTACCTCAACTGATTTAACTTATCTCAGAAAATGGCTTTGTTTGAAGTCAAGACTAGGGAAATTTTTTGCCCTCCTCATCTGAAGTAAACCATGGGCTTAATCTTTCATCTGGATTCTTTACTATTCTGTTAGATACTTTCAGGCTAAATGTGTCTTGCCTACCTTTTTTCTGAGACAACAGTCATCAAAGGGGGAAACAGATTATTTTAGTGAAAAACTTTTCTGCGTTCTTTTATTCTCCTATAGAATCCCCTGTAGTCGATGTGCTTAAGAGCCTGAGAGTTGGATAATGTGGAGAGATGAATCATATCCCCATTTTCAGAAAGATTTATAACTTTTACTTTTTCCTCTTAAATGCTTTTCATTGTTTTGTTAAAAATGTTCTAGATTTTCAATATGCATAGTGTGAGAATCCTCTCTGGCAATAACTTGAGTTTGGAGGTTTGTGAAGATTGATTGATGATCATATCCTGCATATATCATTTTATTGTTTTGTTTTTTGCAGTTAGGGGAGAAAGGACAACTTTGGTTTGAGTTTTTTAAGGTTTTGTGTTTGTGTGTGGTTCTGGTGGTAGTGTTGTTCACTGACACTCTTTTACTGCTTTATTGATTTGAAAAGGTAAATGTTCTTAACAGCTCAGCCTAATGGAACAGCTTTTGCAAAGAATTATTTGTTGAACTGATATAAAGAATACAACTCCCTAACAATTCAGTGATCTGTTATTAATATAAATCAATTTGAGCATATTTTATACTTTATATACACATATATGTATAAAATAATAGAAAAACTTGTTTCAATTATAAATAGGACTTTCATGTATATGTAATGTATGTCATCAGAAAATGAAATATAATTGTTTTAGTATAATCAAGAAAATTGAACATTTCTAATATCTTTTGGAGAAAAAGTATTGGATTGTTTTCATCTCTTTGTATTGTAATATTTTTTCTTTTTTTTCAGATAATCCTAAACAAAGTAGCCAGATACCTGTCTTCATACGGATTTTAGACATAAATGATCATGCACCAGAGTTTGCCAACTACTATGAAACATTTGTTTGTGAAAATGCAAAAGCAGGACAGGTAAACCAATACTGATATTACCAAAGGACTTGTGGGGAAATTATCCCGCAGTGCCATCATGAAGACTTCAACATTTTAGTTTGAACAGCTGTAGACTAACCCAGCCTCTTAATTTCCTATATTCTGCAGAAAATGCAAGTTGATTCAAAAAAGGACATAAAAGATGAAGGATAATATCCAAGTACAATAGCATAGCACATAACAAAAAAATGATACTTTAATGTGGTTTTTAATTTCTGATATCGGAAAATATTTTTCAGAAATAGTTTTGCATAATGCTACAAAATGCTTTATGCTGTACAATAATTCCATTTATTTCTGGATTTTTATCATTGGTTTAGTTAATGTAGCAACACCTTCAAGTACATGAAGCAGGAAAATCTTTATTATCTCTCAGTTAAGAAGGTGTGTAAACCAAGTTTTTCAAAAATAAAGGGCAATGTAACTGTTTCCATTGTAGGTTAAAACTCAGTCTGGCATTGAGTCGAGTCTGGTCAAAGGTCATGTATATTCCTTTCTAAACTACCTCAGAATTCTGTAAAATTCTGAGACAAGAAAAAAAATTGAGGATAAAACAAAGTGATAATTTGGATATGAGTCATTAAATAAACCAAGAGAACTCAGAGCCAGCATATTAGGAAAATGTCTTAATATTGCTGCCATTACGACGTCATCTATTTATGCTAATGCAAATCAGTCCTTCAGTTTTAAACCCTGTGAAGAAAGAATTTTTCTTCACACGATTTACAAAAGAAGTGGATTTAGTAGCAGATTAGGTACTTTATCTCTCCAAAATGTCTCACGCATGAGCCTCTTCTCTAGACTGATTAATTTTTGACTGGAAAAAAGTTGAGATCATTATTTTCGCTAGCACAAACATGAGTGTGTTCCTACTCTAGGAGAGACAAATGAGGATGAAGCCCTAAGAGCAGCTTAGGTCTATCCCCATGTCTCACTAGCTTTAAGCTGTTAACATCCAGCCAAAACTGTCTGGCTTCATGGAAAATATGTGGAAAGGATCAGACTGTATAATAGTTTGTTTTTCTTTAGAGCACAGTGACCACGCAATATTCAAAGATTTTACTAAGATGGGTGGTATGGATAGGCATCAGGAGCCATGCTCATGTTTTACCTGATTTTCTGCCCAGTGTTTATTTAAGTCACAGAGGCTTCACTGAAGGTAGCATAGATGGTACCTGAGATGAGTTTAGCTTTTCAGGTATTGCAGAACCTTATGCAGAGCAAGAATACATGTTCTTGCTCAATTCAGATCCAATTCAAGTGATGCTTTATGAATTTTTTAACAGATAGAAAAAGAAATAAAAAAAGGAGAAAAAAGAGTACACAATAGATTGTAGGAGACTGCATAAAATTCTATTTATTTTTCATTAAACATAATATCAGAATTCAGGCAAAACGGGTTAGGCTGGAAGAGGATACTTTGATTAAAAAATTCACTTCCCTTTGAAGAGGAGTTTGACAATTTTTTCATTCTTTTTTTAAAGAATGTTTTACTATTTTTCATGTAAATTATATAAATAGATTAATATACACTTCAAAGGAAGTGATGAATTAAATTAAAACAGTGGAAGGAACTATCATACCAGAAAAATGAAAAAAGAGTGCTTTTCATAACAACTAAGGTTTATTATCACATCATCCTGTCCTAACCAGTGACATAAATTGCCACTTAAGAATACAGTTCAAGCCTTACAGAAGGTACAAAAATTCTCCAAGCTTTTGGCTATTAGACCCATAGAGTTTTACTTTATGACTTTTAAGCTGCTTTTTTCATGCTGAATGCATACAGATACTTCTAGCCATTAAGTTCAAACAGCTGCCGTAGAACCTAAATTCTGTTAGTGTAACAATGTCTCATTACACAAGACATAATTGTGGCAAATAAATTTTAAAATCTCAGTGTGATGACTGGTAGAAAAGTGAGTCACGTATTTTATTTGCATAATTCAAAAAATAGTTCAAAAGCTTAGAAATTAGGATCTAATTGAAATGAATCTTGCGCAATTTTTCCAACCAACAAACACAGGTTTTGTTATATATTTGAAGAAGTTCAGTCCAGGCAGACTGGCTGTCAATTTCCTTAATCCAATTTCCATCTAGTCTAGCATACTTGGTGAAATACCCATGAATTTATGAAATATCACTTACCTTTCCGGTAAATTCTGTGCTTACCTAATAACAGATATGACAGAGATCCATTAGATAGGTATGCACGTTGTTTTCTAGACCTCCTACACATCTAATTTACCAATGTAATTTCAGCAATTATTTTCCCTCATTGGAAAATACCACCAAAATATTATAAATAGAGTGTGCACCAAGTGTAGCTACAGAAAAATGAGATCCATTTTGGTTTTCTATTTCTTAACAGCTGGGGTCTTCAAGAAGGGCACCTGAATTCAAATCTGGACATTAATGCGTAATTGACTTAGTATTTCAGAAGTGAGACTACCTTCAATTCATGAGAATACTTTTATTTTGGTGCTTAAAATAGCAATGAATATAGAAATACGAATTTGAAAGTTTTGGCCGAAGGTGCTAAGTTCCAGAGAACTTGTATTGCTCAAGTCTAGCAATCCCTGTATAGTATAAGAAAAATGGAAATAGTTCATTTAGTGCTATTCCAACCTATTTTAGAGATTGCCTAGACCAGCTTTTTGATTATAACGATTATTGCTTCTTGACACATCACAGCACTGCTTCTGCATCTGGTACCATAACAAAAGAATCAGACTGAGAAGATAAATATATTTAGGTTTTTGGTTTTTTGTGGTTTTTTGTTGTTGTTGTTGTTGTTGTTGTTTTTTGGTGGTTTTTTGGGTGTTTTTTTTTTGTTTTTGTTTGTTTGTTTGTTTTTTGTTTTGTTTTGTTTTGTTTTGTTTCGTTTCGTTTCGTTTTGTTTTTTTTTAAACCAGGACCAGCTATTAGTCACACTCCTTTCTAAGTCTCAGGTACATCAGGAAGCATCAGAATGATCAAATATTGTTCTCTGCCACCAAGCAACAGTACTCATTCTCAGCATCAGCAGATATTAGAAGCTTCACTCACGGTTTTCAGATAGCCTTAGGAGGGTCAGAGGAAAGAAACTCTACAGAGTTTCTCCTACTCTTTTGTCTCCAAGCAACAATGGTATGACTGGGGATAAACCTTATCATAAAAGGTTAATAAAAATTTATGTTCATTAGGCTGAAACACATTTGTCACCATGAGAATCTTATTTCTTTAGCTAGTACACAGGCTAAAGAAAAGTAGGGAGCAGACTTCCTCTCATGCAATTTAAAAACCCCTAATCCTGAAGCCCCAGGGACTGTTGTGGGGTAGGCTTTGGTACAAGCTCTCTCATGCCCTTGTCACAAGAATTAATTGGGTCTTTTTAGCTGGATTAGAGGATGAGTACTCTCCATGGAAACCAGGAAGATATACTAGAGAAGGAGACTGATTTAACTGAAGAACTTGTTGGTAAAAGTTTAGCTCCATAGTTTATTGCAAAGTTTATTGTTGGCAAAAATTTAGCTAATTTCAACATCCATCAAGAAAACAACATAGGTCACTACTTTCCCCCTCTGATGCAATATTCCTTTCTGCCATTCACAGGCTTTCAGACATCAGAACGTAGAAAGTTTGTTTCCTCCTTCAGAAACCTGGCTGATTTCTCTTTTCATTACTCTCCATACTCTCCCCTTCTTTTTAAAATAGAGCAGAGAGAGGTCACTTTTTCTCAAGCGTGCATTGCTAATTATCAGTCATGTCTTTATATACATTGTAGCTGCTTCACTAGGTAGACGCCTTTTGACTTATTTTAGTGAGAGACCCATGATAACTGTCTTTTTAAGTAAGAATTCAAGTGAGAGTTTTCCAACTTTTGATAAGCATTCAGTCCTGCTTAAAACTGCCAACACATTTGTGGAACAGAGCCAAGCTCTGGAAAATAAACTGCTTTGCATTACTGAACATGAAGTTTTGTGAAGCAGCAGGCTTCTATTCAAGCTTGCACACGTGTGATGCAGGATGTTTTCTGCAGCTAGCACCTTACAGAGGTATAGCCTAGAATTGTGTCTCTACAAGTGTGACCACTCAGGCTGCATAATGGTAAGATGGACATCCACTGACAGCTGGATTGATTTTGAAACACTCCTATGGGCCATATCATCAAGTCTTTTACATAACATTTGTGCCGCATATTTATGCTTGCTGTTCGTAATACATTCAAGGCTAGCTAGTGATTAACCCTACCAGATCATACGGGCAGGAAAAGGGGTAAGAGGAAGAAAGGATAGGAGAAAAAAATCTGTTCTTCCATCGTTTCCCCATAACATTTGCACACATTGTTCTCATGATTGCCATACATTGTTTCTCTCACAGGATTTTTCTTCCCCATAGTTTATTGCAGACAAAGTGGTGAGGTCTTTCCAGATTCCTAGAGAAACACTTGCAGCACCAAAAAAGTTCAATAACTCTCAAGAAAGCCAGTGCTTTGGGATACAGAATTTCTGTTCTCTTCTATACCACTTAAAAATGTTAGACAAAACAAACACTAACATTTCCTAGACATTTCTTTCCAAAGTGCTTAGAGATACTTTTAAGTCTTTTATTACTTTTATTTCCCTGTTGTACAACAACCAGGTTTAACTAAGAGCATGGTATAACAAAAAATGAAAGCCCAAATGCTTCAAGTGTATTAAAAGCCTGCTCCTCTCTTCTGTTACATACAGAAACAACAAAAATTCAAAAGTTGTTACTGTATCTGTACCTTAACAATACCTTTCTCTAGTAGTCTTTGTGAATGGAAGTCCAATTTTTATATGATAATCATGTTGCATTTAAACTTCAGAAAGGCAATCTACAATACAGACCATCTTTAAATTTCTGTGAAAGTGATATTATTTTCCACCATATATAGTGAATTCTGAAAGAAAGAATTTTGAAAAAAAAAAAAGTAGAAATAAAATAACAACCACCAATACATTACTGTTTTGAAAAGAAGTAGAAGCAGCAAACTTCTTTGCAAGCATTCTATTGGTATTGTCTCAGGTTTTGTTTTATTAATACAAATGTTTAACCTGAAAATATATCATATGTGCCCACCTGTAGGCCTCATCTTGTTCATTTTTCTCCAAGGAACTTTTTGAAGCGTGTGGCTGTAGTTTTTAAAGAGTGCACCCTGGAGCCAAGCTGCAGCAGCCATTTATTTGCATGACATGCCAAGCAAGCAGACACTGAAAAGCCCATCTTAAAAGTGTCCAGATGGTGCTGACCTCTGTGCTATAATGCTTAACATTTGCTTTAATGGTTCCTGTATTTCTTTTAAAGGCATTCCCAAGGCTGAGCCTACAACCAAAACCTTCTACTTGTGCAGCTTTCTGTGTATACAAGTGCAGCCTCAGGAGCGCTAACAGCATGCTCTGAAGTGCACGGAGACCCTTCCTATTTCAGAGTTCCCCCAGCTAGCCTCTACTTGCTTGCTGTCTTTAAAACAACTTGAAGAGAAGCCTTCGCCTAAGGATGTTTAGATACATAGAAGGAATCTGTATCTAGGCAGTCCACTCACCCCCAACCACTTTTTCAGACATAAGTATGAATAACTGAAAAATAGCCTGAACATAAACTACAATCATAGTTTTGACTGTGGTGCAATACCTAAAATCACAGCATCCAGGTCAAAAAAACCAGACAATATGAAACAGTATTGTAATTGAAGTATTTCCATGTTTGAAAAAAAAAAAAAAATCAGTGGAAAATAGGTCCAAATCCTTTAGCAGAATCTCTGTCTTCATCATGAAAGAAACAAATAGAATCATGGAATCATACAATGATTTGAATTGAAAAGGACCTTAAAGACCACTTTGTCCCAACTCCCTTGGCTTTGTCCAGGAATGTGACCAACTAAACTGATTGGGTTGCTCAGGGCTCCATCCATCGTCACTTGGAACACTTCCAGGGATGGATAGTTCACAGTGTCTCTGGGAAACTTGGTTTAGTGTCTCACTATCCTTTGAGTGAAGAATTCCTTTCTAACATCTCATCTAAATCTTTCCTCTTTTAGTTAAAAATCTTTCTCCCTTGTCCTATCCCAATCTGCCTGAGTAAGAAGTCAATCTTCCACTCTTTTATAAGCCCTCTTAAAGTACTGGAGGATGACAATAAGATCCCTCTAGAGCCTTCCCTTCTCCATACTGAATAACCCCATCTCTCTCAGACTGTCTTTATAGCACACATGCTCCATACCCCTAACCATCTTTGTTCCTCTACTTTCAACTTCTCCCAATAGGCCCACATCTCTATTATGGTTAAGATGCCAGACCTGAATTCAGCACTCCAGGTGGGATCTCACAAGGGAAGAGTAGAGCAGTAGAATCACTTCCCTTGACCTGCTGGCTGTTCCTCTTTTGATGCAGTCCAGGATACAGTTGGCCTTCTGGGCTCATTGTTGGCTCACGTCCTGCTTTTCATCCACCAGAACCCTCAAGTTCTTCTCTGCAAGGCTGCTGTCAGTGACATCTTCTCCCATTCTGTACTCTTGTCTAGGATTGCCCTGGCCCACATGCAGCACCTTGTACTCAGACTTGTTGAACTTTGTGAGATTCTCATAGGTCTATTTCTCAAGATTTCCCAGGTCTCTCTGGACAGGATCCCTTCCTTCTGTTGTGTCAACCACACCACTCAGCCTCATGTCATCTGCAAACTTGCTGAGTATGCACTTGATCTCACTGCCTATGTCATTGACAAAGATATTAAAGAACACCTTTCCCAGGACACCAGTCATTGTCAGAGCATTGCTAAACAGCATGGCTAAATGAGCATTGGTCCCAAGATCATTAGGGAAAGTTTCCATTTGGAATAATTCTTCTTGCTACTCATTTTGCACTGTCAAACTGCTACAAACATCTTGTCCTGAAAGAGAAAACTAAACTTCATGTCAATGTCTATGTTTAAACTTCCATTACCCTCAAAGAATAGTGACCTTAAAAACTTGAATTGACCCATTAAGATCCACTCAAGAGTATGACGCTGTTTTTTATAATATACAGAAATGTTCATGCACATGCATAGGCAGCCCTCAAAATACAACAGCGCTGTATTTTCTAAAATGTGCTCATTCATGTGGGAAGGTATGGAAGAAAGAAAATAATGAGAAAGGTTTTATTTTCTCTAAGCTTGATCTGCTTGAAATATATTTGAGTAAAAGTAATTTTCCTGAAATAACTCTTTCGTCATAAATCTTACAGCATCAGAGACCTTGCTCTCAAGTCCTGATGGAGAGTGATCATACCTCAGTGTCCATAAGTGCATCAAAATGGGTGAATATATTTCTGAAATGAAATCACAAAATGTACACAAAAGAGTACTAGCTTTTCTTCATATAAATGAGATACTTAAAAATAGCCAGACCACTTTCATTTCTGTGGTGATTATCATTGACATCATTGTCTTTTATTTACAGCTGTATAACTGAAAAAGAAAAATCCTTAATAAGATAAGAGTTCTAATATCCTTTTACCTGTTCATCATTTGGAACAATACACCTGCAATCATGGTTTCTCATTGTTCTTTTAATCTCCCATTTTTTTCTGCTAGGCAAACAGCTGGTTCTCAATTCATGTTGCCAATAGTTAGATCAGGTAATGAGGTTGGGGTTTTTCCTTCTTCAGCCTTACCCTCAACAATATTAATTGTTGTAATTAGGTTCCTCTGTGCCTGGTACAATTGTATTTCTCCATGTGATTTGTACATGAAGGGATTAAAATCTTACAAACACCAAATGATTGCATCTGAAAAAGACCTGAGATATTCAGCTGCACTTTCTGAGAGTTATTGCAACAGGATATTTTCTCCTTGAGTTTTTCAGCAATTGTAAACTGCACGAATGTTGTCACTTAACTCTAATTCTCTCTTCTCCCTGGTACTTTTCTATTTCTTCTGTATTTTCAAACTTGTACTAATCTGAAAGGAAAATTTTCTCATTTAAATTTGATGTCTTACCCCAGTCAAAATATTTTGGTGGTTTTTTAGCAGTATTTTTAAATTGTGGAAAACTAAAATTAAACCAAATCCTAGTCTTGCTTTCTGTACTAACACTCTCAGAGGCAGATTACAGGAAAGACAAAAGCAATAGAACATTGGAAAGTTATTGACATAAACTGCAATGTAGAAACACTCTGAAGAGGATACCTCACGATAAACAAGGATTTGACTAATCTTGTGAAACAGCTAAAAATTATTTTAAGAAATCAAAAGATCAGTGAGCATTAAATGCTTTAAAAGTGAAAGCAGTATATGTAGTATATGTAGTTATTACTCTAATTACACTTAGAAAAACTGCATTATCCTGCTTTGAGCATAGTCACATCCTTTTGTGCAAGGCTGATATTTACAAATTACTATTCAAGTTCCTCAATATACCTCAAAAATGAAAAGAAATTATAAACAATATTTTGTGCTTTTTTTTAGAAGGAGCTGTTGGAAAGTGAATGAGCTAAACACAGACCCCTCAACTGTTTTTGGGTTGTGTTTTGGGTTTTTTTGCTTTGGGGTTTTTAAAATTATAATTCAATATTATTAACTGCAATCAAATTAACCAAAGTTAACTAAAAAAAAATGGGTCAAATATTCGTGGTGCAGTATAGTGCTAGCAGTAGCAAGTTTCTGAATGATAAGAGAAAAAACCACTTTAATATAATGATTCATTCTCTGAGACACTATATACCTTCAAAAATTTAACCGCATCCTCAATCTGTGGGATTTCAAAACATCCTGAACACTAGAAACACCTGAAAACTCAAGACAGTCATTGGGTCTCTCTTGAGTTTGAAAGAAAAATGTTTGGCTTCTGAGCTCATTCTGCCTTTAATTGGCATAGAAATGAACCTGCAATGAGTTATAGCATCCTCAGTTGAGACTCACTCCTATTCTCATGTTAGCAGTTTTGTCATCCTGTGATTGAATGCAAACCTGTCCTTGCAAGCCAAGGTGGACTATGGGTTACTCTCTATTGTGAGACCCACCAGGAAGGGCAAATGACGGAACAGACACTCATAGAGTTTTCTGGAGTTACTGTGACTCATGCAGTGTGGCATGTGTTAAATGTTGCAAGTCAATTCATAAACCACAGTTGTTCCCATGTAACTTTTCCTTCCTCAGTTCTGCAGCTGTTTCCTTTAGCCTCTCTGTCAGTCCAGCAGAAGATAGATTAAAAAAATAGTCAAACTTTTAGCATTTATGTGTGTCTACACAAACATGAGTACACACATTTGCACGTTTTGATGCAACAGGAAAGCTTATGCAATCCAGAGGTACTGCTGAACCTCTCTTTTTTCAGCCCACTCTGCTCTGACCCTATTCTGGCACTATTATCACTCCTTCCCAGCTGGGCTTGAGTGGCCTTGTTAGGGCAGCTATTAAGATCCACAGCCAGAGGTTTCAATTTAGGAGGGAGTAAAGCTTCTCTTTTTATTACCCCAGGAGAATTGAGAATCCTGCCAGTGCAGTACTCCAATTTATCGCCAGGAGCAGATGAGGTGGATTGAGAATTAGACCCACTTAACAACTGGTTTACACAGCACTCTCTGTCATTGCTACATGAAGCCACAGGGGGTTTATGGCTTATTCAGAAGGGCAAATGTTTCTGTATCACTGCAAGATACTGAGTACAAATCAAAGCACATGGCTGTTCTGTAGTGAGGACTGGACTCTTTTTCATCCTTTGTTATGTGTTTAAACCATAAAATAATTTGTTTACTGTAACCTCTACTGTATTTATGTGGGAAATATTTGGCTTAGGACATCAGTTTTTGTCTTCAGATAGAGAGTCATTGGATTTTTATGGGACATGAAAAGCAGAGAATTGAAACACAAGATTTCTAAAATAGCATGAAATACTCTTTTCTTTATAGCTCATACAGACTGTGAGTGCAATTGACAAAGATCAGCCTCCTCGAGGACACAAATTTTTCTTTGAGTTGGTGCCAGAATTTGCTGTTCATCCAAACTTCTCTGTTGTAGACAACAAAGGTAATTGCTGACCCTAACATCTCCCTCCCCAATATCACATAAAACTTAATTCAGAAACACTTATTGATTCTGCATTTCCATTCTAGACAACACAGCTGGAATTATGACCAGAAGAAATGGATACAGCCGTAGTAAGACGAGTACCTATCTTCTGCCCATCGTTATATTTGACAACGACTACCCGATCCAGAGCAGCACAGGCACGCTGACCATCCGGGTGTGCGCCTGTGACAGCCGGGGGAACATGCAGTCCTGCAGCGCCGAGGCCTTGCTGCTCCCTGCCGGCCTCAGCACCGGGGCA
The DNA here is from genome assembly GCA_013398405.1 of Pheucticus melanocephalus. Classification (NCBI taxonomy): domain Eukaryota; kingdom Metazoa; phylum Chordata; class Aves; order Passeriformes; family Cardinalidae; genus Pheucticus; species Pheucticus melanocephalus. Next base: position 2,822,204 of record VZSJ01002480.1, read on the forward strand.
CTGGTGGCCATTCTCCTCTGCATCATTATCCTGCTAAGTAGGTACCTGTGATGAGATGTTCAGTTGGCCAGAAAAAAACCTAGTCACTTCAAGAGTCCTGATATTCTTAAAACCCTTATTCACATGACCCTCTAGAAAAATATCATCATTACTCTTTAGAAGATTGTGTGAGAAGAGTGAGACTGTGCTATTCAGATTAAATACAATTGAAAACATAGAGTCAGTTTTAGTTACCATGCTCATTTGAGTAATGTTCATACCATAATCAGATCTTCATTTAGATCCAGAATTTTAAAATCATATTTCTGAAGCTGTGCTAAGTTTTGCAACAATGTTATGAACTATATTAGCTATTTAATGGTGAAAGATTTGGATTTTTTCTGGACATAAAATATTTAGCTCAAAAGCGTAGGATAGAAATATTAAATTTCTTGCAAGTGATAGTGAGAACTGCTGATTAAGTATAAGAACTGAAGTCAGATGAGTGCTTGGAAGGTAGAAGCATTAGAAAGATGTGGTTACATATGAAGGAAGTAGAATAAATGTTAGCTCATTACCTGGTGTTAAGAGCATAAAAATTTCAACTTGCATGTTTTACAAGTGTCATCACCTCTGCTTTCCAGTAAAACTCTGCAAAAAACCTCTTTCCTTTTCCACCTGTCCTAGAAAACATAGTTTGCCAAGAGGTCAGTGGGAAGCTACAGGTGCTAGTTTATATAACTATAAGGGGATATATTTTTCTTTTTTTCAGTTCTTACCCTAGATTCAAGATAGCTCTGTGATCCTCCTAATATTTGATATAGGTATTAGAAGAAGGGCAATATCTATAGTATGTATCTGTACTATGCTTAAGGAAGGGAGAATACTTTGGCTCTAGCAAACTGATAAACTGCCTAGATTTAGGAATTGCTGCTGGCCTGGTTTCAGCATCAGCCCCCTTGGATTCCCCAGGATGTTGCCCAGGCATAGTCAGGGAATCTGCTGATAGTCTGCTGAGAGGCAGAACTTGAAAGGCACCATTCTCAGGAGAAAATTACGGTTCAAACTCTGCCAGACCTAGCTCTTCACCTTGCATAGTTCTTATCATCATGTCAACAAGCTCTGCATCTTTAAAGCCATCCTGCATGCTCCGACAAGAGCAGGAAAAAAAGGAGCATGAAATGCATGCTGTTACTTGCTCAGAATGAAAACATTGCTCTGATTGGCTGCAATGCTTGTGTACAGATTGAACAAATCTGTACTAAACTTTGAATTTATCAAAGTTAAATGTGCCTTAGGGCCATAGAAATAGAATATGAGACTCAGAAGAGGATCAAGGACCATTGCTGTGCAGAACAAGTTTGACCACTTTGTGTCTCAGCCCCAGGGTTAGAGGCCCTGCTCTGCTTAGCACTGTTGACATATATCAAGACAAAGAAACATGTGGCTGTGGAGTATCTAAACAGAATTTTTAGTCTACAGCTAGTGTGATACTCAGCATCTTATTTAATATTTCAACAAGGTTGTGTGTTATAATAGTAAATCGGTGTCAACATGCCCAACATATGTGAGACATAATAAGTACCAGGCTGTGAAAGACACTTTATAATAACCTCTCAGCGACCTGCCCTTTTCTCCTACATGGAATTCTTAAACTTACTAAAATGTGTAGTTTCTAATCTAGTATTATGAAAAGAAGAGCCTCTGTACAGGTAGAAGGAAGAAAACCCAAAGAATACTGAATGGAACATATTTCTATTAATTTTAGATTCACAACATAATATCATGGCATGTGGAAGATTTCTATTTCCCTCTCCCTACCTACAGCATGTCAAATCTTCGTTTTTATTCACCAATACTCAGTTGATTCAGAGTAAAAACTTAGCTCCTAAGACTCAACTAAACCATTCAGCACTGCTGTAATTTATGGTTCAGCAATCACTGTTATGTCTCATTGACAGATGGTCTTTCTGGCCTCTTTTATTTACTCCAGCTACTGGAGAGAGAGTCAGATTTCTACATGTACTTAAGCATTGAATTGCTACTGAAATCAATACCATTTAGACACCAGAATGTATTTAAAAAATCCTAACTTCATTTTTTTATCTCCCCTTAGAGAGCTTCATTTTTTGTATCAATCCTTACCTCTTCAGAAGAGTTATTCAACTAGCACTTCATAAACTAAGGGGATCATGTTTTTCAAAAGAAACATTTAGTAACAAAGACTGGATTTCAATTCTTGCAGGCATTGAAGCAAAAGTAGTTTTGTCAATTATATTGATAGCTTAAGGTCTTCAGGTTCATATTTTCAGAGAGACCTGTAGATCCCATATTCAAAAGTGAATTAGACACTTGGGAATACCTAAATCACTAGCTTTCAAGAGTGTGAATACCTTTTGCCAAGGGATTCAACTACATTTGATGAAAGGACCCTTAGTGACTGCCTAAAGCTGGTACTTAGAAAGTTAAAATCAAAATCAAACCTTAGTAGGATAATATTGTATGGCATTGCTTACTTTTCAACTTCAGTTTAGTTACAAATTTATTTAAAATATAAAATATTTTTATCATTTCTCCCATACGTTTAAAAAAAGAATAAGTTTTTGATTGCTATCAAATCATTAATACTTTCCCTTATTAACTTGGAGATAGACTTTATCACTACATTCCTACTAAAAATCCCATTCGAGCCTTCACACCTTTCCAGGTCAAAAGATGAGGTAAAATTTTGTCTTATTTATTTGCTTTCTAACAATCTGTTCCTTCATTCACTTTTTTTTTCCTTTTAGTATTAGTTGTCTTGTTTACGGCTCTCAAGAGACAGAGGAAGAAAGAACCCTTGATCATCTCAAAAGATGATGTTCGGGACAATATAGTGACCTACAATGATGAAGGAGGTGGGGAAGAAGACACACAGGCTTTTGACATTGGCACACTGAGAAATCCAGAAGCAAGGGAGGAAAGTAAGATGAGAAGAGATGTTATCCCAGAAACCATATTTCAGATAAGGAGGACTGCACCTCTTTGGGAAAACATCGATGTTCAAGATTTTATTCATAGAAGGTTAAAGGAAAATGATTCAGACCCAGCTGCCCCTCCTTATGATTCATTAGCAACATATGCCTACGAGGGAAATGATTCCATAGCAAATTCACTCAGCTCCCTGGAATCACTTACTACAGAAGGCAACCAAGACTATGATTACCTCAGTGACTGGGGACCCCGGTTTAAAAAACTAGCAGATATGTATGGTGGAGAGGACAGTGATCGAGACTGAGAAAGTAATCTGTGACCTGGTCAGTGTTAGTGGAATTCATGTCTATGTTCCTAGATAAATAAAGTGGCCTACTCTCTTACTTGGGAATAAAATATTTACAAAAAATAGGTGTTGTCTTAGTAAGGGTTTGCTTAATCAATAAGTCAACGTGAATGATTATGAATGATTGAGATTTTAAAAAACACTACAACCAACCTTCTATGCCTAGAAACCTCTGATGAAAGGGTTTTATAGGGAATGAAAAGACAGTAAAAGGCTTTTTGCGCCTTTAATAATTACATGGAAACTCCATATTTTTAAATTGCTTTGCTTTACCTTTCCTACTATGTTGGATAGTGTGCATCTGCATTGTAACATAATCTCAAAAATATACTTTAAAAAGATTAATATTACTGCCATATTTATTGAGTTAAAAATGTCTGTGTGTTGATTCATCCTGATATTTTTATATATGTATATTTATATTTTTGTATTTTTATTAAATAAATTAGAATTTATAAAAAGACTACTTACTCATGTAGTTTGTCAATCATAAAGGACTGTCCAATCTTTATGAACAAAGGAAACTTTGTATTGTGCAATACTTCATTTTTGAATGCATCTTCTTATATCAGATTAGTGGTTGCAATGTACTGTGCAAGAACAATATGGAGAGAGGGCCCTGCAATGGGAACACAGTGTAGAAGGCAGAAAGGACTATTTTGAAAAGGTGATTATAAATAAATGCACTCTGACTTGCAATGTGTATTGCTACATGGCATAATAATACAGTTTCGTGGTGAAGCTCACTCACACACATACCTTCTTACATGAACAGATGACCACTGAGAGGACTGAACAGATATTAAGCTAACATCAATAATGAAAGGAAGGTTATTATATACTAATCTTATTTTGGAGCTTTGAGACAATAAGAAAAATCAGGCACATTACTGATAGTTTCTTTTAAATAAAAGGGAGTCAAGAAATAACAAAGTTTAACTATTATTTTATTAAAGTTGTTAATGTTCTAGTCCTTCAAAGAAGTGTGTACATTTGCATATTTTCTACAGCCTTAATGAAAATCACCAATTATGTATTTTTGTTTAAAATAGATTTGCTGGATATGCTTTTTGCAATGCACTTATTTTTTCACAACACAGAATAAAAGGAATATAAGTGGATCACGTGATCTAACAAAGTTGAAAGGTTTATCCACATTTTTTAAAAAAAGAAGAATATAAAACCTCAAATTTATGGAAAAGGAGAAACAGTTTTGACAATATAGGAAGTACATGATCCATAGCATTTCCATTTTTAATGTTGACTTTAAAGAAAATCATCACCTGTAGATTTAAAAAAAAACACGAACAAAATAATAATGTTTCAAGGTTTTCTCTATATTAATTAGTCATTTTTCATGTCTTTTTATAATGAAGCTTAAGATACACATTGACAATGTTATGTGGACTGTTGAAGCACTTATGTCTTACCATAAAAATAATAAAGAGGATTCAGCCTCAGAGACCCTTCAGGGAGACATAAGAACACACTCTTAATTATCTTTCTACTATGTTGACTTTCAGATTATTTATCAAAAAATATTTCTTTATTATTCTTTATTTAGTCCTTCTACCATGTTCTTCTGCCAGCCCCAAGGATGTATCTCAAATTTCTTTGCACTGAACTCCTTTTTTGGAGGGAGAAGGAATGTCTGTGTGATTGTGGTTCCAAACAAGCACCTGAACAGCTTGCTGTGAGGTGCACATCAGGTCTGTGGCACTGTTGAAAACAAAAAAAACTTTAGTGTCACAGAAATGTCAAAATAACCTGCAAACAAGTGGCAGCTGTTTACATGGATGTGATGCAGTTACAGGGCATTAGTGTATAACTTGGCAACATAGGAATGGATATTTCTGTTTTGTGTCTTTTTGGGGGTGAAAACAACAAAAGAGTTATGGAGTCTATGTTCTCAACCTGTTGCTGGGATAATGAAAGTACACAGGAATGCATTAATCTTTGAATTCAATTTCCATAACCTTAAGACATTACATCAAGATGGGATAGAGGAAAAAGCAAAAGGAGAATAAAAACCCCTGTCCCTGAAGAGAAATTACTGGGGGAGCAGGGAGGAGTAAACCCAAACAAGACCAAAATAGAAAGAAAATATGCAATAAACTTTTCTGACTTATAGAAGTTGTACATCAAACTTCATCTTGCACAGTAGAGGACAACTTTCAGAAATCTTGTAAATTGTCATCAGAAGACTGAATATCACACATTGAAGTAAAATGACAGGGGAGAGAAAAATGAAAATCTGTCCTCAAGCAAGAACTGATACAGGCAAAGTATATACCCCTGGAGTTGACTAAGTTTTTAAGTTGTCAAGACCTGGAGCAGAACACATCAAAGGATACCAGTGTGACTTCAAAGAGGCGACTAGCAAAGGCAGGATAACAGGAAAAGGGTGTGAGAAATTCTTCTTCCTTGAAGACACAAAAATATCTTTAAAATTATATATTCCACATAGAATAAAACAAGTTTATTTCTGTATTTTGGAGGGTTAGTTTTTTTTGTTGCTGTTTGTTTGTTTGTTGTCTTGGAGTTGTCCCATAAAAAAAGGTGCTGATTAAGTTGTTCGCTTCCTTGGCATTTCAAGATGAGTGACATTGATATGTGCAATTTAGAGAAGGTACAACTGAAAAATAACCAGTAGAGAGCAGGATTCAGCTGGATAGGCAAATAATATAGGTCCAATAATGGGCACAAGTGCTGATTGACAGTGGGATATGCCATACTGGTTGAGCATCAAAAAGCAAAGTGAGAGACGAGAGGTCAGAATTCCTTTCAGTGATGCTTCTGCAGATTTTCCTTCCTCTGTGAGAGAACTGAGGCACTGAAGTGCTGGGCATTTCATATTTATGCACCTCTTCATCCTCTGTGAAGTCAACTGTGCCTGTTGAGCAAAGTTCTGGATCCATGGAACTGACTAATATGTCAGACATCTCTCACTGGGGAGTTCAAGGCTTTGGGGCCTTAGAAGAGGCTCAAGAAAAAGGAGAAAAGTAATTTTTATGGTGCCAATCTCACCAAGGATCTCTTTTCTGCCACTCAGAACCACTCTGTTGTGGTTCACTGCAAAGGAGAAGCAGCAGTTGGGAAAACTTAGAATTTACAAGACTAACTCAATCTCTAGCAGAAAACTTACTTGTGATTGCTAAGGACCAAGATAAATTTAGTAACTCCCAAGGAAATACTGTTAGATTTAGCGGTCATTCTGAACAGACTTAAATCAATTTTGAGTGGGCTCTCTCCAGGGTTAAGAACAAATAAGCTTAGAAAAAGAGTAAAAATGAATACAGAAAAATGTCAAGTGAATTTTCCAAGGGAAAAAAAACCAAACAAACATAAAGCCTTTCCAGTTTGATGGAGGTCTTTTTTTGTAATATCTATATATTTTCTATTTCTTTTTTTCACTTGAACTGCCTTTTGTGCTATTGTCATAAACTTACAAGCTTACTCTGATAAGTAGTCTTAGTACAAAATAATGCTGAAGACGATCTCCCAAAGAGGGTTACATTTTTCACTGAAATGCCAAAACAGGCTCCTCATTATGCCAGGTTAAATAGCCTAAATGCGACCACCATCATACATAAAATGCCTAAAAGTTTTAGTCCTTTCATCATTTGACCGTCTTTAGAACAGAAAAATCACACAGAGAACAAAGAGAAGTATATGAAACTTCCATTGGCATATTTCTTATGCATTGATGACAACAGACATGAACGCCTTTTGCTCTACCAAAGGCATTTCAACTACTAGTGGTCCAATTTATAGTGAACGTCATACTTTAAAGTTACATATACACTTCATTTCTCACTTGTGCTAAGCAGACAGACAGTGCACATAAGTGTCTGGGTCATGGCATATTGGAGTATTGTTATATTTTATGTTTTGCAGTTGATTTTGTAGACAACCAAGAAGTTTCAGAAACAAAAATAAAAAAAAAAAACAGAAGGGTGATATCAAATTTTTTACTTCTGCCATGAGAAGATGAATGGGAAATAAAGGAATTCTAGAAGAAGTTTTCAAGAAGAGGCAAAGATTATATTTTTTAGGCACCTGATTTTTTTTGTTCTATATGCATCTCTGAATGCATATGTATACATATATTAGAAAAAATCCCCACTTTATCATCTAAAAGGTTTACCAACAGCAACTTTGGTACCACACCTCATCAGAGATGCCCATCTAAAAGAAAAAATCTATAGCAGTACACAAGACACATTCAACTAAGTGCAAACTTGAGGATATAAAATAATCTGATTTCACAGATTGATTTATGCTGTTTTAGTATCCTTTTGTTAGAAGGTATATTGTACACTTTGGTTCCATTTCAGTTCATGAATCAAAATTCAAATGAGGAGAGATGTGGCCTGAACTCTACTTAAAAATCACTTCCAAATTTGGGGTTTTTCATCTTCATTAAAATCTCACAGGAACTAAATGCGGAAAAGAATGCTGTGAATATCAACGTTCTTGTGTTCCAAAGAAATCTTGTTGATGTTATTTCTACAGGGGAAGTGAGTGCTTTTGCTTGGAATCAACCCACCGGCTGTCACAGGGCACCCTGCAGCACAGGAAATCCAGGGACACGTACTTCTTTTCTTTTACTACCCACCCCTCATCGTCCCCACTCAAAGCAAGAAACCTTTCTCCCACTCCAGAAAAATCAATTAGAATACTTTTTAGAAAAATTTCAGATCACGAGTAAGAACCAAAAATGTGGCAGTGTCTTGTCACAACTCCAATGTCTTTTTCTTGTGCACTGTTTTAGAAGGACATACATTTTCATAACAGTCTTCTAACTTAAAATATGAGTACATTCCTGATTTGTTCATTTTATCATGGAATTTGATACAGCTCCTGTCATAACACATATTAATATACCTTTATCAAGCTTCGAATGAACTCTGTAATTTTAAAAGCATTTGCTTTTAGAGTCAGCATGGCAAGTATTTCTCCCATCACTTCTCACAGGGGAATGACAGGCTGTACAAAGTATGCCTGCAAAAACACAGATCTTTATTTTAGTGGGAGTAAAATAATAACATTTTTCACTACTTATGGTTCTGTCCTTCATTTTACTAGTGGAGTTACGAGTAGACATTTAGCCCAGACTAGAAACAATTTACGATCTGTTTGAGCAGTGCAAGGATATCTTTGGAGGAACACAGGATCCCAAAACCTGTCCAGGATCATTACAGCCTTCCCTTCCCTCTAGCAGCTGGAGGCAGAATGACCACCCCAGCCACTTAATAATGTAAGTAGATTTTTGGCACATAGTAGTGGAAAAAGGGGTGTAAGAATTTCATGAGTAAAAACAGTGAGAAGAAATTTAGGTCTGGGATTTTTGTCACTTGAGACTTGCTCTTTCAGCTGTCAGGAAGCAGGCTGCTAGTTGCTAGGGGTGACGATAATAATACTTACTTCTTATATAATGCTTTTATCTCTAGTTTTTAAAGCTTTCTTACAAAGAAGGTCAGTGTCTTTATCGCTGTTTCACAGGTAGGAAAAGCTCTTATTTGTGCACCAGTTCCCCCAAAAGCACCCAGCAGGACAATGCTGAAAACAAGAAAAAACCTGTTCTTCTCTCCACAGGCCATACTGCCTTGAGGAGAGCTAATAATTTAGGAGACATTAGTTTATGTACCTCCACTGATAAAAGCAGCAATTTTATTTCACTGCCCCACAAATTTGAGACATCTTAAAAGAAGTAAACCTTCCATATGACTGTAAATCAAGGATTATTTCCCAACTAAGTTGCTCTTTGGACAAGTATGTGTTTTGGAGACAAATCCAAGACAGTTTCAAGAAGAAAAATTCAGTTGCTTTCCTGGGCTTGTCTTGTGCAGGAAAGTGAAAGAAAGGGGCTTTTAATTCCAGGTACAAAGAAAAAAAAGGATAGATAGAGAAATGTGCAGCAAACCCTAAAGACTGCAGGATATGCACACATTTGAAAAAGAAGTAGCTCTGTCCTTAATCTCTCACTTAAAGCAGATTACAGTGGTACAGTAGAAGAATATCAGGTTTTAGTACCCAACATCAGCTGGTCTCCACTCTTTCAGAACTGTTTGGGTTTTATTCCTAAGGACTCCTTCCATGCCTTTTCATTTGATTTCTTGATGAGACATTATCTTTTGATTGCTGAAAAAAAATTTTTTCTCCAGCAATTTCAGATTAGTAATTTAATGACAAATCTTTAGGAACAAGCCTGAACATCACTCGGCAGGGATGTAGAGAGAAAGCAAAACATGAAGAGGCTTTTCAACCCCATCCACTGTGCAAATGAAGGTCTTTGCTTCAACTAATGCTCAAATTAGGATACAGAATGGGCACCAGGCAACACAGCAACATCCAACGGGAGCCAGAGGGAGAGCCAAAGAGAGTAAACAGCTTCCCCACCTGCTAACACATATGCTGCCATCTGCAACTTACTGACCAAAGAGGAAGTTTGATCTTTTCCAAAGCAATGCCAGTGTGTTTTCTTCTGTGCCATGGAAGAGTGCCTTCAGCCATCCTGCACAGCAGTGCCAGAATATTTATTGTCACTGATGTTCAGCCAACCCTGCACTGTTTTACAGCCAGCTTTTGCACAGCAATAACAGTAAGGGCCAGATTTCACCCACTGCATTTTTCTTCCCAAGTCATTGACGTTCTGCTGTACTTACCAACACTAAACTCATTGCAAGGTGTTATGAATAATATAATTTTTATGGATAGTATAATTTTTAGAGGTAAAACCCCTGTGTGTTAAAGGTCTTTCTCTAGATTTTATGAAAAGCCCTTAAAAATAAAACAAAAATTAAATTTTCATTACATCATTGATACAAGCATGTTTCTACTGGTGATGCAATCTAATTCATACATTTATACATTTGCAATAGAGTGAAAGCCTGAAGAAAGAGGTAGCATCTTTTATCCAGCTATATTAGCTGCTCTAATGAAGCCAGACATGCTTTTAGACTCATGAATCCCTTTGCATAAGGGCATATTTCTGCAGTCGTTAGGGCTTACTGCACATTTCTTTGTCCATTTTTTTTCCTGAATTTTTTTTTAACTTTCATACAACAGTCATACTTGCAGAAGAACAAGACAAAAAAAGGCTATTTATATATGAGTTTTTTACTAATTGTTGTGGATCACAGATTTCAAGTTACACTTTGGGAAACATCAGAATATGTCATAAAAGAGAGACATTTATCAGAATGATAGCATGGAAAAGGATAGATCTGTGGGAAGATGAAAGATAATGAAAATTTGGGAACAAAAAATCAAAAACATTTTGAGCATATTTTAAAAGCAAGAGTCACAGAATGCAAATTAACTGATCAAAGGACCAAGAGTGGACTGTCAGAAATATGGTCAGTGGCAAAGAATAGAAATTGGCTAACCAGAAATCTGTTTATATGTCTGCATTAGGCTCTTGGTTTTAGCAATAGGGATAACCACGAAACTAGAAAAGGCTAAATTTGTGAATTGGTGTTGTTTATCATTGTATCAACAGCAGCTGTTTTCAAACCTCTTTCAACCATCAATAATAAAGAAACTTATATAATTTGTGTTAAAAGTCTTAATAATTAAAAAAAAAACCACCTATTTTTTTAAACTAGCTTGCAGGGTTCTTAAGGATTCTGTGTAGTAACTTCAAAATAATTTCAAGTACAATTTCTTCTAAGAGAGTATTTTATATTTTGTGACTGCTAGCAGAGAATATATCTCTAGCCTAGAAAATAGTTCAACAAAAATGGCGATTCCAAATTTTATTAACTGGCAATGTATTCAAGATCATATTTTCTCAGTATCTTAATAGAAATATTGTTTTAATTCTTAGTCATGCCTCAAATGCAGCACAGAAGAAGAAAATCAAGCTGTGTTCCTTTCTGCTCGTGCATCACCCATAGTTCTGAAATTAAAACTTCTGAAGTGAAAAGTGAAACAGAAGGAAGGAGAAGATTTTGTGGCATAAAAATAATTGTAAAAAGGTAAAGTCTCTTCTGATAGCACATAGGTTAAGAAATAACTTGGGCTATTCTTGAAGTATAAAATGCTTAAAACAATTTAAACAAATGAAACAAGAAATGTCCTTAAACCCAAGCAACTTTCCACAGTCAATTTGCACCTTTGAAATTTGAGAAGAACAAAGGAAAAAAAGTCTAAATAACAGAGCTGGTCTACAAGATATTTCTCTTAAGAAACACAGGATATTCAATATAGATGTATGAATAAGGATATATAGATGGACTATAATGAAATTCAATATCAAAACACTGATATTTCTTACACTATAGAATTAACTCCCCAAGAAAAATATAGATGCTCATTTCCTCCCCACAGTTAAAACTTACTATGATAAGACCAAATAGTAATTCAGTAGAAGACCATTGTGCAAGGACATAAGGAATAGAAACAGAATGAAGGAGTAAAAAAATATTACCCTTTTACAGAGTATCATCTGCGACATTAAATAATTGTACATAGATTCCTTTTTTTTATTGAATAGTCTTGACATGCAGCCCTGGTCCTGCAGAGATTCTCCACTGACAAACTTTTCTATACATCCAAAAATACCCCTATTAAATTTTCTTTACCAGTCAATATTTTCTTTTTTTTTTTTTAAAGAAAAAGGTCTCAATTTCTGAGCACTGGCACATAAGCATAAAGTCTATGGGGCATGAGAATGTCAGACTTACAACCCTGCTGCGATTTTTATGTGTATATTTTCAAAAAGAAATGTCTATGCTAATACTGCAATATGCTTGAATCAGCCCAGTATGTGTCTTTTATAGGTTCTCTTGCACTCCCAAGGAATATTAAAAAAAATACGATGTTTCATTTGCTTTAATTTCAGCATTATACAGAAGAAACCACAAGAAAATATTAAATATTTTGATTATGTTTGAAAAACATTAAACATGACATTCAATGTATCAGCTGTTAACAGCATACATTTCTTGTGCTGCTTCTCGGGATGTAATCAAAGAAAAACATATCACCAATACGTCAGATATGGAAATTTAAATCTCAGTAGCATAAACATATTTTGTACACTACGTTCACATATAAATATTATCATTCCCATGTGGACCTTTCCTTTATTCTTTCCCATTTTTTGTATAATATAGCACTGAAATTATTTGCTGTACTGCCATCACCATACTGAGATAGGCAGAGAACAAAAGCATGAAATAAAAAAAAATAAGAGTGTTTGATTGTTTTCTGTAGGAAAAACCTAGTGGGCACAGTCTTCTGCTGTTTCTAGGCCACTTCCTCTGTCACCCAGAAGGCTACCAAAAATATCACTCACAGACAAAACTGCTAACCCTAACAACAAAAAAGGATGGGCTTCTGCATTCAGAGAAATAGACCCAGGGTTCACTGCCCTGAATCACAGTTTGTGCTATGGGGAGGAGGGTGGCAATGGTGAAAATAAAGCAGAATCTGAAAAACACACTTAGGAACATGGATTAGCTCTTCATGGAGCTTCCCACACTGAAGCTGGGGGAAAATTTTCACAATTTTATTGCTGTTGGCTTATATTGACAACAAGATATTTGAGGCCAAATCCTTTATTTGAAGCCTATTTTGTGGGGTGTGTTGTAACCCTACCCTGGAAGGTGAGGGTACCTCAGGTTCTTGTTAATTGACCCTTAGAGCAGATTAGAGTGAAATGACACTGAATGATCAATGTCGATATATGTATATATAAATGCACTTATTTTAGAAGAATTCGTTTGCAACGCAAAGGATGTACACAGCGATTTTGGTTATTATTATCTAAATAATAAATATTTACATACGTAAATAAAGATCCTACTTAAGAAAATCTACATGGAAAATACAAATTATAATAGTAGAAAGATCTGACCACCTGTGGATCCAAGAAGAAGAGCAGATTGTTGCAATTTCGATGTTTTTTGGTCAAAGTGATGATTGCAGTCTCAATCCACAGGGGGCAAAAACCCTAGAGCAACTATCTGCCATAGGACATCACTGAATAAGAATGTGATTTCTAAAAAAATTTTGTTTCAAGAGAAGCAAGTACTCATAAACTTGCCATTGTCAAATCCATCAATTGAACTACCATATGACACCATGCTCAACATATAAATCTGGATGAAGAAGTAGAGGGAGACACTTGCATTGATGGTGTTTGTCTTCCCAAGCAACTGTCACACATGATGGGGGCCCTGATCTCTTGGGAATGGTTGAACACCAGCCTGCCCATGGGAAGCAATGAATTAATTCCTTATTTTGCTTTGCTAGTATGCACAGCTTTTGCTTTCCCTATTAAATTATCTTCCTCTCAATCCATGAATTTTCTACCTTTTACCATTCCTATTCTCTCCCACATCCAGAGGGAAAGGTGGTGTAGTGACTTGTATGGAGTCATTTGGCAGCTGGGGTTAAACCACAATGCCAAAAAAAACCCCACAATCAAGGCCTAAAGCACCAACTTTGAGCTAAATTTGATGTATTTATGCTATTTAAATACATTTCTCTCTTTTAACCTAGTCTCTAGTCAAGACTACCTTTCTGCAATATTTCTGAATCTTCTTTTTGACACATGCTTCTTACCAGAATCCATATTCAAATCTGTGATATTGTATCCCAATACAGCTTTCCAGTTGAATGAATATTTAGATAGGCAGACAACTTCAGAAATACATTGCAGAACCCACTACGCCTGCTGTGCTCCTCAGAGACATTTGGCAGGATATGACATTCCACTCTGCCAGTTCCCCAGCTTCATGGAAAAGGATGTAGTTGCCCTTGGCAGGGCTGTTCTGCCCACCTGGAGCAGCTTGTCTGAAAATGAGGATACAAGCCAAAGAGTCTGCTGCATAACACCGTGCAGCTTAGGCAAAAGGAGCACACGTGACCAATTCAGTGTGGTTACATCATCGTCAGAAATCGGAACTCTCAAGTTGAAACAGCTCCTTCACAGTCAGTCTTTATGCCTTCTTTTCTTCTTTTTGTACAAGAGGGATATATGCCTTCTATTCTTCTTTTTGTAGAAAAGGGATGTTCTTTGCATTTGCTACATAAGTTTTATATGCCACCTCTCTTTTCCACAGGTGGTAAGGACAGATTTTGTTAGCTTCAGTCTCATAGTGGGATTTAATGATTAGAGAGGGAACCTGATATTAGGAGACATGTATTAACAGAAAAGAATAAATATAATATTATATAAAAAATAAAATATAAAAACCTAATTGGGATTTTGTTAAATTGTGCTGCATAACTTGTTGACTCTTATCAAATTTAAAAAAACAAAACAAAAGGAAATTATGAAATCTGCTTTAGTTACGTGAAGCTACACTTAGATTTTCTGTAAAACATATCTGCATTCCACTTAGAAAAGAGTCATATCCATCTGCATATGTGTCATGTGGACAACTCCCTTCAAATCATTATTCAATATAGGTTTTGAAAAACTTTCCTGTTAGAGAAAGTAAAATTTAATTCTCCATTTAGAAGGATAACATCTCCCAGTTCACCAGGAAAAGAGTGTAGATTTGGGGATGCACCAATACAACTCTTAGACCTTATTGGTTCAGCCACTATTCTTCCAGCATCCTGGTGATTTTGTAATGCTGAAAGGATTTGTTGGGTCAACCTCTAAAACTGCTAAGCCTATGCTATCATAAATGTTATTGCCAGAACATTTATTGGCCACTAATTATAACCTTTCACAGCAACTCAATGCATCTATATATAAAAAAATCACAAAAAAAGTGTCTTGGTTCACAGTTATTGTATGAATACAGTTATGGTAAAATCATTGGGGTTTTTTCAAGTTTTTGAAATAAGTAACTGCTTTTTCTATAGCTACTTTACATTATTTGTATATTCTTTTACAAAGATGCCAAATTTTTGTGATCTCATGTCTTAGTAATAATTATAATGCAAACAGTTAAACTTGTAGCCTGGTACTCTTGTTCTTAAAACATGTAACAAAACACTCAGAATTTATTATTGTAAAACAATAATGGGAACCTACTAAACGTAGCCAAGGAAATAGAGGATGGCTATATAGCTGGAATGTACAGTGGAAGATCATAAATCTAACTTTGTTATATTATAAGCAGTAGGTTTTTCAACACAAAGAAGTAGGACAAAAATGGGTTAGATTGGTAGGATAAGTAGGATTGCTATGGAGATAATTAAGGAAGATTGGATTATCAACAATGCCAAATGCTGAAATCAGGTTGATTAATCTCTTCATTAGCAGAGAATGAGAGGACATAACTACTTCAGGGAAAGTGGTTTCTAAGGAAGCCACAGCAGAACCCTTATTGAATTTGGACAAATAATTTGCCCCAGGGTAAGAAAACACATCTAAGAGTTGTGATGAAGAACATTAGATTTCACACCCCAAAATATCCAGATGTTCAATGTGAAAGAATTTCATGGTACTATTACACACACAAAGCACCCTGAGCACCGTGAGTAAGAGTGAGAGAGGATGAAAAAGAACTTTCTCCCATGTTACTTTGCTTTCTTCTTGACCTTTCTTGTAATGTCTAGAAGCAAGTTTACAAGCAAGACATTGTTAACAGATAAATTAAGGGAAAAAAAAAAAAGTAAGAGACAAAGAGGTACAAAGGAAAGGGGCTGGAGAGAAAAATGGTACAAGCTCTTTGTATTTTTCTGAGAGATGTAGCTATGGAGCATAGGGGGGTCAGAAATAAGTCAAAGGAAGACAGGCTATTTAATTGGTCTTTTTGAAAGACTTGTAAATTAGATTTTGTAGTTCACAGGATATACATGTGGGAGATTCTAGTAAAAAAAATCTCCCATTACTCCCCAAAACCAGTTATTTTATGTCAGTATGAAAAACTAAAGCTCACAAAAGCCATATACATTAAATATATTAACTGTTTATTACCCATTTGTGAACCGCAATACAAAACATAAGGAAAATAATTGCCACCTGATCTCATAATTACTTTGAAGTCACAGAATTTTTATTTATAGTTTAAAATTTACTGTTAAAAAGCTGAGAAAGTTTAGAGCAGATGTGTCAAAAAATGCCTTTGGTTTCACCCTCAAGCATATTCTTTCATGCACTAAGCGAGAGGGTAGCATACAGGAAATTCTGGGTTATTGGTAAAGCACCATGGGAATGTTCTCAGACACTGTGAAAACTTCGATTACTTCTTACAGTTGAGGGGCACAGTCTTCATTTACTGACATCAATCACAAAACTAAGAGTTTTTTAACTATCATTAATATTATTATTGCTAGAAGAAAAAAAATAGCAAAAAAGATGAAAGAAAACCTCTACACTTCTGAAACCGTGGATAAAAGACTTACTATGTTGCTGCTTCCACTGTTAAGTAGCACATTAAAACTGACTAACATAAATATACACAGCAAAACAGGATCTAATTTTCTGGGCTAGTTAGTTAAGTGGCAGCAACTTTACTGATATTTTGTTCAAACTATGACCAGTATTGCTGACAGCTATATAACTAGATAATGACATCAATGTTACACTTTATTTTTAGGTGTTTTTCTTGACTTAAGATGTTCTGCTCTAATAAAGAAAAATATGCAAACAGAAAACCACTTTTGTTTGTAGTTTCAAATTTCTGTTAAGATATATTTTATCATTATACTGAATGGCATCAGTAAGTTCGGGTTCCACAAAACCTGAAATCTTTAATGTTTTTAGAAACATATCAATATAAGGGAGAATTTTTGTCATAATAAATACACAGTTTTGAATGTCCCTGTGTATATTAAATTCTCCTATGCTTTATCTAAATGTACAAATCTGTCAGAAATGTGTTGCTCATGTTTATCAAATTAATGGTTTGTTCTAAACAGCAGTCATTAGTAACATATTTCTGAGAAAACAGTGTCCTCTTTCCCATTGTGTCTACAACAGGCAAATGCAGAAATTTTTTTTACTTTTAATGAAAGAAATTTAATTTATTTTTGTAAAGCTACTCTAAAAATATAGAAACATCTCTAATAGGTTTAAAGATTGCATACTAAAAATAAATTTAAAAAAGTAATAGCACCATTTATACTGTAGATACATCTGCTGCTAATACAAATACAGCAGAGATCACTATTGTTTTCTTAGGAACAGCTTCTTCTACCAGCTTTATTAAAATGTAGGAAAATCTATTAATTAAAAAAAGAAAACTATTTCAGATTTCTCTATAAAATATATATTTACTGTGCAGGTGATGAGGCAGTGGAACAGATTTTCCAGAGAAGTTGTAGATGCCCCATCCCTGGCAGCATTCAAGGCCAGGTTGGATGGTGCTCTGAGCAACCTGGTCTAGCGGAAGGTGTCCCTGCCCATGCCAGGGGGATTGGAACAAGATGGTTTTAAGATTCCTTTCAATCAAAACCATTCTATGATTACAGAAATTGCTTATTAGTCTGGAAGAAAGTCAGACTCATGGAGAGCTAGGACATGCTACTAGAATGTTTTAACCCCTAGTGTATGTTCATTACAATACAATGTTTAATTTTTATATTATTTTCCCAAAAGACCTTCTCTACCTTCCCATTTCATATATACCATAACTAGCTTCATAAAAGAAGACCTCTTTCATATTTTCTTACACTGTTACTACTTAATATTTGCCACATAAGTTATCTGCTGCATACTCTCCAGATAAAGCACTGAACACAGAATTTTAAATTTTCTCACTCTTGATTCTCTGAGATGGATCTGGCATATCAGATACTTTTATTCAAGAATTCTTACAGGGTAGGAGCCAATTTTTTAGGCTACCATTGACAAATGATATACTGTGCATATTATGCACTTCTCTATCTATAGCATACTAATTGCAGTATACCTCAGCTGTAGGAATCATCTTTCCAAGAGGGTTTGCATAAGCACTAAAAAATACAAGAAAAGAAGACACATTACTGAGGGATGCTGCTGTGAATTGATATGATGTGTCAGGGAGTTACTAGATATTCTGTTTTAATCATTCGGGGGTATAAAATCAAGGGCCTTGGAAAAAAAAAATAAAAAATCTCTAATCCAAGGATTTTTTTGTGACTTACTTGAAACACTATTTGAAAAAATATAGAAAATGTTCTGACAGAAGAATCTGAGCTTGCCCTTTTTTTAAAGAGATGGTCTAAAAAAATAAGCTTGTTAAATTGCACTCCCTTCAAACCACTCTCTCCATCTCAGGGAACTTAGTTTTGGTTTGGCTTTTGTTGGTTTTCTTTTGACTAGTGTTGATGGAGTATCAAATATACAAATGAAACATTTCCATTCAACTTACTGTGTCCAACTTCTCTCATGTCC
This sequence comes from Pheucticus melanocephalus, assembly GCA_013398405.1. Lineage (NCBI taxonomy): Eukaryota > Metazoa > Chordata > Aves > Passeriformes > Cardinalidae > Pheucticus > Pheucticus melanocephalus. The sequence goes on from VZSJ01002480.1 coordinate 2,840,791, forward strand.
CCTCCGCACCCCTGCAAAAGATTTTTTGGTTATAGCAAGAGGTAGAAGTTACAGATATTACAATTCTCAGCATGTGGAAACATGACCTGGCCTTGGAGCCTGGAAATTTCCTTATTAGGTTTTGCTAATATACATACATATATATATATGTATGCATATATGTGTGTATTTATATGCACACACATATATAAAAGCTGCCATTACCTATCTTTTAGGAGAGAGCTAAGATCTCTGTTCAGTTCTGTAAAAGAGTGATTAACAGGTGGCTACCTTCCCAGCAGAGGTGGAGGAAGTTGATCTCCCAAAAGTATATTTCCTGTAGCTCTGTATCCCAGTGCTGTGAAAGGCTTTGCACTGCATTTGTCAGGTTCAGAGCTAGTTGAAGTCTCTATATGTGCACTGTACGTTTAATAAATACACACACCTTGTTGGGCAGAAGTTTAGAACACAACTAAAAGTTTATGGGAATAGAAGTGCCAGATCCACCCCACTTCCCCTTCACACTCTTCCCCTACTCCCCTTCTACAGGAGACAGCCCTCAGTGAACCTCCCCAAAGTGAGCCCTTCCAATGGGCTGCAGTTCTCCACAAACTGCTCCAGTGTGGGCTCCTTACAAAAGGCGCAGTCCGGCAGGATTAGATTTCTTCAGCATTATTCCTCACAGGGTCACAATTATTGCTGGCAAACCTGGCCCAGCATGGTCTCCTTTCCTTCCAAAAGTCCTACCAGAAGCCTATTCCAGTGTGGACTTCTCAAGGGGTCATAAACCTCCTTTGGGCATCCACCTACAGTGATGTGGGACACTCCAGAGGCTGCAGGTGGATGTGTGCTTGCTTGTGCAGATCCATGTGCTACAGGAGAAAGTCTTCCTCAACATGGCATGCACTATGGGCTGAGCATGAAAACCTCTGCTCCAGCATCTGGAACAGTTTCTTTCACATATTTTCACTCCTCCCTTCTCTGGCTGAAATCTCTCCTGAGCAGTAACTTCTCCCCTTTCTTAAATCTGTTTCTGCAGAGGCATTACCACCAGCACTAATGGTCTTGGCCATAGCCAATGGTGTGTCCATCTTGGAGCTGGCTCTATCAGACAGGGGATGGAGCTTCCAGCAGCTTCTTGCAGAATCCGTCTCTGTAGTCCCCAGTGCTACCAAAACCTGGCCATCCAAACCCAATACATATCAATGGGTGGCAGGTACACACTAGCTAGTGCTATATAACTCTGATAAATATCATACAATTTTTGTGCTAATGGAGTTAAAGTGCTGTCCTTTATCTTTCACTCTCCATGTGCAGTGAAAGGATATTACCGGAATGAATTTGGCTTGATGAGAAAGGAACGATAGGCATGAACAAAAGCAAGGGCTCCTTACTGTTCCTGAACACTAGACCACCTTTCACTGAAATATAATTTGTTATTCTGGCTGTTATGTTTGGGAAGGCTGCTAAAACATTGTATCTCACAGCAAGGGGGTAGAGAAAAAGAAACCCAAGAGCCATTTGGTTTGTCTTCTTGCTACAATAGAGTTGTGAACTTTCAGATTTGCTGTATGTCAAGAGGCAAAACTTTGAGCAACTATTCAACACTTAGGAATGATTATAATGATGTTTAATTTTCCCTTGCATAATTGTGACTATGGCAACTACCAGTTCTGATCTGGTGAAGCCAAAACTGCTTTAAAATTTCAAAATATTTCAGTAGTATGTTTGGGTTTTTTTTTTTTTTTTTTTGAAATAATGCATTTAGACTTCACATGTTTCAAAATATATGAATAATAAGAGCACAACATTATGTGGACATAGTAAACAGGCAAATGATAACTTGGGACAGAAATATTGCAAGAGCCTCTGATAAGAGTCTTTTTTGGCAATTAGGGCATGGAGCAAAAAAAATCCTATGCCTAATCCGAGCACGAGTAAGCACATCAAGTCTTTCATTTTTGTAAGGGTGCTCAGGCTAAGGAATTAAAGCCACACTTTGACATGGGCATATTATTTTGTTTCCTCTTTTCTGCCTATTTGTTTATAAACATCACTTTTTTGTTGGCTTTTAGTTTCGGTTTTTTTTCCCCAGAAATCATCACTCAATAATTTGGTTATGAGGCATCTGATGAGAAGTGAATTGGCTTGCTGCTTGCGCTGAGAAGTGCTACTTTATTGTCACTGTACACCCTTCGTCTTCTCCTGTAATGCTATTGCTTAGAGACTCAGAACTGCATTGTAACTTTTAAAGGCAAAACTAAGTATTCCCTCAGCATCCCCTGGCTTGGTCTATAACAAGAAATATTCACTTTGAGCACAAGTCTGCATTCCTTGTAAAAGTAACTTGCTTGATGGCTTCAGTGGGAGTCTTACTCACAGAAAGAATTCAAGATAGAGTTTATAAATATGATGTGCAGCACTTCTATATTCCTCACAGGGGAGCCAGAAATATGGAACTGTACATGCACATACCTATTTTCAGAGGCTACTTAATAGAATTACATTGAGTTTTAATAAATCCAAACGATGCCATTTATAAAATATGTTGGGATCACTCTCAAGGAAAAATACCGTAGTTTTTTGTAAGATATCATTAAACACAAGGAGAGAGGAAATGAGAGAGGAAAGAAACGGCATCATAAAGCAATGCACCTCTCTTTGAAAACCTCAGTAGATCATGAAAAGCCTTGTGGACGTTTTAAGTATATCAAGTATCTAAACACTTTTACAAAGTTGTTGCTCATTTCAATGCTCTGATAATATTAAAAATTCAAAATATGGCTCTTACAGGGTAAACAATTTTGATATATGTGAGTTTGGGTCAGTGGAAGCAACTGGAATCTGTTCCTTATTTGTTTCTTTATAGTTTCACATCTAGCATGGACAGCTATAGTCTCTCAAACAGTTCAAAACTTAGTTTCACATCTAGCATGGAAAGCTATAGTCTCTCAAACAGTTCAAAACTTAGTTTCACATCTAGCATGGAAAGCTATAGCCTCTCAAACAGTTTAGACTCTTCCTGGCTGCTCAGTGCAAAGCACCAAAAGACCCTGTCTCAAAAGCAGCTACCACAGACAAATTAGAGGGTCTTTCATACTCAGTACAGTGTATGGTAAGAGCTGTTATGTGACTTCAGGTGCAGAAAGTGGTGAAAGAGGCACCTCACTGACGCCCCTATAGGTTTGATAGGAAGACTCCAGACCTCACAAGACAAAATCCAGTAAGCAGGTACAGAAGACTTTAGAGTGACAACATGGAAAACGTAAAGAAGCAGAAACTGGTTTTTTAGCAGAATGGAGTAGTAGCAATTTGTACTGACTGTGAGTGTTTGGGATAAATTGAATTCTGAACCAAGAAAATTCATTCTGCCTCTGGGCAAGATAATCTGGAGACAAAACAATTGTGACCCATCCGAGCACAAGCCATTAAGAGTTTTGAAAAAAAACATAAAGAGCAACAAACAGAAAGTGAAAGAGTACACAGAAATAAGTTCCATGAGAAATTCACTGCTTTTTTTTGGGCAAGGTTACTTTTATTCACCTGCTTAACAATGAATATTAGTTATTTAGTTCTATTTTTAAAAAAATATATTTTTAATCTCTTTTCAACACTTAACCAACAATATAATTTCAATTACAAACACACAAAAACCTCAGATATAATGGTGAGACTATTGTTTTGTTTCACTTAGATTGGGGTGAGGGCTGTTGTAGTGGGTTGACCCTGGCTGGATGCCTGGTATCCGCCAAAGCCTCTTTATCAGTCTCCTTGGCAGCTGGAGAAGGAGAGGAATATAACAAAGGATTCCTGGGTTGAGATAAAGACAGGGAGAGATCACTCACCAAATCTCATCATGAACAAAACAGGCTTGAATTAGAGATTAATTGAATTTATTGCTAATAAAATCTAATAAAAGAGTAGGATAATGAGAAATAAAAAAATACTTTAAAAAACACCTTTCCCACAACCCTCCCTCCTTCCCAGCTCTATCTCCTTTCTCCAGTGGCACAGAGAGACAAGGAATGAGGGTTATGGTCAGTTCATCACACATTGTCCCTTCCACTGCTTAGGGAGAGGAGTCCTACCCCCGCTCCAACATGGGGTTCCTCCCATGGGAGAGAATTCTCCATTAATAAATGTGAGTCCCTCCCACGGGAAAAAGTTCTCCACAAACTGCTACAATGTGGGTCACTTTCACTAGGTTACAGCCCTTCAGTCACAGCCTGCTCTGGCATGGGCTCCTCTCTCCACGAGTTTGCAGGTTCCTGCCAGGACTCTGCTCCAGCATGGGTCTCCCACAGGTTCACAGCATCCTCTCAGGCATCCACCTGCTCAAGCATGGATTTCCTCCCTGGGCTGCAGGTAGATCTCTGCATCCCTGTGGTCCTCCAAGGGCTGCACAGCTGTGTCATCATGGCCTGCCCCATGGGCTGCAGGGGAATCTCAGACCCAGCGCCAGGAGCACCCCCTGCAGCACCTTCTGTACTGACTTTGGTGTGTGCAGGGTGTACCTCTCACATATTCCCACCTCACTATTCCCTGGATGCAATTATGACTGCACAATTTTTCTTTTTCTTCTTCTTAAATCTGGTATCACAGAGGTGTTACTGTCATTCTTATTTGGTCCAGCCTTGACCAACAGCAAATCCGTCTTTGGCGCTGCCATGCCCTGGTGCTGCCAGACCTGGAGGAAGTTTCTGGCAGACACTCACAGATACCATCCCTGTAGCCCCTCTGCTACTGAAGTTTGGCCAAGCAAACCCAATACATAGTATGTTTTCTGTTTGCTTTTGTGACTTGTTTTATATTTTTAAAGAAAACTTCATAAACACAAATCTTGATCTAAATTTAACCTGACATCACCCCTTAAATTAAGGTAAAAAAAAGGAGAGAAGACAGAAAAAGGGAGAGAAAGATGCAAGCTGAATAAATAGCTCCTTAAATACCCTGAAAGACATTGTAATTGCTTAGGAGGGAGTGCAGTGAAATCCCAAGTTTGGCAGTACACTCACCATAGTAGAACTGAAGGAACTCTGAACTGTCAAGTGCCTCAGTGTAAGCCTGTTGCAAATAATCCATAGAACATTTATAATAGGACTTTTAGAAAATACCTAAATTTCACATATGGTTTTAGGCATCTAAAGGCAATGGGTGTTCTGTTGCTGTTTTTAATGACACACTATATCATATGCAAGTTATAGGTACATATCAACATCTTGCATTGTATAATCCTACCATACTTCACTGAAATGTTAAGCTTTCAGCACTTTCGCCCACAATATGATAATTACAGCCATTCAAGCACTAAAACTGGCACATTTCTTTTCCACAGAATATCATGGGTTGTTCAGACATTTCACACCCCACCTCCTTCTACAATTTTCTAAGTAGCACTAAGATAGATATAAAAAGTGAAGATGGCAAACAGTGTGTGCCAGAGAAGACTGTGCAAAGCAGGCCTTTATCCTCAGTTCTGTTCTTCACCTGCGACGCCAAACTCCAGAAACTTGGTCTCCCTTCTCCCTCCCTTCTCCCTCCTCCATCATATGATAATGTAAGATATTCCTCTTTGATCTTTCCAAACATATTTCAAGCTCTTTTGATGACTGTGAAGCTCTTTTGTGCATATGTAGTTTTTATAAATCCTTTAAATTTTTTATAGTTTTAAAGGCTTTCTGAAGTATAAGAAGCTTTTAAAATTTAATGTTCACACACCCCATCCTCTTGTGTCTATGTTCCAGAATGCTGTGAAAAGCATGCTGACTGCCCTTGTTCTTTGTGTTACCCTCCTGGAATTTCATGGCTCCCTGCCTGCACAGTAGTACAAATTTAGTTAGTAAGGAACACCTTGAATATTTTCTGCTAGGAAGTATGTGTCAGTAACAGATAGTCACTCTGATTTTAGAAAGCCTCTGAAAAGGGGTGTGCTATTTCTATTTGTATTATAGCAGTTACATGGGTTTCCCAAAATATTTTTCTCCTTTATTTAAAAAAAAAAAAAGTGAGAAACCCCATGTCACTATTATAAAATGTTCATGAGTAGCTAGAATTGAGAAAATTCCTAGAAATGTTAAAGGCTTAGAGAGAAGTCTAGAAAAGAATGATTGCATTAATCCTGCTATTAGTTTAGCTATTCATTTGAGTTTTAATTATATATCTAAGTGGTTTAAGTTATACAAAACAATATGTTCACAGAGATCCACTGGGTCACTTAGAAAAAAACCTTTAGTATCGCTGTGTCCATTTGGTGTCCCACAAAAATGGACCATCTTAAAATGTAAAAACATTTGTGATGAATTTTAGATGTCATAGGCAAGGCAGAAGAACTGAGGTTAGAGAAATAGTGAACTGAAATTTTATGTCTTTTGGAATTCATTAATATTTGCCAACAAAAACTTGCCTTAAAATCTTAATAAAAAAGTATCAGAAATGAGTATGATAGAACAACTCTCTGCAGCCTGACATCCACAACCCACACAAGAGCACAATGATGATAGTCTTCATCTTTGTGATTAAATGGACAGATGCAAATCAAAGTTACAATAATCACAATAGAGATGATAATTTTATCTTTTTTTGGCAGAAATTTTGTTTTCTTCTGCAACATCCTTTCAGTAAATTGACTGAGATATAAATAATCACACACATGCAATTGAAAGTAATTCACTGGTCTTGTAAAGAAGTAGTGGACTGAACCAATGAAAGTTTTCATGAATCACATACAATATTTTTTATATTTCACTGTTTTTACTATGACACTTAACAGAAAATTAATTAGAAAGTTAGAATCTCTGCAATGAAGAAAATAAAAGCTGTTATAGCAGTATAAATATAGTATTAGGGTCATTTTGCTACTTTGTGAAAGTACATCAAATGTTTACAAAAACTCAACATGAAGGAAATTTGTCCCTGAAAAGCATTTTATCTTTGCAAAAAAAAGAAATTTTATACGGGTAAAGGGACTCAAATAGTAAAGCACAGAGAGCACTATGCAATTAAACTTGTGAAGAAAATTGTGCATTTTGAAGAAATAAATTAAAAATCTGCTTATATTAATTTAATATTCAAAACCAGCACAGGACAAAGGCTTAGAAATTCCTTTCTCATTGCAAATGGAGCATTTTCCAAGGGTGAACATAAATAATTGGTAGAGGAGTGACTGGGGTGGGATGGCACTCTATCGTTTGAAGCCACCGTTATCAGGGAATGCTTCTTCCTCCAAACAGCACTTAAGTCATCTACAGATTATTAAATTCAATGGCATCCCATTACATATTAAGAATAGCACTAGATTGGCTTGATGTCAACATTCTCTTTTTCCATTTTATGACACTAGATCTACAGAACAGCTTATTTTAGCTATTAAAAGGAAAAAATAACCACACCCCAAACAAGAAAGCCAAGTTTGCAGGACTGTGCCAGTATTAATTTTGTAAACTGCCCTCTCACACTTGCTATGAAGGTCAGGAGTGATCCCTTGCTATCCTAATCATCTGCTGTGAGCCTATTTACAGCTTTACTCCTCATTCTCTCCATGCAAACGGAACCAACTGGCCCTTTACCAATGGCTTCTTCCCACTCCTACCCTGCCAGCAGCTTTCAGAGGCTGCACACAAACACGGGACTGCAGGATTACAGTCCAAATAGTCAGGAACCATCTTTGCTTTGCCCTGCTGCCTGCTAGCCAAAACTACTATTAGTATATGTCCCATGCTGTTTTAATCTGTAGCAGACCAAGTAAATCACGACTTTGCTTCAATCCAGCAATTGCTGTGATATTTGCTTCATTTTCTACTACTTATAAGAAATCCCCATATTCCTCATTTGTTTGAGAAACTCCTTCATATTGAACTATCAAATCAGAAGGTTCTTGATGCTGTTGCCATAAGGGAATGGTAATTTACCATAGGGCAATAGTAATTTATTTCCACAGGACTTGTCTGAAATGTTTCATACTGCAATGATTGCTTTTGCTTTGCTGTTAGGGATTGCTGTCTGTCTTTGTAAGTTGAATCCTGATGTTTTCATCTCTGCACACAGAGATTTGCAATGTGTCCATTGCTTCACTACCTACAAGTGATACTGACTCCAGCAGTCAGGAAAGTGGAGGTGGCAGGATTTTCCTTTTCAAGCTTGGCAGCACCAGAATTGCAAGTATAAGCTCTGTCTATTAAAGGACCTCCTTTCTTTTGTGCTGAGGAGCCAGCCAACATTTGTCACTAGAGTAACACAGAGATGGGAGCTGCTTCTTTGTTGCTGAACATTCAAAGGTATCTATTTTCTTTTCAATAGGTCCAGCAACTCCCACTAAAAATCAATGAGGCTTAACCAGAGCCCCAGGATTTCTTTCTAAAACCAGTACAATTTCTTAACTGGCCCACAGAAGAATTGGTTTCCTTTGTGTTGATTTATTTCAAAAATTCCTAATTAATCATTTGGGTTGACCTTGACCAAAAATACTGAATTTGCAAATTAATTTGTGTGGATAAATATACTAAAAAATACAGGAACTAGCAATTTAGAGTATTATGTAATCATTTTCACTTCAATGATGTCTCTATTAAACAGTATTAAAAAGGCTAACATATATTAAAAATGAAAATTATTTGGAAAAAAAAACAAACATGAAAAATGAATTTGAATCCTTGAAGAATTACCTTGCCCCATTTAAATTAGAAACATTAATTCAAAGAACTCTCATGAAGTGAGATGAGACTCAATAACACATCACAAAGACCTACACAGCATGGATATTACAAGGAATCAGGGATATAGGAAGTATTTTTGGCTTTGATGGAACTCCATATTTTACCAGATCTTCTTTACCAGATCTTCATCTTTATCAGATCTTAGTTCAGATGATGGAAAACAGGGGTGACAGAAATGTATGTTAATGTCTATTAGTTTCAAAAGGGCTTTTTACATATTTAATTTGGTTTATTATTTCTCTAGCCCAATTCTTCCATTAACTTTTATTTACCTGTCCTCAATTCCAATGAGAATTGAATATACTTGAGATTATTTATATATCTCTGCCTCATCAGAGATGGAATATAACAAGGCAGAGAAGAGCTGTCTGTACAGGGAAAAATGAAAAGGCATAGGAGAGAAAAGAATGAAGAGAAACAAATGAAATCCAATTCTGAACCTACTGTTGGAGAACATATGAACAATTTCAGGCAATGATTTTTAGAAAATAGTGAAACACAGGAAATACTCTCTTGTGGAAAGCAGATTATTTTTTTCATGTGTATATTCCTTAAAGGTAAACTTTGAATATTTTGGGAATTATGCAGAACACTCTTCTGATCTGCTCTCAAAGTTCATGCAAATATTTTGCAATCTTGGGAGAAATTGTTATAAGGCTTCAGCTGAATCAGTTGTTGGTAGAAAAAAAATCAGATTTGTTCAAATCTTATTGGATTCAAGATTTCCAGGGGAAAAAAAAACCAACAAACCGAACATTTCCAATAAAACCTGTAACTTTATTTTTTGCCCAAAGAACCCCATGATGCATTTTAGCAATAGTTAAGGATGGGACCAGTTTGCACAAGATCAATTGTCAGACTGTACAATAAATGCAATTTTGACAGAAAATTTCATAAATAACCAAATGACAGTAAAAAAAAAAATTAGGTATTGCGTGTAAGTGGAGCTGTGGAAATTCATGCAAAAGTAGCAAAGATTGAGGCTGGGAATGGAAGGCTTTTGGAAGTCAAGGCTATTAAAAATAGAACTCCAAAGGAAGGAAAAGATCACAAATCTATAACAAAAAAAGGATCTAGAGAGTGGAAATATTTGGCAGAAATGACAAAAAGAAAGTCATTCAACTGATCAAACTTTTTCATCCATATTCATCTACTTCCACAGTCTTCCTTGCAATTGCTGTAGCATTAAGTCTTCATCCCCAGAGACAAGGAAGAACATTGCTGCCAGAGATAATTATGACATAGCTTTTTGGACTTGTCTCTGAACATGCTGAAGAAGTTGAGCATTTGGAAATAGCTAGTTGATAAAATTAATGGCTGCTTGTCTTCTCCTCACAGGTAGAATTGATTGATGAGTTTGCCTTCCAATCACATCTAAAATCTGGTTACAATTTAAGAACAGTTCAAAAATTACTGATAGATGAAATATGAGCAGATAACCTTAGTGCCACATGAAATACGATTTAAAACCCTTTCAAGAACAAAACAAAACCAGATACCATACAGAGACCTTAAATTGTACAGTGCAGCTAAGTGATCACCTTGGCATTCATATGGTATTAACATACAAAGTGCTTCAGAGTTTACAATCAATGGCATCTATGTCACATTGAGACCTAGAAATAGATGCTTTTGAAAGGTACCTGGAGAAGGAAAAAAAAGAAAACTAAGAACAAAAAAATCTATGTGAAAATAGTGGAATATCTGTGAAATTACATTGGGGAAGATGGGGAGTATGTAATGCTGTATAGCATCTTTACAATTTCCTTTGTTTATTCCTATATCTTCCTCAAAATTTCTATCTTATGCTTGCACTGGATATTCATCTTCAAATAATTTTAAGGTCTTTATGATGCATTTTTCCAACACATCTTTATTCTGTTTGACAGACAGGCAAACCAAGGCAGCATTATTTGAATCTATATAATATTCTTGTGTCTTGCAGACCACAAAGAGAACTAGGTAATTCAATTCCAGTTTTGTGTTGTTACAGATTGACCAAAAGATTTTACCATATATCTACTTAATATTTCTAATAATAAATAAATAAAAATGTAAAAAGATGCTACATCAATACAACAGAACAAAAAAAAAATAGAGTCAGACAGAATTCACAAAAGAGAACAGAAGCATAGACTTTTCTATGTTAGGAATAGTTTCCAACAGGGCATTATCCCCTTCCAAAGTAAGGCAGCTGTTTTACTTCCAGCTCTAAGTCTCCTCAGCTTCCCTTTAGTAGTAACTGGAATAATGAGCAGGTCTCTCCACAGCAAAACAAAGATCACTTAAAAAATCCAGTCCCACTCCCTCTTGGTCCCAAGAAACAACACTCCCAAACAGTCAAAACCAAAAAGAAAAAGCAACCATAAAATTGCCTTTCATAATCCACTCAACATCCTGCTCCTGAGTATAAATAGTGCATCTCCTTTTGCAGCCAGCAATCTGTGACATACTTACTAATGCATCCTACATACAAAAGAGTTTTCTGGGGAATCTTGAGCTTCACTTTGGTGTCCTTTCAGGTACAGATATCCAAGTGGGTCTTGCCTTGGCAGAGTAGAGAGCTGCTCTTGATCAGTTGCTTCAGCAGAACAGAAAAGGTGTCTCACTGAGGCCAAACATGGTGGGAGAACAGATATATCAAGTTATCTTGTGAAAGAGTGGCTATATTAACCAAACTAAGCAAGCAAATTTTTAAGTATGGAAAAATACTGCTCTTCAAGAAGGAATGTATTTTTTGCATAAACTAAACCAGTGCCACTGCTTATTAGAGCTGTTCCAAAAATTAAATTTTCTTCTCTCAGAAAGACTAGCATTTGTTTTGCCTTTATTTGTCTTGAATCATAACTACACATTGCTGCTGAAGAATTTCTCATGGAATGGAAATTCCAAAACATTTAACTCAGAGCCATCAAAATATATTGAGTCAGCATTGTCGGAGTGGGATCACAACAGAGCCTAAATAGAACTGATTACTTAAAATAAAGCATTATCACTTGATCGATTCATTACCATTATTTATAGAGGCATTTCCAGAAAAGCCAGCACATGTGCAACTGATCAAAATCCTGACTATTGCACAACCTGAGCTTCAATACCTTCTGAGTGAATCTACATGGCAGTGTGTCAGTGACCTTGAGGCCAAGATTTATGTTGTTCCATAATATTTACCCTCAGAAACACAAGGGTAAGACCTAATGTGAATTAGATTGTATGCACAAAGTGAAAACACAGGGTACACTCTGTGATTAAATGGTCATGCTGTTACCTGTCACATAGGGAAGGTTCCAGAATGCATGATCATGTCCTCCTATGCAACACTCGCAACACCTTCATGCGATCAACATCAAGTTAGAAATACAGTCTGGCATGCTTCATGTAAAGGCACAACATCATTTGCTCTGAGGAGTGGAATTTCAATCTTTTGCAAGAGCAATACTCATAGCTGGAGCTGTGTCTTGGGAGTACAATGGGCCTTTCCAGCCCAGAGACCCAGAAATAGTCTATTTGTAAGCAGTCACTTATGCTCAGTATCAGTATATTTTTAACAACTACCAACTAAAATGTACTCAGCCATTCTTTCTGGAATAGTGATGCTTGAAACAATAAGGATTAGGGCAAAGCAAAAAAGAAACATTTGCTGCATTGAAATGACCTTTTCAAACAATGTTTCACTGTGTAAACAGAACTCATGGTGTAATTCATCTGCAACTAATGACTTTATTGTAAAATTAATGCTACATTTAATCCTAGTGTATAAAATAGCTGCTTTCCTGATATATGTCACAGTCTGAACACAAACATGAGCATGCAGGAATTGCACAGTATGTCTGATGGAAAGAAAATAGGACACCATGATTCTGCACAACTGACATAAAAGTTTTGATAGGGATTTGGAAAAAAAAAGAGAACCGAACCTTTCACCTCAGCCTATGGACAACCTCAATAACTGCTGCCATTGACATTGGCAAGAATACTCAGCTTTTCTCTTAGTTTTAGAAGTGAATCTTCAAGCACATTATTACAGTTCAAATCAATTCTGCACAGCTGGTAATTCTTCCTACGACTTAGCTTGAACTGGAGCAAAAAAGAGAGCAGCTCTAACAAGACTGAAAAGGAATTGCAGTTGTTTTTTAACAGTATCCTTTGAACTGAACACTTTTGCAGCTGCTCTTTGAGGATGAGCCCTCAGCTTGTTTCACAAGGTCTGAATACGAATGGAGTGAGCAGAAAGTGGAGTAGCACACGTGTTGCAGACTGACACACCCCACCCACTGAGAGCCACAGGGCACCCAACCACAGGAGCAGCTCCAGAGGGGAAACTGGAGGACCATGAAGTGTGACCTCAATTTCCACAAATCAGTGGATACAAACTCACAGTAATTGTCAATGGTGCATAAGCTGTGGTTTCAGCTACAGAAGGGCTGCATATATGTCTGATTGAAGTGGGTGAACAGGATCAAGAATAAATGAAATGCTTCAATTCTCTGTGGTAAGTGAAAAATGCGTTCCAAGAAGGGCAGATTTCCTCAAAGTTATATGAAGGACAATGGCTAAATTATTATGACTTAATAAAAACCCCACAAATTTGATTCTGAAAAAATATATCCACAACTTGGTATCTTCTTTTTCTCTTCCCTTGTAAAACAGACATTGGGAGAAAAACCAAAAAAACCACAAACACCAGCCCCACAGCCGCACAGTTTTAAAGATATTTTGGAGTTATGGATTTGGGCATTTGGGTTTTGGGGGGAAGGAGTAGGAGGATTTTTGATTATTTGGTTGGGGGATTTTGGTTGGTTTGGTTTTTTTTTTTGGTGTTTTTTTTTTTTTTTGTGAGAGAGGTTTATCAGATTAAATGGAGGGTGAAAGTGAGAAAAAAAGTCAGAGAGGGGAAATTTTATTTCCCCACCAAAACCAACTGAATATATTATGGTATATGACTTTGTCCCCATTGTATTGAATTACCATGAGAATGACTGAGTCTTTCCACATCCTTTCTGACAATATCTTTATTATGAATGACATTATCACAGATGGTGATTTTTCTGTTTGTGATCATATTTAGCTAGTAAGCTGATAATGCTAGAATTAAAAGGAAAATTTTTGGCACTGAGTCAAAAATTTAACTCAAATAGTAGTTTCAAGGCATTTGACATGAGCTAAAGTTTATTAAAAGAAGAAAGAAGTGATGTTTCTTAATATCATAAGAAAATGACTTTGATTTCCACAACACAATTTATTATTCTTACTCTGTCTCAGAACACCATCACTACTTTTTTTCTCTGCTTTTTAATTTTGGTAGTGCTATTTAAATTGTAGGTAAGAGAAGTAAATATGCTGTTTCTTTACATCTATCACTGGCCTCAAGTGGGAAGAGTAGAAAGGAATTGGGAGGGAGAGAGTAGGAAGGAAACTCATCTATTCAGTAAAAATTATTTTCCAACAAGGTTACACTCAATTGCAGAAAACATTTCTCCTTTAACACTGAAGTTCATTGTGTATGGCCATGACTGATTTAATGTACATTGAATACTTGCTGCATACTTGACAGCAGCTGAGGGCCATATTTGTGTGGCTGCACCTCTCTGGCTACAGAGAGCAACAGGCACAGCTTTCCCAAGCATTGTCCTGGGAAAGGCTGTGAGAAGATCAGAGAAAAGAGTGATAAAAAAATTCTTATTTTCACTTGCTGCACCTGTTGTTTTGAATATGTGGAATGTGTTATGGAGATTTGTTGACCAAAGGGTGGTTTCTTAATTGGCCAATAGTGATGGTGTTTGGATTGAAGGATCTATTGGTTCCACCTGTATTGTAACTGCCTATAAAAGCAATGGGTTTCTTAATAAGTATAGTACAATAAAGTGATTGATCAGCCTGCTGTGAATCATGGAGTCAATGCTAATTATAACCCAGCTGGGGGGCTGCAATTACACATTTGGATCCAATTACAATACCAACAATTCTAATAATAATACTGTAGGTCTTAAAATATTTGATCTTCTTCTTAAAAACAGCTCAGTAAAACAAACTGTTTACATGAGAGGCTTATTTAAAACCCCACCAAGTGTCCAGTCCTCATGTTCTCAGAGAAAACTTCAAAACATGTTTAGAATCGACTATAAGTCTTCAAAATAAGTGAAAAATAACTATCAAAACCCAATACTAAAAATGTTTTCTTTAAATATACCTTGATATTTTATTATACCCTGATTACTTTTAAGTCACTGGATAAGTAGATTATTCTTCAAATTTAGTGCAACAGAAATAAAAAAGTCATGAAAAGTTATTAATCTGGGTATTTTGTCTTACCCATTTTGTTGGATTTTTTTAAGGACTTTTCCATTTGTCCAGTATCTTTTCTCTCAAATATGCATAAGTAAGTAATATCAGAGGTGTTAAATGGCAATTTCATTGAAGTGAGGAGCCAGTAGAAGTAAAGAGCCTCAAAGATGTAATACATCCTCATTTATCAGCCATTTAGAAGGAAGGGGGGGAGGGTGTGGAAATCAATTAAATAACAAGCATTGCTAGTGTTTCACACATTCAGATATTGTTTATGATAGGGGGAAATCACCAATAATAATGGAACTCGGCTGTTGTGAAAAATGGAGGAAAATGAGCCATTTACTTCAGTTAGCAAAAGGCACAGACTTTTTAAAACCAGACAAGAGTTGCATTGTGTAAAACTGCACATAGAGTGAACACTGTAGTAATTTGATCTCCTTTTTATGGGTAGCCAGTACCTTGAAAGTGGAATTCTGTAAAAACCAAGGGGAATTAAGACACTTGAAATCTTACATAATCACAGTCTTAAACTACAGCTGATTCTACCAGCAGATGACTGCCATGGTGTCTAAACATAGAGAGTGTTAGAGTTTCATTGCTGGGTCAGCTTTCTTGACTCTGTCTTGATCCAGATAAAATGTGCTATGTCATTTTGAATGACAAGCTTCTTTGCTTCTGGGATTTATTGTGAAAGCAGCATAATGAATTGGACAATTCTGAAGTCAGTTGTAAGCACAAAGGCCAGTAATTAGTGCTTACAACTATTGACTCTAAGAAATTTACATAGTCATTGAGCTGGCATTCAAGATTTCATGGCTGAGTTAAAATGAAACATTTACAATGAGATTGTTTGCAGGTAAGTCAAAAAATTATAGTCCCCTATAAAATCCCCTATAGATTTACTTGTAAAATGAAAAAAATCATAACACAATTTTTTGTAGATTTTTGAATTTTTCATCAGCTATATACAATTGGCTGCTCCCCTAAGAAAAAAAGACCCTTCCGCAGTTACAAGCTGCCAGAAAAATAGAGTAATGCCTTAACACCCCCAGCAAAGCTAGTATGTAAAAGGTAGTATACTGTGTTTTTTAAAAAAGCTTATTATATAAACACATTTTTGCTGTTATTACAAAATCTATTTAGGATTATCACAATAAGCATGAACTTTAACACACTTCTTGACATTATCTCTATGACACCAAATGTTTAGACCAAAATTTTTCAATATTATTCTCTCATGATATTAAAATAAATGAAAAAAAAAAGAAATTCACTAAGTCACAAGCTATGCTCAGCTAGTAAAGTACATTTATTCATGCAAAACTTCAGATTGGTTACTATTTTCAGAAGATCTATTTGTAAGTGTGACACATTAAGATTTCCTACATAACCAAGAAAAAAACCCCTGGTCTTTGGACAACAGTGCTAAAAAAAACAATATTTATAAAATACAGGGACATACAAGCAGTATGAACTTGATAGAAATAAGATAAGAGCAGAATTGATAATTCTCTCTGTTTTTCAGTACAGTTGTTTGACAGGAAGGTTCAAGCACCTTTGACAACAGCAAAAGAGGAGACAATAGCCACCTTTGAGATGGATTTCAGAGCAAAAGGAGAGGAACTAAATGTTTCCATGACAGACATGTTTTTCCTTGGCCTTCTGGCCTGTATTCTAGTAGAGTAAAAAAAACCAAAAAGAAATCAAAAAACGTTTTTCAAAAGGGACTCAATACGTTTTTTACAAGTGAAAAGCTGTCAGCAACAAGACAACTGAGATGGCTTTCATCCAATCCCAAGAACAGCCAACTGCTTATGAAAATTCCTCAGCAGTACTCCTCTTATGACATCTGCCTTTAACACGTAACCCTCACCTGGTTTAGAGTTACAATCCAGAGGTGTCTGGCTCAGTAGGTGCAGCTGTTTATGCTACTCAGTAAAATTTATCACTTCCTGCTTCTAGGGTCACTCTGATCCTCAAAGGTGGATTAAAGAAGTGAAGAACACTTCAATACAGAAGTATCAAGATGCGTTGAAGATAAAAGCTTAATGTAGGAGTGCATGAAACCGCTTTCACCAATCATTCTATGACTGTTACCAGACCTGTCTTTCAGTCCTGCATCCTCAAGCCCTTGAACTCCTCTTGTATTTCTTTCTCCTCGCTCTTCCAAATTTAAGGCATTTTATTTTTTTATTTAACAATCATCAAGGCATAATTTCCCATAACCTCATGACAATGTACAAACATATACTTTATCTAAGGCAAGTCAATTACCTGCTTTATGTCACATTATTAATTCTTAATCACATACGACAGACTAGGCTCCTTGTGAAGATAAATATCTTGTAAAGCATGTTATACTATACCCATCTTGCTATATTAGGAAGACATTAATTGAAGTGTGTTATCTATCTTTCCAACCAAGAGTAATTCTAATATAAAATAAATTATGCTGAATAGGATGAACTCTAATGAAGTAAGTTAGGACTTTTTTTGTATAGTCAGTTCCTTAAGAAATCAGTTAAAATTCCTTATATTACAAAAACACTTGGAGTATTCTTATGGGGTTGATGACTTTACTGGCAAGTAACATCATGACATTAGAATATCTAAGTACATGTCCCACAGGTCATACGGTATCGTTTCATTTCAGATTCATTTAATCTGATGTCAGCCTTTGGTGATTCTCCTTTTTTATCAACCTGTACACAAGCTCACACATATTTCTCTCAATATTGCTAACTTTTCCAGAAGAGAATAATCATACACCTTCATCTCAATTTATTTTCAAATAAAAAAAAAAAAAAAACCAAAAGAGAAATGAAATTCTATTGAGAGGTGAAAAACCTATTTTCCTATTTTTTTAAATATATTTCTGAACCATCATTACTATAATAACTAAATACCTCACAGATTCTAACATGACTGTCTTCACGTCACCACTCTAAAGTAAAGCTGTGATATTGCTTCTGTTTTACAGCTGGGGACCTAGGTCGTTGAAACTCTACATAATCTTGTCATACCACTGGGTCAAATTAAGAGAGTATTGAAGTCCTTGTAGCCACTGGTAAGCACCCTCCTGGATGTCTAGCAAACTGGTCATCCACCTTACCAGCAGGCAACCAAGTAGGCTGAATCTTAGAGCAAAGATCACAATAGCAAATGAGAAGTTAAACTCCACATGTACAATGATTAGCTCTCCGGATAAGTGTTTTGTCCACACGAGTCTGTGACTCTTGCCAAAGAATACATAAATATAATACATAAACCAAGGAAAGAACTTTCACTTTACCCAACATCTTGTTACTCTTGTACATCTGCCTTCTTTTTCTTAGTTTTCAATACATAAATGGAACATATGGGAAAGATTGGGAAGCCTGCAGTTTTTTAAATATGTCAAGACCAAAGGCAGCCAATTCTGTATCTGGATATCAATCACCAACCCCCGCAAATGACACATGAAATGCTATGTATACATAGGGCCCCAAAAGCCTGCTAAATGACACAGAAAAAATATTTTCGTTTTTTTCTTTTCTCTTGCAGTCTGCAAGAATGAAAAAAAATTAGAATACGGCGTCAGTTAAGGGAGGATGCCTGCTGTTCATCAGAGTGCAAATCTGAGATTCTTTTCCTTTGTTTCTCCTTTTCCTTTTCCTTTTCTCTTCCATCTGCATGAGTCCAGGAGACACATGATGTGGTTGTTGTAATACTTTTGAAGAATGAGAACAGGACTGGAAAACCTGGAAGAGATTCCAACACAATACCTCATTTATCTTCCTATGTAATCTAGGATGATTTCTGTATCCTGACCATGACATTCTGAATGTTAACCTATCTCTTCACTGAATGTCAATTAGAACTTAGATTTTGATCCATAATTTGCACCCTTGCACATGCTAAACTTCCACAAGTAATTCTTTTGTGTTAAGACACATACTCAAAGGTATTGCTTTGTTTAGCTCTTCTGTCAGTCACTGTGATGGAATGAATGTGTCTGAGGAGTAAAAAGAAAACTCTTTCTCACCCAAAAAATTCTTTTGCAAACACTTCAAGAGCTTTCCAAGAAAATAAACATTTCCTACTAAAAACAAATCTGTAGAAAATCCAAATTTCTTCTGAAAATAAAAAACCTTGACTGAAAATACGGTTATTATTATCCAAGCTACTTTATATGAATGTTCTAATATGTTATAGATCTGAGCCTTAAAGTTTAGGAATGCTTGTAGATTTTGAAAATTATATCAGTGAAATCTACCCTGGAAAATGGATGATAATTTGATATATCTTTCTGTCCAGCATTACTGATTTTACATAACAAGCAGCATAACAAGACATAGAAAGATATCTCCACTCTGATATTGGGGCACTTTGCTCTATAAAGGGATAAGATAAAGAGTAGATAAAATAAAAGTTTGAAAGTGAGCTGAAGGAAAAAAAATAGTGAGGAGCTATGCTGATGCCTGGGCTCCTGTAGAAGAGCCCTCACCCAGATGGGTCTGTACACAAGCAGAAAAGGCCATAGCTTCTTCCTCTCCTAGGTAACACAAATGGAACTTGGATGAGCAGTACTTGAAAAGGTTAGCATGTGGAAGGTTAGCCCTTGAGCAGGACACACGAAAATTAAGCAAATTTCTTGTGTTTGCTTTCTTTCTTACCTCCCAAGAACCTACAGAGTGCAGAATCACCATCTGCTGCTCCTTTGGGAGGAAGTGTAAAAGTCAACTTCAAACTTCAATGGCAAGCACCTGCTGTGTGTTTGCTCTAAAATACTTATCACATAAAACCAGTTTCAGTGGATTGAGGTTTAAGGTCTAAGCACACTGAGTGGAAACAGATTGCTCACAGCTATGTTTATTTCTGTATAAATGTCTTTTGATTACTTTTGCTTAATACAAAATTAGAGACTGCATTGCTCTTTACGACAGCACTCTGCTCTTTTGTTCCTACTGTATTAGTCCAATTTCTTCTTTGAAGCAATTAAAAGCCTAACCTTTCAATTTGTGCCAAATTAGTAGGAAGATGAATCTTCTTTTACCCATAATTGGGAAGCATTTTCTTTGCTCCTCAATCTAAAAAAGTCCTAAAATCGCACACAGATGTTTCATTATATGACACCTGTTTAATTGTTCCCATGTTGCTATGGGAAACTCAGCTTTTTATACCTTTGAAATAATTAGGACTCAAGCAATAAATGTTGCCTATCATAATGCCTGGCTAGATAATGTTTGTCAAACAATTTAATGAATTATGCCATAATAATCTTCTGCATGTGTTTAAGGCTGCTGGATTTTCTATTTGTTGAAGTGTGACAACCAATTCAGCATGATACAACAGACAATCATGACAGTGTGAGATATATATTTGTATGTCATATTTACTGGGCTTACAATTACACAATGGAAATTGTGTAACAAATGGTTGCTATAAAAGGACAGATTAAACTGGATGATGCTGAAAGAGGAAATCAGTGGCTCAGATTTTCAAAGATCTACTAGATTGAGTCCATTCCAAAGGTAAGTCAGGGGAGCATGTGCTTAGTTTCTTTACTTTCTTTGTGAGAACATCACCTATATCTCCAAAACAAAATCAAGACCTTCACTGGCATCCAGTCATGAGTCTCAACAGTGGGCTGAGATTTGTCTTCTCGTAGATCATCAAGTCCTGATTACGCAGTCTTTGAATTTTTGTGAATTTTTTTCATTATTGAATATATGTTTCAATAATCATTATTGAACTTTGATCAATACCTGTTGGGGTTTTTTAGCACTGATTCTATGAAGATGGTCATCATTCTCTTTGCTTGCAGGAGCAGTAATTTGTTTCAATGCAGCAAGCTACCCCTCCACAAATTAACTCGCCACTGTAAGCGTAGGAACAATATGCATTCAGCTGCCTAAATTAAGTATCAGGATACCCAGAAGATTTTGTCACCTGGATCCCTGTTGGATTTCAAAGCTAGGTATAAGTTCAAACCCTGGGATTTTTTACTGATTTCTCCTGTGAAACCAAGGAAGCAGTTTCATTCTGGCCATACAACAACTCTTCATCAGCAACAGGGAAGAATAATCTCCTACCTCTTATGAGCAGAGCAATTACCACATAAACTAGTTGATACACAAGAAAGATTACGAGACTATTTATGGCATTACTGCCATTATTAGAACAATTGTGTTGGAGGATAGAATTAATTAGAATTTCCACTCAAGAATTTTTCATCAACATTAAAACCATGTTAAAAAAAGAGAAAAAAAAGAAAAAAAGAAAAGAAGAAAAGAAATCTAAACATAGCAGGAATTTTGGCTTTATTCTTGCCTGAAGGAGACATGAAGCTAGACTCTTCTCTTTCATTAGAGCTATTGAAAGTAGCACAGATTTTTCTCATCAGCCCTGACAATGTCTCAGAGAAAATCAAAGTATCTGTAATCTTGTTTTTGAATTAAGATTGCCTTTTTATGAAGAACTGATGCTGGAAATGCTTCAAATCTTAAAAGGCTTCAAGAGATGACAGCCTCAGTTTATTTGCTACTCTAATAAGAGTAGTTCTACTATTAAGAACTCTCTATAGACTTAAAGGTAACATTGAAGTCCAGTATAGATGATAAACTTGATTGGAGGAAAAAAAAGATAGAAAAAACCTAAAAGACCTATGGAGGAATACAAAATTCAGGAATGTTTATACAATTTATACCATAGAAAACAAAATTCTCAAGATCCTTGCTAACATGAAATAACCTGTTTTATTGATACAAAGTACAAAGAGAAAAAATACTGACGCTTCCTAATTCTTAAGTTTTTACAAATAATATTCATTGACATATAAATATGATTTTATCAATTACCACAAGGTTAGAAAACTTAAAAACTTCTGTATACAAAAAACCTCAACTCAACCAACCTAATAAAAAAACAACCAAAAACCAGAAAAAACCAAACCCACAAAAATAAAAAGCAACCCAAACAAACAAAAACACAGAAAAGGTCAATAGAGACTGGAAGTCTGAACATCAAGAAAAATTAGAGAAGTAAAAGGAAAAAGTCCACCTCAATTTAATTTATAAATGTGTACACTGAATCACTCAAGACATATGTTTTAAGAGTTGAAGACAAACTTCCAAGCTGAATTACAAGTTTATTATATTTTTTTTAGATTATTAGAGTTAGGTGTCATGGTAGCTTTCATATTTCTCTGTGAAATTGTCATGTACTATTTTTTGTAGTTTTCTTGAGTTATTCTCAGAAAAAAGAATATACACTCAAAGACCTAGATTGATCTAGTTACTAATTTGATCCTTTAATTTCACTTATATAAATAACAGACAAAATTGTGGAGTAAAAGGTTATTTACTTTTTCTTTACTCACATACGTCTCTCATATTTTTGATTCCACCACTTCAGTTTCACTGTCAGATTTTTTTCTTAAAGAATATAAACAGATCAATATAGTTAATTTTAAAAAGAAAAAAAGAGTTAAAAAATCAATTACAGGCCAATGAGAAATAAACTTAATCAGTTTAAAATTACTTATGCTAAAAATAAGAGAGAAAATGAAAGCACTGTATCAGTTATCCCAAACAATGAAGACCTATTTTGATTGGAATAATTTTTAAAAAAATCCTCTCTTCTAAGTCAATATTTATAATATCTAAAAGCTTTTGCCTGCTTTTGATCTTTCTTTTTATTCCAAATTTGTTTCAACCTTATTCTTATAGAGGTACATTAGTGAGATTGGGAGTTTGGGTTGGGTTTTTTTGGGGGATTATAGCATCCTTTTACTTCCTGGAATATAGACCTACTAGATCTTGATTTACAATTGCATATGACTTTTTTTCTTAATTTATGTTTGTGTTTTCATTTCTCAATTGTTTTTTCAAACCAACAAATGTCTGTTTATCTGTTGCTCTTATGATGGCTCGCTATTGATGAGATTTTAAGTTTTTATTCCTGTGTCATTCTTTTATTCCTGCCAGGATAGAATTATCTCTTTAAAAAAATATATAGATATATACATGTATATATATAGCAGTCCTTATACTGAAGGAAAAAAATTGGGTCAAATCCTTAAAAATGCTGTGAGCTTAGAGAAGAAATCTGTGACATGGAGATGTTTCTGAATATCTTCATTTTTCATGGCAGTTAATGCAGAAAAATGAAGAAACTGTGGAAACTCTTCAGGCATGTCCTGGGGTGACTTTATGATGCTGAATTGCATCCCAATTTATCTGTTTAGCTCAGAAATAATTTCTGCACCTTTAAAACCAGATCTGAGACCAAAGGGAGGGAGAAGCCATAGCACACAGTTTGTGTGTCCAGAAACTTCATTTTCACACCCCCATAATTCCTTTTCTCTTGGTGCATGTTGTCTGCAGCACAGACAGTCTCCTTTGCTTTTAGTTAGTTTTTTTAGCTAGCTGAGGCAGAGATGTTACCTGGACTGTGGATTTTCTTTTTTTTTTTTGGAGCTGATCAGTCCTGCTTTGGACTAAAAACTGGGGCCCGGGATGTGGCATTTCCAGAGCAGGAAGGATTGATACGAGACTGAGCTAGCTGAGCTACAGAGCACAAAGAGGATTTTCTGAATTTGCCATATCTTCAGAACAGTGAGAGGTCTTATTGTTTAATATTATTCATTTTTCTATACTTTGCTTGCTAAATAAACTGGTTTTTTCCACTTTTCTCAAAGGAGCTTTACCTCCCGAAAAGGTTGGGGGAGGGGTGTCTTTCTACAAAAGACCACTTCAGAATTTTTTTGACAAAATTTGCCCTAAACAAGGACAAGGCATTATGTTGTTGAAACTATGAAGCTTCAAAACCCTATGTATGCTAAAGCTACCTTTGAAATACTTAACTGGAAAATGTATGGTTTCCTACTTGAAAATTTTTACTTTTTTATGAGATTAAATAACATCATAAAACTATTAGATCGGGAAATACTACTTAGAAATATCTTGCTATCTCTTGTAGGAGGTGAAACTAATGTCTCCTGATTTCATACTTCATAAAATGTTCCTAATTACATTTTTATTTTCCATAATGTCTCCTGGTCTCGTCTTTGAAAACAAATCACAAAAATCACATAATATTTTGAGTCGGAAGGAACACAGAAGGATAGTTGAGTTCAGCTCTTAAGTGAATGGTCCATGCAGGGATCACACCTAGGATCCTGCCATTATTAGCATCATGCTCTGAAAAGGAAAACAACAGATATTTTTCACAAATATTTCCCTTGAACATTCAAAAAGAGAGACTCAAATCATTTAAATTTCCTGAAAAATCCATGCAGAGGTGTATTTTTTGGAAGTCAATTATCTCATATATCTCCTGTAGTTCAAGACTGATGTTGAATCCCCTCTTTCAGAACTAGTTGGATATAGGGATTACAATCTAGATGTGAGGAATTAAGATTATTTTTAGGAAAAAAATCTATGTTCCAAAATAGGCCTAACTCAACATCTGAATTGTATGTCCTGATTTAGAGTGATAAACATTCCAGATTTAATTCTTCCAGATTTGAAGAATTAAAAGGAGAGCCTTTTCTCTTCCAAAATATCCTATAATATTCTAATTTAAGGCTTTGTAGAATTCAGACAGAGAATGGATTCAAAAGGTGTCTTCTACAAGTTAAGTTACCAAAATCTTTGAGTAGCATATAAAAGCTAAAAATTGGTCTAGCACAAGTGAAGTCTAGATTCCTTATTTGCATTGGCTTTCCTTCTACTGAAAGTGCCTGAAACAAAATACCTAAGCCTTGTTTCATGTAAAATGAAATCTATTGTCAGTGTGAAACTAATTTATTTATGTACCCATTTCAGCTGGGACACTTCATTCCTTCCCAGATTCTTCCCCTCAGCCCACAAACTTGCTTAAAACTGACATCCATCCCATAATCCTAGTAAGAGGCACCAGAACTGAGAGTGGTTTTGTAGCTGTTCAGAAACTGTCAAAGTGAAATTGTTTTACAGCTTGCTGCTGCTTTGTCTCCAAGCTCACTTGATTTTGTTCTGTGCTAGCCTATAGCATGTCAAACGTGGCTTAACCTGTTATAATTCAGCATTTTGTCTGTATCTGCTGTTCCTTCTTGCTCCCTTACTGCTCTGTCATGCTGCAGTGTCAGATCTCTCATACAGTTCAATCTACATGCTGTGGACACAATATGTTTTATGTTCAGTAGTACACATCAATGCTATGCTAGCTCTAGGATCACACAAAAGAGCATTAGAGTATTATTGTATCTTCACAGGTTTCAGATGGTTGTTTCACAAGAAAAAACATACAAGGAAAATAGTATACTCCTCTAAGAAGATATTCCAGATGAAAAGGATCTGCAACAATGATTTGAGACAAAATGTTAATTATGCCTTTTTTTTTTTGAAAGAAAGGATGAATACAGACCTAATAGGTCCATCCCATCTGTGTTGTTCTTTCTTCTGTGTCCCTAGTGAATGGAATTTCATGTTCCAGTATAATCAAAGGTCCTTAGGTTCAGAGCTCTTGTTTTTCCCTCATGTTCATCATCATTTTAGATGTTAATTCTATACAATTTTTTAATAAAATACTCTGTGTTCCCTAGTAAACAAAGTTTTTCAATACTGATTATGCAAGTTCAAAGAAATGAGTTGAATACTTTCACTTTTCTTCTCCTCTTCAAAGAGACGCCTATTAAACTGGCAGTGATAGAATGATGGCACATCACTTGCATATATTTATTCAGTGAAAAGATCTGGCATACCATTTGGTGAGAAAGTAATTACAATCTGTGTTAACACAATATGCATGGTATGTCACTGATTGAACATTGAGTTATGTTTGGTGTCAGTCATTTCTGGATTTTTTCCTTTTCCTGACTGCATATATTATGAAAGCACTGAGAAAAAAATGAAATAAAAGTAAGATGATAGGCATTTTATTTTTTTTTACATGTTGTAGCAAGTTTGTGGGTTTTTCCCTTCAGATTACCCATTTGAAGGGAGGGAGAAAAAATATTGTTAACAGGAATAATAAGTTAAGTTATATTTAATGACTTTTTCTTCAGAAGATTTAAACAACCAATGTAATCCCAAAACATTATCCCAAGGGCGGGGGCACACTGCAGTGAGGCACTCTAATACTTTTGTTTCCCAACCATAGGTGGAATTCTTTGCAATGATTCTCTGCATCCTGGGAACAAGATTGGAATGGTACCATTTCTAGGCCTTCAGAATGCCTGAGAAACATGAGAATTTCTCAGAACTGCTGATTTATTGCTTAGTCCTTAAAAATGCTATTAAATGTCTCTTTAATGATAGACCTGCTATTAGCAATGCCTGTTTATTTTTATGAAGAAAACTCTGTCTGGTTATTTGTCTGGTTATGATAAGAAAAACATCATACCTACTATTTTGACACTGAATAAGTTTTCAAAGTAACAATTTCAAATTATAGAGTAAAAAAAATCACCAAAACTAAAGGCATCTCAGTTTTTTTTTCAACTGAGACCTGTTTCATTCTTGTTCTTAACTGATAGGAAGGAAAGTACTGTGTACCTTTTCAATTTTCATATTGTTTAGACTAACCAGTCTCCTCAGAGATTTCAAGGTTATATCTGTTTTCTTAATTATTACCCTACCCTTGTGGCCAGCTGATTCTCTGAGGATATGTGGTGAGTCAAGATGCACTGAAAGCTAATGTGTTTTTTATCACTTAGATGGTGTGGTGATGTCCTGGTCTAACCACATGCAGCCACCCACTGGTGAGATGGTGAGGAGAATCACAAAAAAAACCCAATAAACTTGTGGGTCGAGATAAGAACAGCTTAGTAACTGAAACAAGTAAAACAAAACAGAACAAAAAAAAAAAAAAACAAAAAACACAACAAAACCCCTGTAACAACTACCGCAGCAACTCCCACTAGTAATTTAAAAAGTTAATGAAAACAAAAGAAAAAAAATGCACATTTAAAGTTGCTCACCACCTGCTGACTGATAGATAGGCAGCCAATCCCCAGGCAGCAGCTGGCTCTTCCAGTCAAATTACCCCAGTTCATTCACTGGGCATGACATTCTACAATATGAATATCCCCTTGACCAGTTCAGGTCAGCTGTCCCACTTATGCTTCCCCCACCTTCTTGTGCAGTGGCAGACCATGGGGAAATGAAAAGTCCTCTTTTCAGGGTAAGCACTACTTAGCAACAACCAAAACGTCAGTGTGTTATCAACATTATCTCATACTAAACACAAGACAGCATTGTGACCAGGTCTAAGCCAGGGGAAACTAGAGAGGTGATTTAACCCTGGCTGAATGCCAGGTGCCCACCAAAGCCACTCTATCAACCCCCTCTTCAGATGGCCACGGGAGAGAAAAAGTAACAAAAGGTTCATGGGTCATGATAAGCACAGGGACAGATCATTCCTGGTTATTGTCACAGCAAAAACAGACTTGACTTAGGGAAATCTGTTTAACATAATACAAGTCAAACCAAGGTAGGACAATGAGAGCTAAAAGCAAATCTTAAAACACCTTCCCCCACCCCTCCCTTCTTCACAAGATGACTTTAGTCCCAAATTCTCTACCTCTTCCCCTCAGTGATGCAGAGGCCAGGGACCGGGAATTGTGGTCATTTTATCACATGTTGTGTCTGGTGCTTCCTCTTCAGGGAGATGATTCTTCACATTATTTTCTCTGGCTTCAATTGCTATTCCTATTTACTTTACCCCACTAGAGGCACTAAAAGAGGCACTATTGCTGCTGGGCTCAGCTTTGGCCAGCAGGTCTGTCTTGGAGCTGGCTGACATTGGCCCTATCAAACAATTGAAATTTCTAGAAGCTTGTCACAGAAGCCACCCCTGTAACACCCCCACCAAAAATTCAAAGTCAATATAATATTGTTTACAGCAACATTCGGTAAAATATCTTTTAAATATTATAAAATGGGAGGGGTTTTATCCCTTCATATGTTTTTTCTCCTGTAAGCTAGATTTTATTAGAAATTCATGCTTTGGTAACTATTAAAATATCTGATTCTCAACGCAAAATCCTTAATTCTTTAGGTACTCCCAATAATTTTACTTTTAAGCAACCAGACCCAATCTTCTACTACTTGAAAAGTCCTTCAAGAGTCCTTGGCCACTTAGCATTACTACTTTTCCCTTATAATGAGATTTCCTGTATAACACTAAACTCCATATCCCTTAAGACAGTCTTAAAGGATTGTCTTTTTCCTGTAACTGGGCTTTTTTCCAAATATCAAACAGAATGGGTTCTCAGACTTTCTGGAAAACAACCACTGAGCATATTTTCCTAACAGTCCTGAGCATATGCAGAACATGTATTTAAACTGTCTGTACTTTCTTAATTTTCAAATGGCATAGAGTGTATCAATCATGAAATAAGAAGTCCAAATGCTGTGCCCAGGACAATCAAAATTCTTAAGCTAAATTTGTTTGGTTTTCAACAGTTAAGACTTATGATTCATCCTGGTACTAAAAATATATCATGGCCAATTCAGTCGAGAATGGAGATATCTCTGCAAGCTCAGAACCTCTAGGATTCTCATTAAAAGTGAAGTATTTATCAGATTCAATTTACTCTGGTATGAACAAATTGTCTCAAGTTATATACATACATTGGAGTTTGAGATCACTCTTAAAATATACGGAACATATATTTTGTGTTATCTTTTGAGTACTTGTGCATTAGAACCTTGATGTGCAATGATTGACTGACAACTGACCTTATCAGCAACATTACTGTTCAAAATCCCAGTTCCTCAGATCTTGCCAGAGATTGAGAATTTATTAAAATTCTTGACATTTATTAGAAAGTTGTGTGGAGAAGGTGAGAAAATTTTACTATTTGAGCATAAAAAGCATCTTATCCGGGCACACTGCACTAGCATTGTTGTTTCTGGACAGTTCATTTCCTTTTACCTCCTGCATTCTCACCCATACACTGTTACTATGGTGTATCCTGTCAGAGGAACATCTTTTGTTCTCCACAACAGAATGCCTGTCAGAGAGGTGTATCAGAGCACCACAGATTCCAAGCGCTAGGCCATTTTGGACCACAAATATTGTATTTTCATCTCTACTGCAATTGTACCTGCCTCCCTCACTCTGAGACCAGTAAGACACATGATAAGTTTTTTTTTACTTTTTCCTTCAGAATATTTTTTTAAGTGATCATCTATCTATGTTTCAATGCATTATTCAAGCTGATCCCTTGAAAATACTTGATGTTAAGCTCTGAATGTTCAGTTTCTGGATGTGATGAGCTTTGGGGGGATAATTACAAGACACCTAGCAAGAAACTAAGTACTTTATCTCAATGATCACTGTCTGGAGCTTCACAGATATTTCCTCTGCCATAGACACAGTAGATCTTTATTATGTAGAAATACTACAGAATGAGAAATTGTTTGTTCTGCCTCCTGGGACATTATTACACATCTGTACTGATCAGAAACTATTAAAATTTGGCTACTTTGGCACAGCATGACTCCAAATTGGCACAGAAGTTTAAAAAAGGAGTATATATATTTATTTCATTATCAAGTTACATACTAAGAGCAGTGGAAGAGTCCATAACTCAAAAAGTACTGTAGTGCTACTAATGACTTATGGTTTAGGTAAATGTAAAAACTGACATGTTTCATATTTTCACTGACTAAAACAGCAGTAGTATGCAAATAGGGGTTTGCAAGTTTCAGCAAAAATCATGTCAATAGTCTTTATTTTTAGAGCAAAGCTTTAGCTCACATAGTTTAATATAATTTCTCATAGTTTAATGGTTTTTATACTTACAATCTTTTTTCATACTCATGTCTTCATTCCTTAGCAAAACATGCAAATTTTATCCTCAGCAAGGATATACTGAAACATCAGAATGTCTGTAGAGAAGAGCTTCATATCAACAAGTTTACTTAATCAAATATAATAAAAGGACTCAGGTTCAAGGCAGAGCTCCCAAAAAAGCTAAAGGTGATGTCTGCGACACCTCATAAATTTGAACCTTAATCTGTTAAAACACAGGAAAAAAGCAGAATGCACACAGATGCTAAACCACTGCATTTCATCATCATGAAAGTCTTGATGAAAGTCTGAGATTCTTCAGCAGCCCCAGATCATTGCTCATGAATGATGCAGACAGTCTCTATGTGCAGCAAAACCTAAACTGTGAATAGTGAGATTAGACACATATTCAACTTTTCATGGTTTCCAGATATCTAAAATGTGGATAGGAAGGGCAAAAGGTGGAAAGGAGGTTAAAAAAAAAAAAAAAAGGAACTTAATTCATAAATGAATAGAAATTGCTGCTACAAAAGAAAATATTTGAATCATCAATGCTTATTGACAATATATGGGAGAGAATATTTGAAAATAAAAGAATTTTTAATGGACAGAGATTCTTTATTGTAATATAATTTCAATTTATTTTAACTTCAGGGGTCCAATGGTATGTTTCTTTTCTTTCAAGACTATAAAATATTGAAAAACATCTAGCTAAATATTTGTAATGGCTAGGTTCATTACTATATACCCTACAAAAGTGTTCTATCCAACCTTCATTATGTGCATATATTGGAGTTGTGTTCTGCACTGTTATACTGAAATTGATAAGGGAGTTTTTAAAACATTAAAAACATTTTAAATACATGTTAAAAAATCTTTACTGAAAATAGAAAACATCAGAAAAATAGAGAAAATTTGCCAAGATAGGGGATTAACACTATACTTGTGTGCTGTGCAGAAGAGCTGACAAATTTCTCTCCTCAATTTCAAGGTGTTGATTATAATTTATATTGTATACAGACTTCTAAGTGTGCATACATGTATCTTAAAAACATGTGTACTTACTTAATTAAAGGAAGAAAGTGTGGTGGTGTAAATAACCAGAAGTTGTAGCTGCATTATGGTGCTATGTTTGCCATCTACTTTAAAAGGTTTATCTAGGCCTCCTTATGTCACTTTGATGCACGGTGCAAAAATGTACACACAGGTAAGCAATCCTAAGGACCAAAATGATGAGGTGAGTAGCACACATGCTGGCATGAGCTGCAGTGCGACGATGTAATGTGGTGCACAAGGGGATTCCTGAACCAGAGGAACCTCAGCAAAGAGGAGAGATTCATTAGGAGAGAGTGGTTCATGCAGTAGTGGCTCACAAGATGTAGGCGAGGCTAGGAGCAGTGGTGGACAACAAACTCCAAAATTGCTGCATATAAAAGGAGCCCCTTGGGAGATTTAGGGACCAGGGAAGACAGACAGGGCGTGGTATCTCAGCCAGGGCTGTACCACAGCAGTTTCCATAGGAATTCCCCTGGAAGAGTATTCATAAAAGGTGCTGAAGCCCTGCCAGCTCAGCCAAGGAACAATGGTAATCATCTGGCAGAAGCTGTGGCCACTCTGAGGTCTATGACTCTACAACAGATGCAGATTTGCAGACAGCCCCCACTGGAGCATGCAGGACACACCCCAGTGCCAGCTGCAGGGTGAGCCCTGCTCTACACCAGGACCACTGGGCAGACATGAGCGCCCCTGTGAGAAGTGTGTCCAGGCACAGGAACTCCTCTGGTTAGGGACAGGGCTCCAGGAGGAGGTGAGTAGGCTCAGGAGTACCAGGGAGTCTGAAAGAGTGATAGATTACTGGAATGGCACCCTACCTTCCTTGGGAAAGGTCTCACAGGTAGACAGGATGCATAGAATCATTAAGGCTGGCAAAATGGCACTGGCACAAATCCTATAGGAAGCAACTGAGGGAGCTGATGCTGTTAAGCCTGGAGAAAAGGACTTATGGGGAATTTATTGCTGTGTACAACTACCTGAAAAGAGGCTGTAGGGAGGTGGAAGTCAGTCACTTTTCCCTGAGTAGAAAACAACAGGACAAGGGAAAATGGCCTTAAGTTGTGCCAGAGGAGGTTTAGATTGGATATGAGAAAAATTTCTTTACCAAAAGGGATGTCAAGCCTTGAAACTGGGTCCCCAGAGAAGCGATTGAGTGACCATCCATGGGGGTGTTTAAAAGGACTATAGATGTGGCACTTAAAGATGTGATTTAGTGGTGGGCTTGGCAGTGGACTAACAGCTAGACTTGATCCCAAAGACCTTCTCTAGCCTGCATGATTCTGTGATTCCAATTTCATCTAAACTGTTTGCAGGGCACGACACAGCAAAGGAGGTGCATTTGTAAACAGAACGATGCTGGTTCTTTTCTGTTTTAAGCAGTATAACCATGGCAATACAGTTTGAACAGTATGTTAATGATTCAGATTGTTCATTTAGAACCTGAAATAAAGAGAAAGATCAAAAGTGGCTAAAATCAAAGGTTTTTGCCTTATCTTTTTTTATAAAATTGTCAGGCTGAGAGTGTTGATATTTTCACAAGCTACAGGACAACTAAATAATTCTCTCATGTTTTCCTTGTCATTCAAAAATAAAGGGAGGCAAGATGAGTATTATATTTGAGGTATTTTTTTGATATACAGATATTATCTGTCAAAATAATCCTGTCAGAGATTTGATTGTCTCAGATAATACTCAGCTAATTTAACCACAGTGCTAAAACTGTCAGTGGTACCCTTTGTGCAGTAATTGAATGGTGCTAAGGAGCTTCATGACCTTTAAAAATGCCAGCTCCCAACCAGGACCTGATGTAAAGTCTTTGCAAGCACACACTTCCTTCCACAAGATGTAACTGCTGCAGCTGTCACACTCTTTTTTTTTTTAATGTCAGATTCAGTTTGTCCTGTGTTTGGTATATTGAATTCTATGCATACTGGTAGATGACAAGTCTTTTTATTTATTTAATTTAATGGTTTTTAGAGACTTAATCAAAACCATAGTGCTGGAAAGCTTTTTTCTAAAGCATGAAGGATAATGTCTTGTTTCTGCCTATTTACTGAGGCTTATGTATTAGAGGTCATGACCTGAAATGTTTGACAGTTTCCATTTTCTGTTAGAATAGTATATCACCTGAAGAATTTCAGCATTTATTTTAGAACAGCATATAACGGAATAGGTTATCTGGGTCCTAAAATTGTTTATATTCCTATTATAATGATGTTCAAGAAGGCCTTCCAGACTAAGAGGTTTAACAGTGTAAAAGATCTATTCGTGGTCCTATTTTATTAGTATCATACACATATGCTTCTCCACATTACTGTCCAATAAAGCAACATTTCCACACAAAGAGTAAATTACAAAAGAATATGAATCACAGATAAAAGGAGGTGATATCTCACACATCAGATTCTGAGCTCAACAAGACGTGTTTTATGTAGACCTCAGGCACACTGGAGGAGTCAATGCCTATTCTTACACATTGATACCTTTGACAAATATTTTGAATTACCCTTAAGAAAAAAATGCAAATAGGCAAATAGGCATGTGTACTTAGTAGCAAAATGCATTATACAAAGAATCTTCTAGCTGCATGTGAGAGAGACTTCAATAGAAGACAGAAAAATATACAAAAGTAAACAGAGATAAAGTACTTTTTTTCAAAATTATTATTCAAATTAAGGTTTTTTTACATTTAAAAATAGGCAAAATATAGTGAACAGAGACACATTGAATTTCACTCTTCTAGTTATTTGTTTGCTTGTCTTTATCTCAACTCATGAGTTTTCTAATTTTATTCTTAGGATTCTCTTCCCCATCTCTCTAGATGGGAGTGAGCAGCTGGCTGTGTGATGCTTAGTGACCAAGCTGGGGTTAAACTATAACATATCCCTGTAGGAGCGAAGGGGTCCGCACAGTCGGGACGGACGGAGGTGAGAGATCTCTGGAGCCAGGCTGTGGAACTTGCAGTTCATTGGAAAGGGTGTGGGTGCAGGGCCCTGCTGGGAGCTGCCAGCCACGGCTCGGAGCAGGCCCGAGAGAAGAGAGGGGCAGAGCGTAAGCGAGTAAAAGGCAAGAGCTAAGAGGCAAGACTAAGAGTATGGAAAGTAAGGGGAAGAGAAGTGAAGTACAGTAAAAGTGCAGAGAAATAAAGTAAAGAGAGAAGTGCCTGAAGTTCCCGTTACAATACAATAAATCATCTTTTGTGTTGAATATTCTGATTCTCACTAACCAATCTAACACAACATACAAATCCTATAGCATTTCCATACAACCTATAAGAATCACTACATTACCATATTGTGTTACATTTTAAACCCTAAAACCTACTCTTTAGACCCCTTCTGCCAAGCTGGCAGGGTCTGCTCTGACCCTTGGACCTGCCTGCAAGCAGAGGGTCTTGTTTCATCAAAAGGGGATTACCTTCAGCTGGCCATGCCATTGTTTTCCCTTTGTTCAGTAACTAAGGGATCTCAAAGGTTGCTTTCATTTCAATCTTGCTTATAGTTTCTATATTCTCAAAATCTTTTGCCAGGCCATCATATTTATAAGGCTTCCTTGTTTCATCCACCCCAACATATCCCCAGTGGAGTTCAGTAGAGAATTAGAAAAGTACACGGAAAACTTCCATTATTACCTCTCTACACAATGCTTTCTCCAGGTAAATAGTGAAAGTACTTTATTCATGGGATGTTCAGTGCTCCTAAGACTGTGTAGGATCTCAGTTTCTGTTATAACCACAACCTAGAATGCCAACATCATTTCACAAACCTTCAGAATATCTTGCAGTATATGAAAAAAATTCTTAATTTTCCCCCACCCCACTCAGCTCTTTTCAATTTTTTATTGGAAAGTGAACATTTCTGTGTACTATTACTACTGTAATAGACTTATATAGACTTTTTTCCCACATAAAATAGACTTATATAGACTTTTTGTCTATATCAAATATTGAATATACATTTAATCTTTAAAGTAAACTAGATGCATATTCACCTTTCCTCTGTACTTGCTGCTGTCTTTGAATTAGGCTACCTATCAATGACTTAACCCTGTTGATTCAGATTTTATTGAGAGCAATACCGGTTTTTAAATTTATTTGCCCTCTCTGCTGGGCTGTTCTGCAGATTGTCTTCAGTGATGAAATCATGAAGTCTTTTTCAGTTTGAAGAAAAAGCAACAAAGACTGTAAAGGGTTTAGAGAAGCACTTTCAAGTTAGGAAAGTATGTGACCTTTATCGAAGCAGTCCATGCCATTCTCTAGCAGTAAAAATTTTCTTCAGACAATCAGCTTTTTGGCTGAGATTTCTCAGTTGTATTGTCTTCAGCTGTGTTAGAAACTCCTGCTTAAAGTCTCCTTTAGGCAACAACTTGCATATCTTCTGCCTTTCACACATACTTTCTTATAATACATGTATGATAGATATAAGTAAAAATGCAAATATGTTTATTTGTTCAGTTTGAAGATAAAAGACGTTTATTTTCATAATTTTTGCAATATTGCCTGTATATGTTCTTATTATAGTACAATTTGTGGTACAAAAAATGTGTCACGCTGTGAACAAAAGAAGGGAGGTCTGAGCTAAATTCTGGAACTGTGAACTGTATGACTATGTCTTTCAGCCTCTGTTGTGAACTAACTGGAAGAAAGGCAAGAAGGGACCTGGTTTTGGAATTTTATTTATCAAATTTTCTGGCAAAACTCCCACATATATGTTGTATACATAAGTTTTGGTCTACGCCAACTTCAGAGATGTAGTAGATTCACTAAAATTATGTGTTGTTATAATGGCATGTACCCAAATGTTTGGCTGGACATCATGTCCTGAATTTTACCCTAGTATCTTCTCTATAAAAATCAAGGTTAAAGAACTAATAGGAGCATAAATCTCCAATACAAAACTTGTGTTTAGCCTGACCTATTATGGGCCCAAACCCCTTTTTAATAAGGTCGATAATAAGAACATGAATGCATCTCAAATCCAAGACTCACAATGATGAAAGTTATTCATATTTTCTACTAGGAAGGTCTTTGAAGTTGTTATTTGGTTTAATGTATATAAAAAAAAAACAGAAAAGGAAAAAGTTAGTTCATTTATATATTTATATACAGAGATATATAAGCATCTTCTAGAACAAAAAAAAATTAAAAGTAGATTAAAAATCATCAGTCTTAGGCAAATTGCATTTTGTCATAGCACATAGTTTCTGTGCATTTACAACACTACTGTGTGAACTAACATGGAAGCAAAAGCTTGTTATGCCTCAAACAGTACAGGCCTGATCAAAAACTTGATCAAGTTAATCAAAAGGCACTCATTGATTTATGTCTTGGGTCAGTCCCTTTTTTATATAAGTAACATTTCCATAGTTTTGCTCCTAGTCTTTGAAATGTAATTTGCCTGTTGCTTACCAGAAAGGTTGATATTTTAAAATTACTAGTTTCTAACACTAGAATTCATTTTGTAAGATTTTATGAACAGCAAAATGTTGCATCAGAGCAACTTCCTCATAAATGTGACACTTATACTTTATTTTCCTGCCATAAAATGAAAATTATACCTTTTGTGTCTGTATGTTTTCATGGTGAAAACCATTTCATCTGGAAATGTAGTAAACTGTAGAATGGAATTCTGCTTCTGCTGTTTTGCCAAGAGGCTATTGTTTTGATATTTACCACTGCAGTGTTTGAATTCTTGTGTGCTGGACAACAGACATCATCTCCAGGGAGAAAAAATAATATTGCAGAGTATTTTAGAAAGAAATCTGCATTTCTCCATAGACTCAGAGACCATTTTCTGTAAAATATACCTGGAAATCAAGAATGTCTTCTGAACAGAGTCACATTGCTCTGCTAGTGGTCTGAAAGCTGTAGAGCTGAGAAAGGAAGTATAAATTATCTGATTAAAGGTATTTTCCCTGTGGAGTACATAGGCAAGCATCATACCCCTGAGAATTTCTTCAGAGGTAACTGCTGAGGTAAAATTCCTGCGGTTGAAGATTTAGTTCCCTTAAACCTAAATTTCCTGGAAATATTGTTTCTCCCTCACAAGTTTAGACTGCTACCATTTTGCCCTGATTCCTTCTTCACTCTCTGTTTTACAGACCCTACCCAGTTTTAAACAGTAAAAAAATAGAATGTGGCCTTCTATGAGTACATCTGCAAGTAACATTAAGTAACATATATCCAAGATATGTAACGATCTAAAGTTGCTGGGTTTGAGCCCCCAGGTGGCATTATCTGATGCAAGACTACTGGCTGATGATGGACTCCCTTGTTCTGCCCTTTTTTACTGGGGTTAGGAAAAAAAAAATTAACATTTCCAAAGCCATACCTTAAAAGGTGACAGAGGAAATTGAATGTCAGTGACAAAAGGCATACAGGATAATTGCCCCATGCTGCATATCTAAACTTTTGGAAACTAAAACCCCAGACTGAGTTATAAGGCACAGGAATTCCACATTTTAGGATTTACTTAAGAAAGGCACGTTTTGAGTGATTCTAAATTAGAAATGCTGTTCTTGACACAGATGGCATCCATTGTACTTTTAGTACCCTTTTTCCATTAGTAGTTTTCCAGAATAAGGTAGCTCTCTTCAATATTATACTAAGTAATTGTGACTGTCACAGTAGACTTTCATATAACTCTCATATAAATAATTGCTTCAATATAAATAATTGGCATTTGTGCAGGTCTCCTAGAGGTTTGACAACTTTTTTCCTTGCTTTCTCAGCAAACTATTTCATAATTGAGCCCTACATGTGTTACACATCTAAGATCAAAACCAGTTTTTTTCAACCCCAGCTTTAAATGGCCAGTTTCCTGAAGCTAACAGTGCTCAGCCCTGACTAAGATAAAGGCCAGTGCAAATATGAGTTCATGAACATGAAATGAAGATGCAGCAAAAAACAAAACCAACACACTAAAACAGGTGTTGTAAGTGTTTCAGAATACAAAAATATCACTGAGACAAAATCTTCTGTCACCTATGTGCTGATTTTAACTTAGATCAGGTAAAAATGCACATAGATGGGGTGTCAAAACCGATGATAAAGATGATACTTCTGTTCTCTCACAGTGCCTCATCACCATCACATTTGCTATATGTGACCTGATACTGTCTGCTGAGAATTAATTGTGCTTCACTGCAGAAAGTCATTTGGGGCTACTGATCTTCACAAAAGAGTCTTAATCAAGAGCATAGGTGCACCAGATTAATCAGTGTTCATGTTATGCTGCAGAAAGCATCAGACATTGGTGTACAGCCAAGGGTAATTTTTTTTTCCCAGCTATTTGTTTGGGTTCTTGTTTTTTTTATTGTACCCTTAAGGCATAGAGTTTTTAGAGTTCCGAATGCAGTTATACTTTCTTGTTTTGGAAAGACATGTGACCGGTCAAATTATCTCTTGCATGTATCAGAAAAAGCTTATGTATTAGTACCATCTAGCTCAAATTCCAAATTTTTTTGTGTAGTTCACTATGAAGGAAGGGGTATAATTTCTATTTCAATTCTAAGTTGCAGAAATATTTGATAGAATGCAACAAAGTCTGCACAAGGATTGACTGAAATTAGCTAGGGAAAATAAACCCCATGGCTTTTAAACTTTTCTGAAAGCCCAGACAGAATAGTTTTACTTGATTGCTTCTTGGTTTCTGTAAAGCAAAACATTAACACTGTCTGATTATTCAAAGTGCAGACCCCCTTATACTGCTCTGTTAATGATCCTTAGCTGAGATACAAGAGTGAAAGCACAGACAACCAAACCAATTTCTTTAAAAACAGCTCCACTGAACAAGCCAGAAGTAATATTATAAGTAAGAATGCAAATTTTCTTGTGCAGATAAACCGGTCATTATATTTATACACAGCTCATCATGTATTTGTTGGGTTTTGCTGCTATACTGAGGAGAGGACAAAAAGAATGTAAAGAAGATGACACAAGAAAAACACAATAGCTCTATAATGTAGCTGTCCTTTTTTTTTTCTCTGTCTTTTTAATTGGGGAAGAAAAAAAAAAACAGAAAGAAAAAAACTAAGAAATTGCAAACACAAACAGTAATGTAAAACAGTGTCCACAATGTCAATGTACCTCAAAACCTAACTTGGAAGAATAAGGTTTTAAAATGAAAGAATAGCTGCACTCATGTCCATTTTCTCTTTAAGTATATACTCACCTGTGTAGTTTCC
This sequence comes from Pheucticus melanocephalus, assembly GCA_013398405.1. Lineage (NCBI taxonomy): Eukaryota > Metazoa > Chordata > Aves > Passeriformes > Cardinalidae > Pheucticus > Pheucticus melanocephalus. The sequence goes on from VZSJ01002480.1 coordinate 2,879,769, forward strand.
GGATCGAAAGAAACTGCTTTCAGACTGGCTAATGAAAAGCACCAGCATCACGGCATAGGTCACCACCAGTATGATGCATGTTCAAACTTCCTGACCTGGTGATAATCTCTCATCAGTCTTCAACAGCAGAGAGAAATCTGGCAAACTGGCTTCCTGACTTTCCTCTTTTAACTGGCAGAATTTGTAAGACAATGGTGAAATTTATAGCAATAATAAATGAATAGATGTTTTTTCTAGTAAATACCTTTTCCAGTATTCCAAAAAGTCAGTCAAGTCAAAGTGTTGATACATAGTTGTGCAAATATATACAAATACACCAATGCACCTCAGTGAGCAGGCTAAGGACTTCAGACAGTACTCAAGGTCTTTATTTCTTTGTCTTCTTTTTTGTTAATGAGCTTAAAACACAGATGGGGGGGAAGGTTGAAGGCTTTTCCAGCCTTGGCTTTGTCTAGAGTGACAAGTGATATATAGAAACCTACTAAACAGTCTTCATTATGTTTAAGTATTTTCTATTTCTTGCCAGACATAAGCTACTATATTTCTACTGCCTTTTGTAATCAGTTCTTATTATGTATTTTAGTGTACATGAACTGAGCTTTGTTAGTGCTTGATTTACAGCAGTTATAAATGCCCTGAAATAAACATATGTAGGTATGAAAATGTTTCATGGCTCTGATACTACAGAATTGCCCATTTGTCATCCCTAAAAAAATACTTTCCTAGTTTGAAAAGTAAATTAAATAACATTATTATAACTTAGAAAAGAAGGAACTAGCATAAAAAAGTATTATAGTTTGTCATTCTTTTAGTGATTTTTATTCCTTCAATAAAGAGTGAACAATTTATCTTGTCTGAATTTAAAAAAAAAGGCAAAAAGTTTACTAAAATATTTTCAGTGCAATCTAACATAGAATATTACAGCTTCTGTGTTACTCTGTTTAACACACACCAGTGAAAGGCTGCAATATAATTTCATTTGTCATTTGTCCCAAGTAGTCTGAATGATCTTTGTGTGAACAGATAATTAATAAAGGGGATTTTAAGAAAGATTTTTAAAAATTTGTTTTCTTAAGTGATTTTCTAACTATTGCATATTATATACTGTAAGATCTCATTGGAATAGGATCTCTATGCATAGTTTACAAAACTATGAAAATAATATGCATATTTTATGTGAAATTAGATATATCATCCTAAAATAGGTGAAATTAGAAAATATTATCACTAATAATCTCTTTAAATAAATTTTTCATAATTAGTTTAAAAGCACAAAAGCAAACAAAGTGTCTGGGGGAAATGAAAGAGTAAAAATACATTAAAAATAGTTATTTCCAAAGTTTTAGAAATGGGTTCAGTTTCTCATAGTGAAAACTTGGAAGCTGACTTTATGATACTGATAGGAGCGTAAAGCTGGCACACACAAGTCATAACTGCAAATGTCAACCTTTAACCTTCTCAGCTGAAATGACTTCAAAGTATTCACTTGACCAAGGCATAACCTGAAAGCTAAATGGGTTGAGATCATTCTGGCTCTGATGACCTAAAAGGCACATGCGGGTCATGCTTCAGCACTCAGTTGTTAGTAAAGCTTCTTAGCACACATGAAACTGTGGGCATTGAAATCTTTATCTCAAAAAGAATTTTTAAAATTCCCTAGACTGGCTGAGTTTCTCTGGCTCATTTGCTCTGCTTCTTTGCTCTGTGCAGAGAGAAAAAGATAAGTAGAATTCATGCAGAACTGTGCTATGCTATCAAGGAAAAAGTGACTCCCTGGGACAGACTGTATACATTCCTTTATGGTTTTAAAATCCAGATACATTTTTTGCACTCAGTAAAAGATCCCCTGCCACAGTATAGCCCCCATTAACCCCTCTGTTTCATAGAGCATTTATGCGTGGGGAGAGCAGGGCCTGGAAGGAAGACCTGAGTATGACCTAAGGCAAGTAAAATTATTTGCACTGTTGTATGAGACTATTCTGGTCTTTTCTTCACATGTTACTGATGCTTTGAGCTGTATTCAATTATACTGTCTGCTCATTGACCTCTTAGGGAAAGGGGGTAGAAGCAAGAGCCTGAAGGATGGATGGATGGATGGATGGATGGATGGATGGATGGATGGATGGCAGGCAGAATAGAGAAATCTCATTTTGTGATTGAAAATCTGCAGGAATTTTGGTGTCATTTTCTGTGTAACACCAGAGAATAGGTGCCTGAGACCACAGGTTAAAAGACATTTACACACATAAAACAACATTTCTCCTTTCTGGGGAAGTAAGAGTGGAAATGTTTGTTAACAGGTTCTTCAGAAAACAGAGATTTAACTCCTTCCAGAGGTTCAACTGCATTTGAGCTAAGTTTTGGTTTTGATACAGGATAGCTAGGTAACTTTGGCTCAACTGTATGAGGAAAGGCTAAATTGTGAGAAGGAGATGTGAAGCCTAGAGGTGAGAGAAACCTGAATGAGAACGGCAGAAAGAGGTAAGACTGTTGAGACAGAAGTAGTTAGCTGCACAAGGATTCAAGAAGAAAATCACAGGTATGAAAATATATAAAATCAAAAAACAGGGAGTCATAAGATGTCAACTCAGAAATACTGAGGATGAGCCCTTTCTAAGGAGGAATGGAATCTGGCCCTTCCCAACAGTCTAATGACTGCTTGGACAGCAAAGACTAACCTGTAATATTAATGGTTACTGTAATAGCTCATTAACTCTAACTACCTATTCTGTGATTTTACTATTAAATAATTGTTTTGCAATTTAATCTGTGTATATCCTTGCAGAGGTACTTTGCTCATTTTAAATATCTTCCGCACAAAATGACTTGGAGAGGAATTGCAATGATCATACATCAGAATAACCTGGGGAAGAAAAAAGGGACAGAGTATTCAGCATTACCACAATTCATCAAAACCAGATGTAGCAGAAAACAGTCATTTAAAAAACCATCCCATATACTCTCTTTATGCTCACTATCTACCGCTCCCTTGCCCAAGTGGTCTTCATGCACCTCACCTGAAAGAGATAGGCTTCTTTCTAGCTTTTTTTTTATTTTCCTGGCAATACAGACATTTTAATAATTAGCTGATTGAAGGAGGATTAGAAAAAAGACATAACAAAACAACTGTCAGTAGTATTTAGAATGTTACAAAGTCTATTCTGACTTGGGAGCTTTGTCTTGGACATTAGGAGAAAAGGTCTATCATGTATACTGGGGAAGTAGTGCAGAACTGTAAACAAGTAGGCAGCATCTTCCCAGTCTGCTGGATTGTTGTCCTTGAAATTTTCCAGGATTTGCCTAGCCCTGATCTAGTGCTGAACACAGACTCATTTTAGATGAAGGTCAGGGAAGATGTCCTCAAAGATCCCTTCTCACCAAAAATTCTATGAAATACTGTACTCTAAATGTAAATTGAGTGAAAAATGTCAGTTGTCTTTCATACAAACTGCAGAAAGGACAGATTGTAAGCAGTGTTACTTTTTCAGTTATCTGCGCATGTTTTGATGTTGATTACTGTCTACCAACTTGCAGATCAGAATGAAAGCTTGGTAAGGACACTGTTGGCATCAACCATTTCTGACCTGAATCTCTCCTTCTGGCCATCAGGATTTCACAGTGTGAATATTAGACTTGGTCTTTCTACCCCACCCTCTGTTTTATGTTAACGTCCTTCATGCCTTAATCCTTTCTGACTTTATTCTGTCCTTCCAAATCAAATAATGACAGAAGAATGTTAGCTTTGAAGCACACTGATTTCTAAACTATTTCCGCACCACAGAAGCTTAACCTGAATGTCACAGTGTAACTACAGTTAAGAAAAATGGGTATGTGTGCATCTATTTGAAAGCTGAATCTTCCCTTTAGGAATGTCTCTGGTAATTGAGGGAATATTATGAGGCAAATTCTTTTAGATATGATTCACAATTCACAATAAAAGTGTTCATACAGTAATAACAATTTATTATCTTCACACTTGGAGTTGGCCCTGAACAATAAAATGAAGGGTTACTAAAACTACCCTTCTTTCTTTGTACTAATACAAATTCTCAAGGGCTCAGCTTAAAAGCACTACTAAAGAAGAATTTAAAGAGTAATTGAGAATTTACTTGCTCTAAGAGGAGCAGGACATGAGTGTTTGTTATGAGAAATATAAAATTCCAATATTGTGCATCCCATTTTTTCAAAATATATCCAACAAAGGAAAAAACGAAGTCTAAAATCTGAGATTTATGCAAAATGCTTAACAGATTAAAGAACTTAGAGAATTGTGAATCACAGCTACCTCTGTTATTTCATTTAGGTTGCCACTATTCTGTGTTTAAAAGGGGGTTTACTGATTTTATTAATCTTATAGCTGTCATTCACACGGGCATGTATGTCATTCACACGGACATGCAGATTCCACACTCTGAAAACCGATAAGCAAGTATATAGATGATAAAGAAGAACTGATTCACAATAAATTCTGAGTCAAACTGAGTTTGTATTGTGTTTTAATGACCATTGAATGTAGACTCTATAAAAAATATGTTGCAGAAAAAATATGTATAGCAATCCAGTAATAACAAAAATATACAGTGCATAATTTTTCATTATCCATGAATACAATATAAACTTTTTCAAGCATCAAATTTTACTCAAAGTCCTAGAATTTAAGTGGCAAAAAAAAAAATCAAAAATGTTGTGAATTGATTAAATATTTTTTTTTAAATGAGAATTGCAAGATTGTCTCATTTGATTCCATTTTCCACTGTTACTGAACTATTTAACTTAAAACCTTGTTCCAAACACTGATAGAAACCTCCCCTAAATTCACTATTCTCTTGCAAATTACATTCAAGACAATATTATAGTCTCATAAACTGAATCAGAAAATTCAGTAGAATTTAACACCCTAGTTGTAGATCCTGGTAACTTAGTGTCATG